>LPNX010453139.1:1213685-1618951 GCA_001517045.1 Pseudotsuga menziesii
TGTCCAGTAGAGGACGTTCATTAGTGAAGAAGCGGCATTATCGATAGCACGTTTTCAGTATGGTAACATTCTCCTTTATCTTTACCTTGGACCAGTAATGAGGTCGGTGTGATCCTATGTGTTTACCCATTCATGTTGATCCCAATGGGGGGTCACAATACCAATTGCAATTGTGGGTTTGGATAGTGGAATTGCTTAACAGATTCTTCAAGACTAGCATATTTCCACTCCAGGCTATTATATTCTCGTTGAACGCTAAGTAGAATGGTATAAATATATAGGTGGTACCTATGCTCTTGTTACTTGCATGGATCTCTCGTACTATTACCTTGCTAAATTTTACTCCTGCTTTCAGCCGGAAAAACGGGTTATGCTTCTGCTTTTTCAACAATTTGTTGGACGATCCCGATCTGCCTGCCCAGGGACATCATAGAGGATGACCTATCATTTGGAGATGCCCAGTTTTGTTACTTAATTTCCCACCCTTTAAATAGATAGCATTTTCTTCATGCGCCGGTCTTTGACTGGTCGATTCAATAGGTGCCTTTAGCCAGGAGAGGGTTATTGGCGGAGAGGGATCTTTCGTCTCATTCCAGAACCGTTGCTAGAGTTAGTTAGTTTCTGATAAAAAATGCTCCTTTGTAAGCACCGCAACCGCGCGAGGTGGCGAGATCGCGTGTTGAACCGGCGAGACGAGATTGTAAGTTGAGGAATGACCCGAGGAGCGATCGGTGCATAATCCGTAATAGTTTTAGCTTCTGTAGGACCCACCCCTCCTGTAGTCAGTTGAGTTTCTAAAGGCCCTCGATCTAGCGTCCTGTCGAATGCCGGCCTTTCCAAATAACAATTGTAAATACTTACTTAAGAAATCAATAGGCGGGTGGGATTGAACTGATTGTAACTGACCTTAAAAATTCTAACATCGTGCTGCTTGTTCGCTTGCTGCAAATCCATACTTACTAAGCCAATCGGAAGCTGATGCCCCCATAGTTATGTGCTTACAAACATCCGAGGCTGATGAAGCTGAAGCCGTTGCTGTTGCAGCTTCCTAATGCCGCTGGTGCCACTGGTGGGTGAGTTATACTTGGATAGCCTCCGTCGTATGGGATGTGTTGTCATCATATGATATTCACAACCTTCTTAATATTAGGTGTAGTAGAATCCAAGTTGGGTAGCTCAAAGTGGGAAAACGAGTTGGAGGCGTCCGATCGGTCATACTATGAAAGCCATGCCGTGCAAAAGAATAAACTCGCAAGAAGAGAAACTCCTCTATTGATGGGCTGGGCTAACCTGAACTCTAGCCTCTCTCAACCCATATGATGTCTCCCAAGGCTCAGCACAAACTTGAAAGGCATAGAAGCGGATTCAAAAGTATTGGAAACCTTGGCGCATACAAAAGTCTTGGATACATAAATTCCAATGTAGACGTGACAACAGCCTCTGCAGCTGCAAAGGGAGGAGGAGGGGTGGCGCTCCGCTCCTTTGGGCGCCAAAGGGCTGCCCTCACGAGCGGCGCGATTCTGAGAATCACGCCGCTCGTGAGGGCGTCCCTTTGGCGCCCAAAGGAGCGGAGCACCGCCCCTCCTCTTCCCTTTGCCATACAAACTCAACGTGTCCAGTAGAGGATGTTCATTAGTGAATAATCGGCATTATCGATAGCACACGTTTTCAGTATGGTGACGTTCTCCTTTATCTTTACCCCGGACCAGTAATGAGGTCGGTGTGATCCTATGTGTTTACCCATTCATGTTGATCCCAATGGGGGGTCGCAATACCAATTGCAATTGTGGGTTTGGATAGTGGAATTGTGGTGGTTAGTGCGACCTTTTTTAGTGTAGTTGCAGATTGTGCTGGTGCATTGGCATTTTCATAGTTGCAGATTGTGCTGGTGCATTGGCCTTCTCATTTCATAGTATAAGTTGTTTTAATTCATAGTATAAGTTGTTTTAATTCTAAATTTGAAGGTTATTCATAGCTTCCAATCGTTGGTTAAAATCATTGGCGTGTATGTCATATCTTCCATGATTCATATGGAATGTTGAACATTGATCTTTGAAAAAATATCCATTGTTTTCATGTAAAGTTTATAATCCAAAGTTTAATGTGGTGATAGTTGAGATTTTAAATGAGACCATGTGCCAAAGGAAGGCGCTTTACCTTGGGAGCCTTCTACATAGAAATTTGTATTGAAGATAGTACTTTGGACTTGGTAACTTTCCCCAAGTCACTAAGATTTTTTCCATTCGTTGTTTTGAGTCATCCTCGATGAGGAGGAAGGAGGACGAGGGTTTGTCCCAGCTTCATGGTGATTCAGTTATATGCTTTTCTCATGCTGGGTGTGTTTAGTTTACTCTTAAAATGTGGGAAGAGAACTTCCATTTCTCTATTTGGTATGATTTTGGAGGTCTGATATCTCAATGTGGCATATTCCCTGGTTTCTTTGTTCAATCCTACGTAGCACTTGTGGGTAAGTAGCTATGCTAATATTTTGTTTTATTCACCCTTGTTCAGTGCTTAATATTTATGATATGAATAATTACAAATTGTCATTTGTTTCCCTTGTAGGTGAAAACGTTTCTGGTTGAGAGGAATTGGCACTTCCTTCAATTATTGTGGATTCTGGTAAGCTCTGGATTCTATTGTCCAATGTCCATTCAGAGATTGAATGTTGGTTTGCATTTCTTATACTTGCTTAGTCTAGTTTTTTAGTTTTTTATTCCTTACGGAGTGATAAGGGTTTGTAGAGCCAACATCTTGGTTTATTAAACCCAACCCTTATGGGGATGTACTAGTTAATGGGAGACATTTTTTTATGAACAATGTAAGGGTTTTATGTTCATATAACTACTGACGTGTTTGTTATGAAAACGTATGGCCCTATGGGCATAAAACATGAATGGGGAAACTAATTAGTCCATGAACCACTATTGCTTTGTTTTCATGTAATTGGAAGTTTAACTTAGATTTAAAATGTATTAGTGTAAAGCTTCTTAGAGATTCATCTACAAATGTATATTAAGAGAATTCTAGTTTTGGATGTTTATTTGTATTTAAATGAAGAAACGTCAAACTCAGTTTATTTACTTGGCTTGTTTTCTCATAGGATTGGATCCTCGTTCTATGTTGTTAGTGAGTCATGGAACCTAGATGATGGAGAATGTTGATAGGGATTTTTATGCTCTATTTTGTGGTTGTATTTATAAAAACGGCTTTAATTTGTTTTTCCATTGGAATTCAATTCTTGAGACTTCAAACTTTGTTTAGCATTTGAAGAAAAACGTAGTTAAGGTTGTTTGTTGTTTTGAAAGATACACGTAATGATTTATCAACGAAGGGATTTAATACTTTGTCAACATGAGTTAGCGTTATTCTATCTGACTGTTCAATGCTTGGTTGATGCTAGGATTATGATTTAAGTTTTTATGTTATGGTTGTCTTTGTAATTCTTTTTGTGGGATTTGATCCCAGGCCTGTGAATTAGTCACGACAGTCTATATTGTAGTTAATGAGGAAGAGTCCTCTACATGATTTGATCATGGTCAAGTTTGGTAAGTTGGTTGAGTGTATGCTTAATTAGTTTATAGGATTCGATCGTGGTTATGTTGTTCCTATAATTACTAGCTTTGACATTATGGGTGCAATGCTAGTTTGCATGATTTGAATCTCTTACCTAATAGTTATATAAGAAAATAGAAAGTAGGGTTTCACCCATTGAGGTTGTAGCTTTAAACTTTGAATTGGAAAAGGTAAATTGTTTCATGACTATGCATTTATTTATGGTAATTGTTTACGTGGAAAACAATTACTGAGAGTTTATGCATTTAATATTTTTATATATTTTAGCTATATACAAAAGTATAATATTTTTAGTTTTATTAATAAGAGTTATGAATATGTTTTAATAAATGAAAATAGTGAAGGTAGACAATACTTAGATGTTGACTTATAATGGAGTGGTTAAAAAATTAAGATATGAAGAAAGAGATTTCAAAGGAGTGACATAAAAGGCCCAATGGAAGACAACACTGATGTCCCCTAAGAAATCCAAGCTCCATAAAATTCCAATTTAGATGAAGAATTTTTCCTAATGATATTGTTGATTAGATTCATTTCTTGAAGAAAATGATAAATTTAACAATATTTTGATGAGATATATTAGTAATGTTTTGACTTTTAGACTTTATTTTAGAAATAAAATTTCTATATATAATGTTTTTAATATGTCATTTACAAATATATGGTATAGTTTTTCTTGAATTTATGTGAATCGTCACCTTTTGGAAAATAATATGAAACGGTATCACTTTTACAAAATAAATCTCTCAAAATTCATTGAAAATTGTTTTAAATGTCTTTATTTTCTGGATTTTTTTACAATTTTGTCAATAAAAATATCTTATTTTGTTCATAAAAATGTTCTATTTTAAAGAAAAGATTGCAAAATGTATATTTTTTTCATTTTAACTTGCTTCTAAATGTATGTTATTTTGTTAAATTTCTAAAAAACACACTTGAAAATAGAAATTAAAAATATTTTAGGACAAAGATGTTTCAAAGGCCCAAAAAATGCCTCTAAATGAAAATGTGTGATACTGGTATCAACCCTTTTTGAAATGGAGGTAAAAATAGCTACTAAAATTAGGAGAGAGAAAAACGAGAAGTGTGTCGAGTTCTCGTTTCATAGTATAAGTGGTTAATCATTGCTGCAGGAAACGACACGTCTGTTTCGATAGGTCCATTCGAAGGACACGATGTAGGAAGAATCCAAGGATATTCCATATGGGTAGTTTGAAAAGACACCTAATTCAATGAAGATGAATCCCCATTGAAACTAGATCCAATCATAAGGATGGGTGCAAGACAACTAAATGTCCCCATAAGGGATGGATACATGCCTACACCCACACTCCCAGTTGCCAACTGAGAATGATCAATAATCGGGATAGAAGCTCCCGACGATGCACTAGCACTCAGATTTTTGAATGATGTCTAATCAATCTTAACAATCTTTCCATTAAATGGAAATCATACAAATCGAAATAGAGCAGAGGCTATAGCTTGCATACTATACATCCAATTCTGACCCAGTAAAATATTGTAATCAAGGGGTGTATCAACCACCATGACCTCGATCGCGACGGTCTTCCCTCCCAAACATAACTTAAGAGAAGGAAGAATTTTGTGTAGCTAAAACAATCTACCATCAAAGGCATTCAACATGGTAGTGGATTTAGGCAACTCAGGAGAACCCAAACCCTTCCAAGATGACAAAGACATCACAGAAGCAGCAGCACCTTTGTCAATCATAGTGTGTTTGAAGGTCATGTTAAGACACTCTACATGAATCAAGAGAGACACGTAGTAAGGAAAGTGAGGCTGTAGTCCCATGGTTTCAAATTTCATGATGGAAGAATACTTATCATCATTCACCCCAAGAGCAGAAAACAAAGCTTTCCTTTGCGAAGGACAACTCTGAAGAACTTCAAGCGCAGACATCGCACAAGGAGTTTGGACCAAATCCTCGACAACAAAATAGTTCTGGGTGGCTCGAGCATTAGGATTGTGCCCCGAACGATTTAGGACTCCCTTAGGAATGCAAGGTGCATTCTTAGGTTTATCCATAGGGTTTTCAATCCACAAAGGGTTCTCGGTAGGAGGGGTTTCCTTCCCAAGGTCTGGTTGTGACAAACCATAGTCTTTCGCACGAGTCACAACCTTAGTAGCATGCACCATGTTGATGCACCCATGACCAGTACTGGTTTTCAATGGATTTGATCTCCACCTGATGCAGAATGAGGATCATGGGTCCTCGAGTTCATATTTTGATTATGGGGTAAAGGATTGGTTAGCACAGCTGGGACCTATGCTATGAATCTTGAGGCATCTTCCATACGAGGGAACAAGTGAGTGAGGTGATCATCCTTACAGAATTTGCAAGGAAACTTAACCTTACATTTAGATTGCTTTTCTCCCCCAGCATTACGGTCATTCTTGTCATTAAAATTGGCATTTTCATTCTTGGTCCCACCCTTATGATTGTTTTTACCCTTTTTGTTATTCCTTCCGGGCTGCTGGTTGCCATTTTTGTTCGACAATTGCACATAAAGTACACTCATCATTTGGGTGGGTTGAGATGAAGCCATGGCTTGTCCCAAAGCAAATTGATTGACAGACAATTGAATCACTTGTTTCACAACCGAATCCACATGTTTGGCACTTGTACAACCAACAATGACATTGGCATGTGGTCCAGGCTTGATCTTGGGATCGAAACTAGAATGCAGAGCATTATGTATGATCTCATATAATAGTCCGTATTGAGCATAAATCAAATCAAATTCCTATGCCCTAAAAATTGCTTGTTCCTCGTTCTAAACTACGAATGTAGAAACATACTTCGCGATGTAAGGTAGCAACGATTTAAGGAACCACTCAAGGAGAAAATTCGGCATGATGAAAGCTTTAATCAACCTCTTCCATCTATGCCACTCTTGGATATGGTCCGAGATATGTGTGGCTTTGTCCTATCAAATGTCGACAAGAGTTCTGTACCAACGTCATAATGCACTGGTAGCTGGAAGTGATTGAGGAAAGTCATAGCAAGATCATCGAAAAAAATGAATGCCCCCCTCGCTAACTCTATGTACCATTTCTCTACAGACCCGATAAGGGTGTGTTGAAATAGCCTTAAATGGATCAAATCATTGTGTAAGGAGTTGGAGTACCACCAAAGGTGAAAGGTAGTGACATGTTGACTAGGATCTTCTCCTGGTTTTCCCTCAAATTTGGGAATGTCTGAGGGAATCTTAGTAGGGACAACCGACCATGCCGGGTCATGAGATATAGGATCATTCATTAGTCTCGATAAGTCAGGAAAAATTAACGTTGAGAGGAAAGGGAGCCTAGGTTGAGCCGGTGTATACCATGCTCCCTAATATTTTTGCTTCATATAAGGATGACTACTATAAATACCATGGCCTTGGCCATAATATCCTCCTCCCGTTTGACCTATGTAGGGTGGCACGGAAGTATTATGATGTGGTAAGGAAGTATTATGATGTGGTGTACCTTGAATATGCAATGCTATGAAGCCATAATTAAAGGAGTAAGCGGGTTGTTGATACCTGTACCCATAAGGTTGATAGCTCGGTCCATACTATGGTCCATAATATTGTCCATGAGAAGTTCCATAAGATGTCCCATCGTGTTATCAACCCAAATGGCACTTCTCCATCCGAGTGCCAACACTTTCCTTCATCTCCAGCCAAGGATATCAAAATAGATAAGGGAGGATACCACCTTCGGCAAGGAAGGGCTCTCTTTAACGGAATATATTATTTCCTATTATGGGGCTCGTAAAGGAGTTGTGGATACTACTGTATGATATAACTATGGACCTTTACGGGTGGAACCATTGATGGAATTGAACAGAGTCTAGGTTGTATTCCCCCTTCCGTCCGAGTGCCAACACTTCATATGTCGGCGCACAAAAGGACATTTATGGATTGAAGGTTGCCTAAAACACTATAGATGGGCATGACATGAGATGCATTCACTATCCACCTAGCTTGCCATTTTTACCTTTTTTCATGTTGATTTTTGTACGCAACTCTTTCCACGGAAACTCGCGTACATACGCGACTATCTCCACAGCATATCCCGTACTATACGCGGGTATTGTCATTGCAACCTGCATATAGATATGTATGCATGTTTCCCTTATAAAAACTCGTGTGTCATACGTGGGTTGCCAGTATCAATACTCGCATATGCCTCCATTTGACATTAAAAATAATAAATAGGATTAATGGAGATTTTTTAAGCCTTAAACATTAACTATCTTAACTGTCTAAACCTCCTCAACCTTTGAAACTGCTCTATTTTTCCTAAGTATAAATAGAGGCCTTGGGGAGGGCATTAATATATCATAATTGGAGAGAAAAGTTATGTTGGTGGTATATCTTCAGATGTCTTTGGAGCAGCAGAACTCAGAATCCTTTGGTTGCATAGGAGTCCTTGTTTCAGGTGTTGGGTTGTACACTTATCTCATTCACTATTGTTAATAAAGAGAATCCTAATTCCAAATGCATGTTGAATATCTTTCATGTATCATGGTTTGATGAATATTTATGATTAAGCACCCTATATATTGTTTATCTAAATTTTCATATATATATATATGTATAAGATTGTGTTTGGAGGATTTTCTCTTTACAGGTGAAGGAGGTGCATCCCTGAAAGCTTTGGAGAGGAGTAGAGCGGAAGAAGACAAAGCTTGGATCAACCGTCGTTAATTGGGTGAGTCCATCACATCTTCCTATTTCCTTTCTGTACTTCAAAATTTGATTGTCTACAAGTTTCAAGAGTACGTTGGTAACCCCAAACCCTCAGTTATAAGGGTGTTTATTCCTGAACAACAAAATTGGCGACTCCGCTAGGGAGCCCAGACTGCTGTGGGTTATTTCTGTTACCGTTGCCTAGTCTTTTCCTTGATTGTGTGTGTGGTATTCTATCTTGGTTCATGCTTAAGCTAGTGTTTGAAGACCTTGAAAATTTTCTTTTTTATTAGAAAATTTTGTACCTGTACGCGGGTTTCTCTTGCATACAGTTGCGTACAGAGGCCTGCATACGTGGGTTGCTCTGTTGGACAGTCGCGTACAGTACGCGGGTTTCCCTTATACACATTCGCATACAAGCCTTAGCATTTGAATTTTTGGGTTAGGTTTTGCTTGTCCCTGTCCCTTTATAAAATTTGTTTGCTGGTTGGTCTTCCTTATAAGCATTACACTGTCATTTTGATTACCTTGTTGGCCACACCTTGTGCTTTATTGTAAATCCCTTGAGTTTATTTTGTTTGGATTGTCTTCTGTTTGCATTTTGAAGTGAATTTGCTTGTTTGGGTTATAGGTTTAAATATTGCTTGTCTGACTCAGTGATCAAGGTCCTGGACACTGTTTGTCCCATTCTATCTTCAGATAGTGATTGGTTTGCCACTTACCTTTGTGTGATTTCAGTGATTTCTTGTCATTGTGCCCTCCCAAGCTAGGGTTCCAAGTTTCCCTTGTTGGTTGATATTTTGGTCTTATTAATCTGTTTACTTCACTTTGCTTGCTTTATACAGTTGATTTAATTCAAGTATACTCAAGTTTAGTGCATTTAGGTGCATAGTATTCTTTGAGAATTTTAAAAAGTGAAAAGAAAACATTTTGAAGCTTTTTGCATGTGATTTTGCATAGAGTAGTTTTACGTTCAGTTTTTAAAATATAATCTCAAAAAACTACAAAAATATAGTCTTAGTGTTCTCTTTATCGTTGCACTTTCATGAATTTATATTTACAAAAAAAAAAAAAAGTTTATTTTAAGTAGTGACAATTTGCTTTGAAAACATACACCTTTTCTTTTATATTTCTTATCGATTCAAAAACATCATAGTCTTTCACTCCACTTGCCTTCTGAGTAAATAATACCCTTTAAAATGAACGCAATAATTAAAATTTACTAGTAATTTTTATTTTTAGGGCCATTCACCTACTAGCTTAGGCTAGACTTGTGCGCTAGGAAGTGTAAAATTCAGACATAGTGGACCATTCGATAGGTAAATCCTTATCTTTATCGATTGTATTTGGGAAGCTCCTCTCAAAAGGGAGTCAAGCACGAGGCCGCGTGGAGGCATTGGACTGAGGAGATAACCCTCTGATTCCTTGTCAAAATGTAGATAAGGACTTTTATGCATCTGGGGATTCTGTCCTAGATATAGTTTCAAGCTCAGCTACCCTGCCCATGTGTACGAGTCAGGATTGTGACTGTCCCCCCAGACTGTTGGTATAGCTAAGGTAGCCTTTAGTCTCTTGACATTTAGGGTTCATACCTAGGTAAATTGGAAGGCTATTTCTGGTTCACCTTGGATGAGCTTGGAAGGTAACCCTTGTTGAAAGTGTAGGAGGGCGGTGGGTGATTCCTCTGCTTGGGCCTATGAACCTCTTCAAGGACGCCAAGTAACCGTTCTTCAGCTTTCTTCGGGAAAGCATATCTTTTACCCTTGATGACTATTGAGACTTTAGGAATTTTTTGTAGTGATTGCTCTGTGGTTTGTCTGTGTTTAGACGACCTTAGGGTTTGAATTGTCAAATTTACAATCATGGAGGACCAACCTATAAGGAGGTCACGAAGGTTGCAAAACCTTCCTCGTCTCATCACATTGGAACCCCCACCTCCACCTCAAAGGCAGAGATTAGACACGGATGGTTCATTTGAACCGACAGGAGTAAGTGAAGTTCCAGGTGGACCAGCACTTGTAGCTAACCGCTTTGATTTTAATACAGTTGAGATAGAATACTTGCAGGGTAATGAGTTTGCAAGGAATTTTAACACTCCCTTGACTGACTTAAACGATCCTGTGATCGTCTAGGTTAGACCTTTTGATTCACCTATTTTGGGTGTCCCTGTGGGCAGGATTATGTCTACTACAGGAGAAAGTTATTTTTTTTTCACCTTAGCCCTACCGGCTAAAGGGGTGCTACCTCCCCCAGTAAGTGCCCCTAGATCTAGCATACCTACTATGCCATTGAATCTAGCGAGCCGGGTGGTCCAACCACCGGTTCCCATAAGCCTAGAGGGTGCTTCTGGTAACATGGTTATTGGGATTCCCAGTATACCTACTGTTCCTTCCTCCTTTGCACACACTTCCCAGAGTGGTCCAGTAGGATCCTCAACTTTCGTCCAAGGATTTCCTTGGAATGGGGGGCATATTCCCCAATCCAATCCATACGTAGGCCCATCAACTTCTTATGTAGGAGTGGATTTTGGAAACACTACCTCTTACGAGCAAGGTTTTCAAACTCTGGTCTCTGCCCCATTCATGAGCTCTCCCTTTTTGTTATTTAGCAGAGGGATACCTGCTCCCTTTTTTCAAACCCCAGTTTCAACTGGGACGGCCTAAACCTCCTATACTGCACCTCCCACACACAATCCTGTGGCTTACGGATGGAATCCATTTCAAAGTAATCCATCCACTTCGTAACTGGTGGTAGGGGGCAACCCCACCTTTACATATGGGCATTCAGGGGAAAGTCCCTCTAATCCCCAGATTGGCACTTTAGTGCTCCAATGCGACCCAAGCTTCCTTTCCTAGCAATGTTAAACTTGCCATATTTGTCTAAGTTGATGAACGAACCGGTGAGGCATGACCGCTCGTGGCCACCTGTTCCCACCAAATTGCCATCGGACATCCCTAAATTCGAGGGCAAAGTTGGTGAAGATCCTGGGGCTCATGCCACCACATTTCATTTATGGTGTTCTTTTAATTCATTGAATGAAGATTCAGTTAGGTTGAGGCTATTCCAAAGAACCTTAACAAACACTGCAGCAAAATGGTACATTGAGTTTCCTTCTATTACGTTCAGTAGTTTTTGGGACTTGGCTAGTGCATTTCTTAGCCACTTTCATCTTCCTGTCTGATATGATTTCGGAACGAACTTGTTATCTACCTTTAGGCAGAACAAGGCTACCCACATCTCGGATAATATCCAGTAGTGGAGGAGGTGAAAGAGCCTTATTAAAGCCACTATTCCTCCCGAGTTCTTACTAGAGTGGTTCCTTAAATCTCTGTTGCCTTATATATCTAAGGACATATCCACTTCAGGAGTGACGAATGAAGAAGAAGCCATTCTCAGGGCCCAACAATTGGATTTGATTTATTCACAATCTGGGATCTTGTATGATATTATCCCTGAGGCACCGAGGCCTACCCATGATGCAGAGAAACCTAAGCCTGGACCCCATGCCAATGGTGTGGTTGGGTCTATTAACTCTCCCATGGTAGAATCTTTGGCCATACAGCTTCATCAGTTGTCCGTCAAACATTCTATGGTAGAGGCAGCAAAGGCTGCCCCCTCCTCCCAAAGTGCAAATGTTTTTGCACAGATCTCTCAGAAGGGAAATCAACAGCCTGGTGGGAAAAAGAAGAGAGGAAAGGAAGGGGAGGGAAATCAAAACAAGCAGAAGCCTGCGACCCCATGCCAATGGTGTGGTTGGGTCCGTTAGCTCTCCCACGGTAGAATATTTGGCCATACAGCTTCATCAGTTGTCCGTCAAACATTCTACTGTAGAGGCAGCAAAGGCTGCCCCCTCCTCCCAAAGTGCAAATGTTTTTGCACAGACCTCCCAGAAGGGAAATTAGTAGCCCGATGGGAAGAAGAAGAGAGGAAAGTAAGGGGAGGGAAATCAAAACAAGCAAAAGCCTGTGAACAATGATGATGGGGGCAAGAAAGAAAAGAAAAACGTCAAATTCCTGTGTAAGTTGTACCACGAGGATCAGCTCACTCACCTTTGTCCCCTTATGGAACAAGCCCAGAAGTTGCTTAAAGCTCAACAACCAGATGTCCTGAAGGATCCATTTCCCCAAGGGTAGAACTCTCCTTCAGCTTCTAATGTAGCAGGGGGCACTCCAGGTGCCCCTGACCCTAACTATATCAACATGGTTCGATCTTCAACTTTGCTACAAACTAGGAATAAAAATGATGAGAAAGAGACTTCTGAGAAGGGTAAGTCTATAGGTGAAACTTCTAACCTTATCACTATCGAGAAGCCTGCTGAAACTATGCCTAAGATACTGAAAGGTGTCTTTAATAAGACCTTGCATAACCCTAATGCTAGGGCTGCTTCAAACTACTCAGTGGTTGAAGACTTAGCCCAAACCCTGTGTGCAATGTCAGCTTTAGAGGTGCTACAAAGTTGTCCCACTCAGCGGGATGCACTCTTAGCATCCTTAGGTAGCATGGAATCATCGAGTATCATGGTGCAATTTCACTTGTCTGATGTTAAAATTCACCTTCCTTACCATGTAGCCTTATCAATAGATGTCATCAATGGTGGAAAGACCATTGTAAGGGCAGTTGTTGATGAGGGTGCTTCTACAGGTTTTATGTCCTTGTCATGTTGGAAAGCTCTCGGATCCCCAGAGTTGGTCTCGTCAAACACTCTACTTACTAATTTCGACGGAAGGTCATTCCGTCCACATGGTATCCTGTCGGCTTTCGAAATAAAGCTGACAGGGAAAGAAGTGTCTGTTGAGGTGGAAGTGATTGATGCACCTTTGGACTATAATTTGCTTTTGGGAAGAAGCTAGACTTATGCCATGTCCGCTATTGTGTAGGTCGTCTTTCGGGTGGTATTTTTTCCACACGAAGGAAATTTGGTTATTGTTGACGAACTTGATTTTACTCAAAAATTCCACATGGAGTCTAATGAGTACGCTGTGCCATTGGTTGATTAGGTCAAACCTGCTGCACAGAGCTTGGGGACTGGAATGTATGCATCACTAATGGGCACATTTGATCTTCTAGCCCTGATTAACTATATTGGTTCTACTAGTGTGGGGAAGCCCATAGCCATGGTTCTTGATAGGACTGATCCTTGGGTTCTCCCTTTCCCCCATGAACCGGAAGCGCCCTTATCAACAGTGGAAGTATCTTACCAAGCTATCACTCAAACCATTGTTGATCCCATTCTAGACCCTCTCACAGTCTCAGAGGACTTGGAAGAAGTCTATTTTCCTACTTGGGCAGAAAACTCTTTGCACTCGATGGACTGTTTAGATATGGTTTTACCTTCTAATGAAGCCATTTTGGAAGCCTTGAGTGGACGTGATCAGACCTGTGAAGATATTTATCATCAATCCTATTTTCTTCTAGAGCTAAGCAGGATAGAAATTCAAGAGTTTCATATGAGACTGTCAGATGATGTTGATACACCCATCAATCCCTTACCCAGGGAAGGAATGTTTGCCGAGGGGAATATGGAAAATATTTTCCCCACTATCCCTATCAACATCTCTGTAAACCCTAATGTTGTGGAAAATATACACATAGGTGAAAACTACTCTCTTGAGGAGATTGCAATCTATACAGCCTTGTTTAAGGAATTCCGCGACGTCTTTTCCTGTTCATATGAGGAGATGTCAGGCATTGATCCATCGATAGTTGAACATGAGATCTGAACATACCCTGACACTAAACCTATTTGGCAAAATTAAGACCTGTTAACCTACGGAAAGTGGCAGCTGTGAAGGCTAAAGTTGAAAAGCTATTGAAAGCCGGTTTCATTTATCCCATAGCTCTGACGGAATGGGTATCCAATCCTTTTCATGTTGATAAGAAGCGAAGGACCATACACGTCTGTACTGAATTCAGAGATTTGAATAAATATTGTCCTAAGGACAACTATCCCACTCCATTTATAGACCAAATTATAGATTCTTGCGTGGGAAGTGAAGTGTTCTCGTTTATGGATGGTTCCTCTGGATACAATCAAATTCAAAAAAACTGGAAGACCAACATAAAACTATTTTCATTTGTCCTTGGGGTACCTTCGCATACAAAAAATGCCCTCTGGATTGAAAAATGTTGGGGAAACCTTTCAATGGGAAATGAACTTTGCCTTCCATGATATAAAAGCCATTGTCGAACCTTATCTTGATGATCTACTTGCCCATTCTCGCAAGAGGATTGACCATCCATATCACTTACGGTTGATATTTGAACGATGCAGATACTATAAGATCTGCTTGAATCCACACAAGTGCATGTTCTGTGTCAAGTTAGGAAGACTCCTCGGATTCATTCTCTCTAATAGAGGCATCTAGGTGGATCCATTAAAATTAGAGGCCATTGTAAATCTACCTCCTCCTTGTTCTATCAGGAAACTTTAAAGCCTGCAGGGAAAGTCTATTTTTCTTCGACATTTCATTGTTAACTATGCCAATATTACCAAGGGTTTCATGCGCCTATTAAAATAGGACACCCCATTTGTGTGGGATGAAACTGCATGACTCACTTTCAAGGCATTGAAAAAAGCTTTGTTGTCGGCACCTTTACTATGTCCACCAGATTACTCTAGGGATTTTATATTGTATCTGGCCGTGTCTGAGTCGACCATTGGGGTATTCCTAGTCCTAGAAGATGATAAGATCCAGGAGCATGTCGTTTGCTATCTTAGCCATGCTTTAGCTGGCCCTGAACTCAGGTACTCCCACGTCGAGAAATTGGCTTTAGCAGCTGTCTATGTTGTTCAAAGGTTACGTCACTACATTTTGCTGAGGACTACAAAAGTAGTGGCGGATGTGAATCCCTTTCAGTATGTTTTGTCCTGACAGATCATTGGGGGAAAATTCAACAAATGGATAGTAATTCTCCAAGAGTTTGACTTGGATTTCCAGTCCACTAAGTATAAAAAATCCTTAGTTTTTGCTGAGCTTATAGCAGAATTTCCAATGGAAGAAGGTGCAGTCATTGAGGATGACTCATTCCCAAATGAGCATATCTTCTTGATATCCAGATCTGATCCTTGGTATGGAGATATACTTATATATCTCTAGACTTTTAAGTATCTCGCGACTTCCTCGCAGGAGGAACGACCTAAATTACGCCTTCATGCTAAGAACTACCTCATCATAGGTGATACTCTATATTAAATAGGGGTAGATTCCATTTTGCGCCGATGTCTTACCCATGAGAAAGAAGAGATTGTCTTGAATGATTCCCATAGTGGATCATGTGGGGGTCATTTATCTGGATTAGCAACAGCCCAGAAGATACTACGTGACGGTTATTTCTGGCCCACAATCTTCAAAGATTGTGTGGAAACAGTGAAGCACTGTCATCCTTGTCAACTTTACACCAGGAAAATGCAGTCACATCCCTCTCCGTTGTTTCCCATCATCTCGGTGGGACCCTTCATGAAGTGGGGGATTGATTATGTGATGTGCAACCCAGCTTCGGCTGGAGGGTACAAATATATTAAAGAGGGGTAGATTCCATTTTGCTTCGATGTCTTACGCATGAGGAAGCAGTGATTGTCCTGAATGATTCCCATAGTGGAGCATGTGGGGGTCATTTATCTGGATTAGCAATAGCCCAGAAGATACTACGTGCCGGTTATTTCTGGCCCACAATCTTAAAAGATTATGTGGAAGTAGTGAAGTGTTGTCATCCTTGTCAGCTTTACACCAGGAAAATGCGGTCACATCCTGCTCTGTTGTTTCTCGTCGTCTCAATGGGACCCTTCATGAAGTGGGGGATTGATTATGTGACATGCAACCTAGCTTCGGCTAGGGGGCACAAATATATCATTGTCGCTATGGACTATTTTATGAAATGGGCAGAGGCAATGCCCACCTTTAAAGCCGACGCGGAAACGGTAGCTTTCTTTGTGTTCAATCAGATTATAGCATGGTTTGGTATACCTAAGGTGATTGTCACTAACCATGGTAGTCATTTTCAAAATAGAACGATGAAGGAACTGACCACTATGCTTGGATTCAGACAAGAGCATTCATCTTCGTATTATCCTCAAGCAAATGGTCAAGTTGAGGCTGTTAACAAGACTTTGAAGACTATCCTCAAATGTACAATTGCTGCAGCCTATTCTAACTGGAATATCATGCTATATCCTGCTCTTTGGGCATACCAAACTAACATAAAAACTTCTACGGGTTTCTCCCCCTTCCAACTCGTTCATGGAGTGGAAGCCGTTACCCCAATTGAATGTGAAATCCCATCCTTGAAAATAGCTATTCATGTGTTACCGGATACGACGGAGCTTGAAGAAAGTCTAGTATACTTAGAACACCTTGATGAGCAGCACAGAGATGCGCTGACAGTTAATAAAGCTCACAAGAATAGGGTCAAAAGCTAATATGATAAATCGATCAAACCTCGGATTTTTGTTCTAACGGGGAACTTGTTTTGCTTTGGGACCAAGACAAGGAACCCCTGGGGGTAGGAGAATTCAAGGCCATGTGGTTAGGGCCTTATGTCGTGTCGAAAGTCTTAAAAAAGGGTGCATATGAGTTAATAGATTTTGATGGAAATAAGTTGCCTAAGCCTAGAAATGGGCTCTATCTGAAGAAGTACTATGCTTAGGCTTAGCACTTTTTCTTGTATTCTATTGTATGTATTTTTATGTACACTAGATTGTCAGTTTATGTTTTTTATACTATCTACTGGTTGTTTCAGATGTCTTATGAGACGTTCATAGGTTTCGCTGATGGTGCCAGTCACCACACTTGTAATCTTACCTCAACGGCATGGGTCATTTATTCTCCCTCAGGACAGTTAGTTGCCTCAGGAGGCACTTGCTTAGGTCCTACTTCTAATAATGTTGTTGAGTATAGGGTTGTAATTATTGAGCTTCTATGGGATGCTTTGTCACGTGGTATCACTCAGCTGGAAGTCTGTATGGACTCTCAACTGGTGGTTTCCTAGCTCAATCGAACTTACCAAGTACGAAATCCTATTCTATTTCATTAGTTCATGCAAGTTAGGTTATTGGAAAGAGAATTTGAATTTATTACATTCAATCACATTCCAAGGAATCAGAATTCGTTGACTGATGCATATGCTAATTACATTTTGGATTGGCATCTAACACATATTTCATAAAATATACAGCATACACATAAAAAACATTTGTAAATAAATCGACAATATATATATATGTGTGTGTGTGTGTGTGTGTGTGTGTGTGTGTGTGAATATATATCTATAGATAGGTCAAGTCTCCGGTCCTCAGATCCATTCATAACTATATAATATACAAAAATATACAAAATATGGATCGTAGTCCATCAAAATGTCCTAGATATAAGCATAGGCACCCTGGTCAGCTGGACCACCCTGGTCTCCTTGGTCTCCCTGTACTCTGTCTTCCTCAGCCTTCTTGGCTTTAGCAGCCTCTACAGCATCTATGTACACCAAAACCGCTCTGGCTACCCACCTCAAGAGGCGTATCCAGATGGGTGGTATTCCAACCACATACTCCTGCATGATGGTCGAGATGTGCTCAATCCACATAGCAGTTACTCTTTGGGTAAGCCTGGCTAACTTCCCCTCCAAAACCCGGATCAGCCCCTGGTCTTCACCTAAGACAGGACGAACAAACATACGTGGATGCCCTACAGGGCAGACAACTCCAATATCTGCATTTTTACATGTTTATAGGATTAGAACTTTTATACATATGTATATATCCCTATATTTTAAAATTCATAAAAAAAATTTTAAAAAAATTGAAAATTAAAAATTACCTAGCTCTCCCCATGCTCCTCTTGTAGGGAGGACAAGGTCTGGATCACCCCAAAAATCCATCCCAGCTTGTGGAAACTACTCCAGTGCTGGTAACTACCACTCCCACCAGAAGTAGAAGTCATCATCGTACACACTGTACACTAAGCCACCTCCTCCCTGGCAGAGGAAGATATCTCCCCACCTGCTCAGCCTAGGCTGATGAGGAGATCTAACCGGTAAAGGTACTATAGGGCTCAACCCTAGCACTCTAGAAGAAGAAGAAGGCCACCAAGATGCTAGAATATCCAAAGTTCTTCCTTCTTCCTCTCTTGTAGTTCAAGAGTTGTTTTTTCATAATAGGGATTACCCCCGAACACCAATCATACAAAGCCCCATGCATGCAGTCCACTGCCAACCTCATTTGGTTCTGTGTGGTGATATGAAGAGAAGATGATCCCACAACCCTAACTATGGTACTTACCAAAACCTGTAGGGGAATATCACGTATATGTGTAATAAGGATGCAACTCCCTCTCTTTTGGGTCCCCGGTGCACAGAATACATCAATGTAGTTTTGGACACTTAGAGGATCACCACCTCTGTCAGTGCCCTCCAAGTTAACTGGAACCCCTCGTTGTGACAGACCAACAATGAAGTAGATATCATTATAATTAATCTCCAAGGACTCACCCTGAAGTTCGAACATGCCCAAATCATGATACTAGTAGTTTATCATGAACTCTAGTAGGTGAACATTCGCCCGCATAGGTGATGTGCAAAAAAATTTCAACAACCCACTTGAACGTAAAACATTCATAGTGGAAGCATCCTGGAGTGCTTCTTGATCCAAATCTACATGCTCACACTCCCTCCACTCAAGCACCATCTTCACACCTAGCAAATCAACCATTGTGAAGCATTCGTTTCATATAAAAATTCAAAATTTTGACTCTTTATATATCTTTTTACCCTCCACGCAGCGTACGCAACTATCTAGTTAGACATGTCACGTATTGTACGTGATTGTCTTTCAGACAACCCGCATATAGAATGAGTGTACGTAAGTGTTACTATAGAAAACCCATGTACACAGCGTTCCTTGTTTAAGGGCACTCAAAAATATGAAATTGAGGCTCAAAATTAAAATTTGCGAGGATCAAAATGAAGAGCTTGGGGTCTAGTCTTACCTGACACTTGCGGAATCGGTTTTCGTCCACTGGATTGTACACACTTATCGAATGAAGGTAGAGGTAAAAACTTGTTTCTTATGGCTAAAATTCAAAATGGTGAGTTTTATTTAGTTGTTTGAACTATTTATAGAAATTATATTTCTTAAGTGGGTTTTTGGCCTATAGTTCATATTTTATCAAACTAATCCCATCTCTTTTGGGCTTGTAATAGGTTTTTCATCATTCTAAAGTGTTTTTTACTCATATAGGATGGTTTTATGTCATTCCA
Organism: Pseudotsuga menziesii; assembly: GCA_001517045.1. Taxonomy (NCBI): domain Eukaryota; kingdom Viridiplantae; phylum Streptophyta; class Pinopsida; order Pinales; family Pinaceae; genus Pseudotsuga; species Pseudotsuga menziesii. The sequence goes on from LPNX010453139.1 coordinate 1,233,206, forward strand.
CATGCATTTTTGCATCTATACTATTCCATCTTAAACTTAGTAATCAACATTTTTACCACGGACTATGGTATTTTTAAAAATTAGCTCCTTGTCTTTACAATAGTTCTTCCGTGGATAGGGCCTTCCTCTCATGAGTATCCCCATTTAGAACCTATGTTGTCTTTTGATACTCATGCTGCAATTGTGTTAGGTATAAGGGAATCCTTTTAGCTATTTTTCACGCCAAATAGAGCCTCATTATGGTCTCTTTTTACAAGCTATCCCTTTATAGGACTCCCTACCCTTATGGAGTTTCTTTAGGCCCAGGTTTGACTCCTTAAAAATAGACTTGACTGCTGAGCTAACTTGTCTGTTCAAGCTCATTAAGAATATGTGAATGGGCATCCACATTGGTGGTAGGTTATCTCTTTCTCGGACCATGCGGAATAGCATGAGAAATGATCACTCTCTTTTCTACGGAATTGAGAAGAGTATTCTCAGGCATAGGTTTATCACTTTTCCGGACCTGAGGGACTAAATTAATGGAAAAGAAACTCTCAGTATGAGCTTAGTTTTCTCTTTTTTGTGCTCTAGACCTAAACATGAAAAAATATTCTGAGTGTACATTATGCCTTTTTCATGCTCGTTAAACACTAAAGAACAAAGCATCGAGTTTATTGTTGTAAGCCCCATTTCTCGTACTCAAATGGATCTTTCCGAGTGATATTGCTTTCCTTCACACTCGTAAAACTCAAGCTATTTATGCTGTTCTTGAAGGAGCATTGGGTAGGTGGTAATTTAACCTTTTTCGAACCTCCCTGACTAAATACGAAAAAGGTTCAGCTTTTCTTCTACGGAAGTTAAGAGAGTTCTTCTGTGGTATGTTTTACACTTTTCCGGCCTCAGGAGCCTAAATTGGATGAAAAAGGACCACCCTAGAGTCTTCTTTGGAGTTTTCAGACTCTCTAAATGTGAAAACATCAACTAAGCATGTACTAGTTTGAGCTCATTAAATCCACGAATCAGTGACACTATCAAGCAATATTCCCTCTTCTCTTCAATATTGTTAAAAAATGAAGAGAGACTCGAGTTGAATTTCCTGGACTCGTTAAAATTTAACAGGGAAGGTAAGGAAGAAGTTTTCTCTTGTTTTCAGTTAGTGGCAGCATGTCATCCTTGAACATAGCACTCTCTGTATTTTTCGATACCCATGTCTCAGTGTTCACTTTTAGTTCAGCTATTACTTCGAGTTTATTACTCCTCCTCTTATTCGTTCTACCTAGGGAATCTGCTCATGTCTCCTACATCACAGATAAGTCTAGTTGTTCTATCTATAAAGTTAAAAGCTTCCTTGGGTCATCTCTATGTCGTGCTCACTATTCAAGGACTTAAATAAATGTCTACTCTCTATCCTGATCCCATCATTTTCATATGTGTTATCTCTTGTGTCTCCCTTCCTTTTCCCAGTTCCTAGTCACTCTTGTGATCTGTTGGAGGATCTATTGCCTTCCTTATCATAGTATGGTTCCACTTCAGCACTTCCTGATGATGAAGACCTAGAGTTTTGACGTTTGTACCTTTGGATTCACTTTCATCATTGGTGAATTCCTTTGCTTCATTTGTCAATTATCACCTATTGATTGACAAACTATTGAATCCTCTCCATGTTCGAATTCAACCTACATCTATTCACATGGCTTGGATTGTGATGGTTCTTTGGGATTGTTTATGAAGACCTTAGTTCCCTCACTATGGACTAAGTTGCCCAAGATTATGTTCTAGCTATGTACACAGCTTCCAGATCTTTGAAGACTCATCATGATTATATATTGTGGCTTTGATCCACCTTTGTAATATACGTGGTCTTGTACCCGTATTAAATGATGTAATCAAACATTTGTAAAGGAGCTAGTGTTCCAATATATTGAACATAACATCCTCAGATATGACTTTGTACATGACATTATTATGTATTTGTTGTAGGTACTACCTCTACTCCATTGGATTTTTGATTTCTCCAAAGATAAAGATTATAATGTATTTTAGCCATCACTTCCCTCTGACCTCACAAATTAGGGGGCATCTATTATCAGCCCAAATGGCACTTCTCCGTCCGAGTGCCGACACTTCATATGTCGGCGCACAAAAGGACATTTATGGATTAAAGGTTTCCTAAAACACTATAGATGGGCATGACATGAGATGCATTCACTATCCACCTGGCTTTCCATTTTTACCTTTTTTCATGTTGATTGCTATACGCGACTCTTTCCACAGCAACTCACGTACATACGCGACTATCTCCACAACATATCATGTACTATACGTGGGTATTGTCATTGCAACCCACGTACATATCTGTACATAGGTTTCCCTTATAGAAACTCGCGTGTCATACGCGGGTTGCCAATATCAATACTCACGTACACCTCCATTCGACATTAAAAATAATAAATACAATTAATGGAGATTTGTTAAGCTTTAAACATTAACTATCTTAACTGTCTCAACCTCCTCAACCTTTGAAACCGCTCTATTTTTCATAATTATAAATAGAGGCCTTGGGGAGGGCATTAATATATCATAATTGGAGAGCAAAGTTATGCTAGTGGTATATCTTCAAAAGTATTTGTAGCAGCAGAACTTAGAATCCTTTGGTTTTAGAGGAGTCCTTGTTTCAGGTGTTGGGTTGTACACTTATCTCATTCACTATTGTTAATAAAGAGAATCCTTATTCCAAATGCATGTTGAATATATTTCATGTATCATGGTTTGATGAATATTTATGATTAAGCACTCTATATATTGTTTATATAACTTGTCATATATACATGTATAAGATTTTGTTTGGAGGATTTTCTCTTTGCAGGTGAAGGAGGTGCATCCCTGAAAGCTTTGGAGAGGAGCAGAGCGGAAGAAGAAAAAGATTGGATCAACTGTCATTAATCGGGTGATTCCATCACATATTCCTATTTCCTTTCTGTACTTTAAAAGTTGATTGTCTGCAAGTTTTAAGAGTACGCTGGTAACCCCAAACCCTCGGTTATAAGGGTGTTTCTTCCTGAAAAACACATGGGATATCCCATGAGAAGCTCCATAAGTAGGGATATGGGGAACTCCTTGCGATGGACTGTAAGATGATTTATAAATAGGAATATGACCTCTTGATACCACAGGAGATACTTGACTCTGATATACTACTGTGCAACTAGTTGCAGTATGAACCTTAATTGTAGTAATTTTCTGACCTGAAGGACCACGTGAATGCGGGGGAGGAAGGGTTGTCAAAAATTCATTCGAAGGAGTAGGAATCGAGGACGAAGGGACATGTGAAGGGATGTAAGTGGTATTCCCTATGGTCACTCATATTGGTTCTGGTATCCACATATGAATACTAACATTAGGTCTAGGACGAGCACGTGAGGTAGCTTCCACCACCGGGATGGAAGGTGAAATGTGACTAGTGATCCTAAATCTCTCCACATAGAAAGGAGTAGAAGTGCCCCCAAGAATAGTGCTAGGTTCAACTTATGACTCAGCATGATGTTCCAGATCATGTGTAGGGATATTAGGCATGCCATAACTAACATGACTAGTGCTTGTGGGTTCATGGTGAGTCTTGTCACCCGAAAACCAATACCAGCGACCTATGAATGAGGGATCATAACTAAAATGTGAAGGTATATCTAGTGAAGGATCATATACAGGAGTATGATCTTCCTCCCCAACCTCTTGAGGTGGAGAAGACATCTCAGGAATCTCATCCTCATGATCTCCCATCGTGTGTGAATCAATGTGAGAAGTAGTCCGCCCGGACTGTCTATTTATCTCTCCCAAAGGAAGAGGAGATGTGGAAGGTGGAATTCCTGCTAAACAACAAGATCGGTGAAGTGCCACACCTGAATCCATAATGACTCAAAAAATGAAAAAGAATTTATCTAATTACGCAAACCCTAGGAAAACTAGCATGCACAGAGCATACACCTATATAATGTAAAGCCAAATCATAAGCAAGCAAGGGTAGGATATGTAAGCTCCCGAATGAAGTAGGTATGTCTCACCTAGGAGAGGCCTGAGACTCCCATACACAACAAGTGAAGGTTCATAACGAATTATTGTGGCCCTCAGCTTTAACACATATAGCAACTGTGTTGTTCGGCCCCAACTTGGTCGGGACATCTGCAGAATAGCCTCTGTGAAGTACCCCCTTGATAACCTAGGTAAGGCAACTAAGTTCACCTCAATATAATCAATGCTCAAGCAGACAGTCGCATGCGGGATTGACCATCTGGGCCGGGTAGCAAAGTATGAAACTATCGAAAGAGCCCCTAGATAAGAATACAATCCTGGAAATATCTCCAGTGCTACTCAGTTATGAATAGGGGTCATCCCAATCAATAACCGCTCACACTACCTCATGCTTAACTCCCTTGTAAGAGCAAGATCCTGAGAAACACTAATCATACCAAGGAATTTCACACTCTCACTTGGACAGACACATACATTTTTTGTTTAGTGGTCTTGGAGAATTTACTCACAATGAACTATTCCAAGACCCTAAAACCTAATCTTGTTGGTGCACCCTATAAAACAAAAGAGTGTAATTCATTTTATTATGCGTTAATTTTAATTGGCTTATTAATCAAAAGGGTAAATGATCGTGCAACTAATGGTATTATGACGCAACAAGAAGTAAAATGCACAGCTAACAATCAATGCAAATGCACTGTGTCAAATGGATAACGGGGTATGCTACTACGTGAAATTAAAATTATCCTTCAAATGAAAAATGCAACCATTCCTATATGAAAATATGACTAATACTTTTCCAAGCAAACCTAGTGCAAGTACCATGCAAAATGAAAAATGCAATGATGCATAATGATGCAAAGAAGCAAATATTTTTGTAATTTTTTGAATTAAAATGAGATAATAAAGCAAAAGAACGACTCTACCAACCCCAGACTTTGCAAGCACTATCAAACAACACCCACGCAAATCACTAAGGAAAAAGAGACCTAATGCACTAATCCCAAAACAAAAAAAATAAAATGCAATGATAAGAACATTCTTAAAAAATTCAACCTAAAAAGCATCTCTGGTCAGAAACAGAGGTGTATACAAACTCTAGAAGCAACCAAGGAGAGTCATCAATCATCAAAACTCACCCAGCAACACTTAATATTCCCCTAAAAGGAAAAACTCAGGGCATACGTGACTGTGTGTAGAAAACCTACGTATATACATGGAAATCCCAGTAAAAACTGCGTGTACACGCGACTGTGAAGCAAAAACTCACATATATGAAGAAAAAGAGATAAAAAAGAAGGTAAACAGACAAGCTGAGACAAAATTTACTCCTATCAGACACTACCAGGAAAACATGGCCCTAGACCTGACTTAGAAACAGAGAAATTAGAGCAATTCAAGAACATTGAATGCCGATTAAAAAACCCCCAAAGAAAATGACTAGGAACTCCCCACTATGGTCGCCAAATCCGTTATGGAGAAAACTTCCTATGGCTTGGGGTACTAAAACAGAAAGAGTAACCATAGAAATCAATTCTTTCCTATATGTAAGAGAAACCAAACATCTAACACTAAAGGATGTCAATACACACCTTATTCTGGATGGTTGATGTAGATCCCTGTTGAGCTTTTCCACTCTCGCTTGTATTGATAATTTGCTCTCTCAACATTTAGCAAACAAAACAAGAATGCTATATATAGTTTTGTTAGACCTACTGTAGAATATATAATCAATAACATATAAGCATTTAAAAGCATCCATGGATTCAATACTCATTTAAATACACATTATTGGATAGGAAAATATATTTTTATTAATATAAATCAGAGATTACAATAGTGACAACGTCTATTGGCACGTCTACAAATTAGAGAAAATGAGTCCTCCACCTGGGCCTCCACCACGTTAATCCTCCATCTCTCAATAGCAAGCTCACAAGAAAAGGAAAGCTTGGGAAGAACACAAAGTGCTCCAAGGGACAAAGGGATAAAGACTCAAGTATAAGCTCCAACAACAATGGACTATAGTTTTCTTGCTCTTCAATTCCTCCTTTCTCAATGTATCAAAAGGGTTCCTTATATAGTGCTTCAATGGTGTAATGGAAGGTAAAATTAGAGTGATCTCAAGGCATATGGAAGGCCAAGATACAAGTGACTCGAATCCACATCAAGGAAAAATCCAAAACTATTTGGCCTTTTGCACACATCCCGATGTACGCGGGTTTAAGGGTCAAATCCACGTATATACGTGAGAATAGGTTTAAAATTCGTGAATAGAAAATAATGTATGTTTTTAGGGATGATATTGGAAACATAAAAGGTACAAAAATGGTCCATGGGGTCTAAAGAGTCTACAGAGGGATAGGGAAGGCCATAAAGGTGTGATCCACCATGTGTGGTAAAATCAGCTCTAACAAAATTTGTTCTAGTCATGGAAGATTTATACTTTGAGTTGTATGAGGATGGAGAGAATTCAAAATTTGATGATAGAGAATATTTAAGAATTTTTATGAAAAGAACATTGAAAAGGATGAAATATGTATCTCAAAGCATCATCCGGTTAGATCAAGAGACTAGAGAATTCCTTGCCAAGCAGTTGGCAAGCAAACATGGAGAAGGGAGTAGTAGTGTCTCTCAGCATGAAGGAAATAAAGTTGGAGAGTATATGTTTTCAAAAAGATTAATAAATTTAGGTTCTCTAAATACACAGAAGCCATCAATAAAGGAACTAAGTTGTTCCACTTCTCAAAGTAAAGTGGAAGAAAAGAGGACCAAAAGTGAAGATTCATTTGAGCTCTCTACACATGGTTTCTTTGAGAAATTATTTGGGTTTTCCCGAAAGAGAGATCATCATATTTGCAGCATCCATGAGGATGATGAATCACCAAATACTCCATCAGAAGGAGATGAAGAAGATCCATGCACAACTAAAGATCCAATAGTCCAACATCTAGTTGTTGGTAACGTGGAAGGTGAGATGAATCCAAATTTCTTTGTGGTGGGTTTCAAGATAAGTGTAGAAGGGATGGGGAAGATTGATGATGGTGAGACATATTTGGGATTTGATCCAAAAGATAAACACGATTCATATTTACAGTCACCCCTTGACCCTCACAAGGAATCACAAATTGAGCACATCTCAGTAGGGTGTGAAGAAAAGAAATGGGTGGTTGAACAAGCCATCATAATTTTGTTAGAATAATCAACCCATAGTTTACCCACTTAGACATTAATTCATTTATTTTTGTCTTATTTGCCTAGTTCATGTGTCCCACCTTGTGCAAGTTGCTAATTGCCTATCCATAGAGGTCAAAATTGCCATATATGACTCATGTAGTGCTTGGGAAAGCCTTAGGAATCAAATCTGCTTTATTCCTGGCCTCCTAGGTGCCTATCTGATTTTTCTGCTTTATTGCCTGCTTTTTCAGTGTTTTAAGGCACATGGGAAAGCTAGACTAGGTGAGGTGAACTTGTTTTTTGTTCTACACATCCTCCTCTCTTTTCTCCATGCAAAAGCATGTATGAGCTTCCATTCCACCACTCTTTAGCTTGCCTATGCCTTTTTTCCAATTCCTAAGCTCCATGATAGATTTGGGATCCAGCTTTTACACCTATGGGGGATTTGCTTATTTTTGGTAAGCCTACTTTATGCTAGATTTGGATGCTTCCTCATGCATTCAATTTCTTCATGTATTCTATTTATTCAGCGCCCTATGATATTACAAGGTTGGCTATTGTACACTCAGTTAATATAATTTTGTGTTACAACTCCATATTCAGTCTCTCTTGTTAGCAATTTTGCATGATAAATTGATAATTGTTGTGGGTAAAATTAATCTATTGCTGGCCTGAATTTCTACATGGTATCAGAGCCATTATAGGTTGTTACTCTCCTTCAAAAATTGTTTTGCAGGTCCGACATCAAGACTAGGAGCCTTCTACTGACAGCCGAGACAGATTTTCTAAAGCTATGGATTCACAGAAAACTATCTTGACTCCCTTCAACTATTTTGAATGGAAAGCAGAGATGGAAATCTTGTTGAGAGCAAAAGGCCTCTACAGGGTGACTATGGCTACAGAAGCAGAGCCCAATGCTGCTGCAGAGAAGATCAAATGGCACAATCGGAGAGATGAGGCCTATGGCCTCCTATGTCTCAGTATTTCCCAAGACCTCCTTTTCCATCTCGATGGATTAACTTCACCGGATCAAGTATGGGAGAAGCTTTCTGATCTTTTTGGAAAGATAGATGAGATGAGGGGACATCAGATCGAAAATGAGCTGATTTCTCTGAGTCCTAGTAGCTTTGAATCCCTGCAGCTATATTTCTCCATGTTCAAAGCACTAGTTTTGTAGCTGAAGCAGTGTGGTATCGAAAAGAAAGATGATCAGCTCGTATTGGCCATCCTCTCGAAGATAGGACCTGACTACTTAGTCTTTGTTTCGACCTTCTATGCCACAAAACTCACAGCTTGAACCTGGAAGATGCATAGCCTTGCAGATTTCATGGAATCTCTCACACAAGAACAAGACAAGCTGGTGATGATGGGCACCATCAAACCATCCAAATATCAAGCTTTGATTGCTGGAGATTTGAGGGTGGATTAAAAAATCAAAAAGAAAGATAAAAGGCCACCTGAGCAAAGGAGAGACAAGAAACAGTCTCCAGAGGATCAACAAGGTCCCAAGAAAAATACCCAGAAGAAGAAAAACAAAGGTGAAATGAACAAGTGCTCATACTGTTCGAAGGGCAATCAATTTGAAAGCTCTTGTATGAAAAAGCAGATTGATATGCTGACCCAACTCCTGGAGAAGAATGGCATCTCCCTTCCAGAAAGATCAAAGAAGAGAGAAGGAGGATCAAGTTCAGATGATAGAGAGAAAGTTCATGCATTGGTTGTTGGCACATCAAGCTCACCCAGTTTTATCATTGATTCTAGAGCTTCAAGACACATGGTTTTGACTAAGGAGGCCTTCTCCTCACTGGATATGTTGAAAGGACCATCTATTGTACTGGGAGATGACTCTCTCACTGAAAGTAAAGGCAAAGGAAGGATAGATCTTGATCATGGTAAGTTCAGCAATGTGCTGTATGTCCCTGGTCTCACCTCCAACCTCCTGTCAGTGTACGAGATGACCCACAATGGGTCTCCTAAGAAGTTCATATTCTCCCCCAATGAATTTGAGATCACAGAGATTTCAACTGGTAGATTCATTGCAAAAGGAGTTGCGAATCATGCTCAAAAGGTATACATGTTCTCACACTTCCTACCTTACTCAAACCCCTCTTCTCTTCTCATTCATGCTAATGAAGCCAGCAAGTTGTGGCATGAAATATTTGGCCATCTAAATTACAAGTATCTATCTGATCTTAGTGAGGAAGAAATGGTCATAGGGCTGCCCAAGATAAAATTTTCCAAAGGAGTCTGCCAAGGTTGTATCCTAGGAAAACACCCAGAGCACAAATTTGAGAAAGCTAGTCATGAGAGAACCTCTGCACCCCTCGAGCTGATTCACAGTGATGTTTCTGGCCCATTCCCTCATATGTCCATGAGTCAGGACAAATATGCATTGAAATTTATTGATGATTTTTCCAGGTATTGTTGGGTTCACTTCATGAAACACAAGTCTGAAGTTTTTGGCCTATTCAAAGTCTTTAAGGCTTTGGTTGAAAACCAGTGTGGAAGGAAACTCAAGGTCCTCAGATATGACAATGGTGGTGAGTATGTCAAGTCCAAGTTTATTAACTATTGTGCAAATGAAGGTATTCATATGCAGCATTCTATCCCCTACACACCACAGCAAAATGGTGTTGTTGAGAGGAAGAACAGATCACTGAAGGAGATGGAAACATGCATGATGGAGGCCAAAACTTTGCCACCAAAGTATTGGGCCGAAGCTATCAACTGTGCATCCTATATTCAGAATAGGGTGCCTCAAAAAAATCTTTATGGCATGACTCCCTTCGAAGCATGGAGTGGGCACAAGCCAGATGTGACCCATTTCAGGATTTTTGGCTCAAAGGCATGGGCTAGAATCCCGACAGAGAAGAGGAAGGATTTGCAGCCCCAAAGCCAAGAGTGTCTTTTTGTTGGATACTCTGAAGATTAAAAAGGGTACAAGTTGATAAATTTGAGCACAAACAAAGCCTTCATTGAAAGGTGTGTTCAGTTTGAAGAAGAACCCCTTGCAGAAGTGGAAGTTGGTGAAGCCTCTTCACCACCTGAACCTCAAGAAGTAAGTAAAGAGTTTGTTGAACATGATGATTCTGATTTTTCTGATGGATATGAGTTTATTGTAGACCCAAACAGCCCCACAAGGCCAAAATGGGAAGCCAAGACACTACATGCAACAGGAGAGTTAGTTGGGGATCCCAATGACCCAAGGAGGACTAGATCACAATTTGAGAGTGGTCTATGCATGAAGGACCCTATGTTTGCTAAAAAATGCTATTTGATGGTGGATTATAATCCTCAAACATATGAAGAAGCATCAGGAGATCCAATATGGAAAGCTTCCATGAAGGAGGAGTTCAGCTCACTCCAGAAGAGCAACACATGGGAGCTAGTAGATCTTCCTCCAGGAAGAAAGTTAGTCCAGTGTAAGTGGGTCTATAAGACCAAGTTTTCTGCTGATGGTTCACCACTGAAGTACAAGGATATATTGGTAGCTAAATGCTACTCACAGGTTCATGGCATCGATTACAATGAGACCTTTTCCCCAGTGGCAAAAATGGACTCCATCAGGCTAGCTCTAGCCATTGCAGCCTCAAGGCAATGGGAGGTACATCACATGGATGTAAAGTGTGCCTTCCTGAATGGAGATCTCACTGAGGAGATATATATGCAGCAGCCTCAAGGTTTTGCTACTAACCCTTCTCTTGTGTGCAGGTTGAGAAAGTCATTGTATGGGCTAAAGCAAGCCCCCAGGTCTTGGTATGCCAAGATAAATAGCTTCTTGCTATCTTTGAATTTTGTTCGGTGTAAATCAGATCCAAATGTCTATTTGAAGTCTGTTAATGGTTCATTAATGATCATTGTGTTATATGTTGATGACCTCCTCATTACAGGAAGCTCACAGGCTGAGATTGCTTCCTTAAAAGGAGCTATGAACCAAGCCTTCTCCATGACAGATTTGGGGCTCTTAAGTCAATTTTTGGGGCTTGAGATTGCTCAAACCAAAGCTGGAATAAAGGTGAACCAGTCCAATTATGCCTTGGATTTGCTGATCAAATTCAGAATGCAAGACTGCAAAGCAAGCAAAACTCCTTTCCTTTCAGGAGTGAAGCTGGAGGAAGATGATTCTCCATCGATGGTAAACAATACACTGTATAGAAAATTGATTGGATGTTTATTGTATTTGACACATACTTGACCTGATATTTGTTATGCAGTAAGTGTGGCTTATAGATTCATGGATCAACCTCATGAGATCCATTGGAAAGCAACCAAAAGGATCCTCAACTTTGTTCAGGGAACAAGGACACATGGGATCTTCTATAGAGCAAAATTTGATCTTGATTTGATTGGATTTACTGACAGTGATTGGGCAGGTGATAGAATAAACAGAAAGTCCACTTCAGGGTATGTTTTCATGCTTGCAGAAGGGCCAATCAGCTAGTCAATCAAGAAACAGAGTGCCATTGCACTCTCATCTACAGAAGCTGAGTACAGAGGAGTTGTTAATGCAGCAACTCAGTGTTTATGGTTGCAGGGTTTACTTGGAGATTGTGGTTTCGAACCCGAGTACTCAACTACCATATACTGTGATAACCAGAGTACCATTCAAATCTGCAAAGATCCAGTTCATAAGCAGAGAACCAGACACATTGAGATTCACATGCACTACATCAGAGAGCTTGTGCATGATGGCACCATTCACCTACTCTTCTGTTCATCTTTAGAACAAGTAGTTGATATCTTCACCAAAGCATACTGTGAGAAGACCTTCAGCAATCTCAAATCACTGCTGGGGATTGCTGATCATGCTATAAAGGCATGAGTGGAGACAAGATTCTACAATTTTGTTTTACAGTATAAGGGAGGATTTTCCCAAGTTGGTTTTGCCTCTTTCCTTGTTTATTTGGACTTGCAGTATGTAAAAGGGTGACTAATCCTTGTTGCTAGGCCCTATATTTTTTATTTATTACTCATAAAGTCAGGCTTAAGGGGGGGTGTTATAATAATCAACCCATAGTTTACCCACTTAGACATTAATTCATTTATTTTTGTCTTATTTGCCTAGTTCATGTGTCCCACCTTGTGCAAGTTGCTAATTGCCTATCCATAGAGGTCAAAATTTCCATATATTACTCATGTAGTGCTTGGTAAAGCCTTAGGAATCAAATCTACTTTATTCCTGGCCTCCTAGGAGCCTATCTGCTTTTTCTGCTTTATTGCCTGCTTTTTTAGTGTTTTAAGGCACATGGGAAAGCTAGATTAGGTGAGGTGAACTTGTTTTTTGTCCTACACATCCTCCTCTCTTTTCTCCATGAAAAAGCATGTATGAGCTTCCATTCCACCACTCTTTAGCTTGCCTATGCCTCTTTTCCAATTCGTGAGCTCCATGACAGATTTGGGATCCAGCTTTTACACCTATGGGGGATTTGCTTATTTTTGGTAAGCCTGCTTTATGCTAGATTTGGATGCTTCCTCATGCATTCAATTTCTTCATGTATTCTATTTATTCAGCACCCTATGATATTACAGGTTTGGCTATTGTACACTCAATTAATATAATTTTGTGTTACAGCTCCATATTCAGTCTCTCTTGTTAGCAATTTTGCATGATCAATTGATAATTGTTGTGGGTAAAATTAATCTATTGCTGGCATGAATTTCTACAAATTCCACCACATAAGGAGGAGAACATCACACATGGCGATTTAGTAAATTCTGATTTTTATGTGTCATTGTGTAAGTCTAATATGGCAGCCACTTCCAGTGAAGAGTTCATAATGGTTGAGCCCCCTAGTGATGAGGTTCATAATTATGGTGTCAAAAATGAATGCAGTATGAAGGATGAACTTTGAGAGAATATGTTTCTGGTGCACCAAGGATGAATGAGCACTTAAGTTGCAGCCCAAATTATGTTTTTGAGGACTTAAAATATGAATATATTGCAAAAGCAACATATGGATCAGATTTCAAAACCTCGAGTGCATTGCATGAAATTCACCTGGTGATGGAAAATGAAGAGGAGGAACATCTACAAGAACCTCATCTTCTCTCAGGGTCATTGAAGATGGATGAACAAAAGATCCAAGAGGCCCTAAAAACTATCCATGACACTCATGCTTCAGTGTCAAATATGTGTTATGAAGCTTATTTAATGGAAGACCAATCTTCTTTTGAAGCCATGGAGAATATCTAGAAAGCAATGTCCACAATCAAAGGTAATTTCTCACAATTGCTTTTAGATAAAAATGACACGTTTCAGCTTGTTGAGTTATTGTGGGAAGCATCACTGCATGGTGAAGAAAGTATTTGCATATATGAAGAAGAGAACTACAAGCTCAAATGTGATTTGTTGGCCATCCAAGATTCTTTGAGATACACTCAAAGTACCCTCTTAGAATCACAAATGAAGATAGAACAATTCCAACAAGAGTGGAAAGAATTGACTAAATCCTCAATATTTCCTGAGAGTCATCCCTTTTGGGTAAATGGCATGAAAAAATCCATGGAGGAACCTCATGAGTGGGTGGACCATGAGGAGAATTCTATTTGGTATGTGCTTAAAGAGTGTGCAGAACAGTTTTATGAGAACCAATCACTTTATTTCTTTCCAATGAAACTTGAGTTGTTACTTGAAGACAGTCACTCTGCCATGGAAGAGTGGGATGAGAGCACCCAATTTGGGCCAGCCAATAATGAAAAAGTTGCAGCCATAAGTATGATTACTGAAGGTTGCAAACATGCAAAGAAGGTTCACAGTTCTTTCCCACATGTCCTAGATTCAGAAACACCAATGGGAAATGAACAATGGGTGAAGAAATTTTTCTGGTTTGTGTCGCGTGCACAATAGGGGGATCATGATTTGTCCCCATGGGAGATAGATCCTATTACAAAAGAGATGGATGATTATATAACATATAAATCAGCAAGAAATATCTATGATTCATCCACTGGATGGTTGGATATAGGAATCACTAAAGAGGAAAATATGGAAGGTAAAAGTTTTATGTCTTGTTACAAGAAATTTGTTTTTAATATTGCTGATTTTTCTATGATTTACAAGCAGCAGAAAATGAATGTGTGTATAGCCACTTTTGACAAGAAGGAATCAGATCTACACACACTTTCAATGTGTGGTGTTGGGCTTAGGGTAGACACAGGTTTTATACCATTAACTTCACACCAACAAAAATACCCACGGTGTTGGCCCTTTCGGCAACAACCTGCGAACAAGTTGCAGTCTCACCCGAAACAACTATGGGGTGCCGCAGAACCAGGTTTCTGCAAGAAGAAGAGGGATATTACTATACCTTTAGCCTTAAAAAATAATAATCATACAATACAGATCTTCGACTTGTACTTAAATAACTTCACAGTTAGATGAACAAACAGTTTCTTGCTTAACCCTTAACTGGGAATTCATAGCAAAGTTATTATTTAGCAGTTATCTTACTTTATCAATTATCTACTTATCAATGCATAAAATAAAACCATAACAGAAACAACACAAAAGAACCACAACACCAGATATAACGTGGTTCACCCCCAGTGTAGGGGCTACGTCCACAAAACTGTGCTTTTATTCAAATTTTTTCACAACAACAGTCCTGATCTGCGCACTCAACAGAAAATATGCCCTTCAAGTCTAACTGCGCACTTAGCTACAAATCCTTTCTTACAATCTCTAAGCTCTGCACTTAACTACAGTTCCTTTCCTTACAAAACCCTCTGCGCACACAGCTGTAGAGGTCGTCCATGCACACAGCTGGGACTTGACCTTAAAACCCAAAAATAGATCTAACTTCTTCGCATCATATGATCCTCATTTCATTAGATGATCTTGACATTTTTACATGAGTGCCTATTTATACAAGTGCACTATTACAAAATCATGGGCTTACACCCGAAATTATGGACAATTACAAAAATAGGTCTTTGACTCAACCCTGACACCCCTAAGACTATTTTGAGTCACAACTCCGCTTACAAGCTTCCACAAAAACCGTGGAGTTACCAAATTTGAGGACCTTTAAGGTGCGCGCCCCAACAGGCCCCTAAGACTCACCAGTGTCCCGTTCCGAGACACTCTTCTGCTTGTCTGGTGGGAGAATTTTGTTGGCAAATATAGTAAACTGTTTGTGGAGGCTGCGCATGATATCTTCGGCTGCTTTCTCCTTCTATATGATCTCCTTTTTCACGCTATCGGGTTTTGTATCCATCTGCATCTTTGTAACTATCATCTTTAATTCTCCTTCCCTCCTGCTCCCTTATATTCCTGTCATCGTCATCATCCCTTCTGCTACTTCTACCACGGCCGCAGCTTGCTTGATCCTTCATCCTTTCATCCTTAGTAGAATACCTATGTTCCTTATGTTGTTGTCTTCCTTCACAATATTTATGATGGTCATGCGAATCATTAGGCTTTCTAAGTCTATTAGCGACCCCATCCCTTGAACTGCCTCCCGTTCATGTCCTATCGAACATTTAACCATCCCCAACTTTGGGTCCTTAACAGACGGTACCCCTGGGATTGCATGCCAATGTAATTTTGCATAAGACAAATAGCATGCCTCCATTCTGCTGAGCCAGGAGGATACATCTCGGGATCCTCTAGAGTCTTTCCTGAGGGCTTGCGCCTTTCTTTGTTCTGTTTAGAGAGAACTTCTTCCTTAAATTTCTTCCTGGTTGAACATGTCTGCATAGATGGATGTAGCACTGGGGGAGTTTAGATGCAGGTGGATTGCTGATAAGGTTCTGTAGACCTCTCTCCTTGAACTCTCGTAACAATTCCTGGACTTCGCAATCATTCGACATAGTCTTAACTGTAAACTTCAAGGAAATGCGTAATGTAGGAGTCGCAGGCCTGTGTGGCTTCTTATAGAATCCCATGACAAAATATTCCATCATGGTGCATTAAGGACACCAAATCTGATGAAGCGGTGGTAAATCCTATTCACACGGCGCTAGATTTCCCAAAATCTCATCACTACAATCGGTTAAGGCAACTCACATGCCGGCACCGCCAAATCTAGTTTGTCCCATCAGTCACATTTTAGGCTGTGACAGACCTTTTTTCTTCAACACAACCACTAAATTCAGCTTCGTCGCTAGACCTCTGACACAATATTTACCTTCGACCCATCCTGACACAAGCTCCAACAGAACTTTGACTTTCGACAGCCTTCGACACTTCATAAATTTGAGAACAGCTTCATTATAGTCAAGTACCCAATTTCAACTGTTCTTGGTACTTAGACTCTCCTTCTTGCTGTTACTTCTGATTAGGGGGTCCAGGCTTGTCCCTGTAATTCTTTAATCTAATTTAGTTCACCATGGAAGGTAAAATTTCTCCATTCAATTTAGTTAACTGGACTGCACCACCATCGGTAACTTCCTGAACTATGTATGGTCCTCTCCAATGGGTCTTGAACTTACCGGGGAACTTCATGAATTTACTGTCATACAAGAGCACAAGATCACCAATCTAGAATTGCTTCTTCTTAATGTGCCTATCATGCCATGCTTTTTCTCTAGCTTTCTACACTTGCTGCTGGAAACCCGTAATAAATCTGTCTTCTTCTAGTTCCAGTATCTTTTCCAGCCTTTCATTCAACATGGCTGGATCATCCATCTCTGTGAAGGAATATATTCTGAGGCTAGGAACAATGTACTCCATGGGCATAACTACTTCTTGTCCATATACCAGCCTAAACGGTGTATGGCCTGTCAACTTCTTGCACGTGGTTCTATAAGCCCATAGTACTATTGGAATTCTAATATCCCAATCATTTCTATTAACATTGCAAACCTTCGTCAGAGCATGCTCAAGGATCTTGTTAAAGGCTTCGACAATTCCATTTGCTTGAGGATGGTAGGCAGTACTCTTCTGATGATATACTTGAAATTCTTCGGTCAATGCTTCAATAATATTATTTAGGAAATGTGATCCTTGATCACTAATAAGAATTCTAGGACACCCAAATCTTGACAAGATATTATCGAAGATGAACTTCGCAGTTGTCATAGCACTACAGTTCTTGACTAGTTGAGCTTTGGCCCAATGAGTAAGGTAATCAGTTGTTGTAATAATGTATCTTGCTCCAGATTTATTTGCAGGGGGATTGATAGGTCCAACAAAATCAATAGCCCATTTTTCAAATGCTTGTAAAGTTACCTGTGGAACCAGAGGCATCTCATCCCTTCTGGACGGTTTTCCTATCCTCTGACAGATATCGCAGCTGTGGCAATACTCTCTTGCATCCTTATGAATCGTATGCCTCGACAAGTGGTCAGGCCCTAGGTTAAGTCTTCTAGGCTTAACTATGATTTCAAAGTCATATTCCTGAAACAGAATCAGCCATTTGCATATCCTTCCACCTAACACAGGCTTGTGAACCAAATACTTCAAAGCAGAATGGTCAGTGAACATCTTAAAATGCGATCCTAATAGATAGTGTCGAAACTTCTGCAAGGCGTAAACCATAGATAGACCTTCTCATTCTGTCGTAGTATAATTCTTTTCTGCTGTGGACAATTTTCTACTTGCAAAAACAATAGGGTGATCAATATTACCTTCACCTGACTGAGCCAATACTACACCTAAAGCAATGCAAGATGCATCGATATGAACATGAAACTCCTTATTCCAGTTAGGGAATACTAGGATAGGGGCAGTTACCATATTTTATTTCAAAATGTCTAAGATTTCCTGACACTCAGGTGTCCATTCAAACTTAATATCTTTCTTCAACTTCTTCTCCATAGGGGCTGTAATCTGAGCATATCCTTTGATGAATTTCCTGTAATATCCAGTATGACCAAGCATAGTGCAAAGTTGCTTAACAGACTTAAGAGGTGGCAAGTTCACAATGATGGATATCTTCGCAGGATCCACCATCAATCCTTGCTTGCATACAATATGACCTAGCAGAATTCCAAAAGGTGCACAAAAGATACACTTCTTCAGGTTCAGTGAAATCTGATACTGTCTACACTTGTCCAGCATAAGCCTTAAGCTAGCTATATGATCTTTCAATAAGCCAAAGATAGTCCAATCATCAAAGTAAACTTCCAAAAACTTATGAATGAATTCCTTAAATGCAGATATGACTACCCTGGAAAACATAGCAGGTGCATTCTTCAATCCAAAAGGCATAATTGTATACTGAAAATATGCCATTTCTGTAGCGAAGGTTTTTTTATGTCGATCCTCTGGAGCAATTCTGATCTGATGGTAACCTGAAAATCCATCAGCGAAAGAATACACTTCTTGACCTCCGACATTGTCTAAAACTTCATCTGTAAAGGGAGTAGGAAACAGATCATGTAAACAGGAATCATTCATCTTCCTAAGATCAACACAGATTCTAATTACTCCTTTGGTATTCTTTTCTTGTACCACCATGGGGCTGACCCATTCTGACTCTTCGATAAGCTCAATGATTCTCGCAGCGAGCATCTTATCTAGCTCCACCCTGACTTTTTCTTTATACTTAGGGTTCAGCCTATAAGGGCGCTGCTTCACAGGCTTCGCATCAGGTTTGAAAGGGATTTTTATCACTCCTATATCACCAAGGATACCTTTCATTTCTGAGAACTTCATCGGAAATAGGTCCTGATACTCATGGAGAAGTTGGGTCACTTTGCTTACCATTTCTTCATCCCAATAATCTCCAATAGTAGCATACTTAGGCATTTCTTTTGACCCAATGTTTACTTGCCTTGTCTTCAAGGGCTGAGTCACTTATGGTGCTTCGACTGCTGGTCCATGTACTTCATAGTGTCCTTCTGACTCAGGAATGTTTACGTTGCACAGGTCATCATCCTCATCAATTGCGAGGTTATAGCATTCTACTGCATTAGCTTCTTGTTCCTTCCAATCAGATTGGTACTCTGTTATTTCTTTATCATCAAACACCTTAGTATGGGTCAACCTAATAGCTGCATCCAACGCAGGACAAACCTCATTAATAGAAAATGTTAGCACAAAACTATCAAAAATATTATCCCAACTTACAGTACCATGGCGAAGCTCCACCTCCGCATACCAGTTCTTTGCTACAGGTTCCAGAGTGTGCACAAACTGATGTACCCATTCTTCACGAGGTACATGCTTCCATGCTTCATAACATTGCTCCGAATGTTCCTGAGGGTTGGTAAACCATTAAATCTGCTTCGCACCTCCTGAGGTTGATCCATGAATATCAGGCGAAGAGAATTGTGACAAGCTCCCTAACTATGGATGTACTTTTTATGACCATTCCACCATCTAGCAGTTGTGGCTCTAAATACTGAATCTAGAGTCTCCATTTTCTGTGAATCTGGTACCTGCTCTTAAAATTGCAAAATAAAATCTTCGGGGTCTATCAAGCCATCAAAAATAGGTAAGACTCTTGTCTGTGAGCCAAGCCATCTGAGAGACTTTGTAATTCTTGCACATCGATGTCCATGTAGTTCATAAAGTCTATTCTACCAATTCTCTAAACCTTCATCTAAATCAGTCATGCAAGAACTATCACACTGCCAATCCATTATACCTTCTGGAGTAGGGCTAACATAGTCTTCTTCTTTAGCTTTGATGTTGTAGATATGATCTAGAATATCCCGATCTTCATCTTTGACTGGCTCTATATACCTTTCTCCTTGAGAAGGGTCCAAGGGTACTATGACTCTCAAGCCTTTTCCTTCAAAAGTCATCTTCCTGTTTCTAAGGATGATTACTTTAGAATTCTCTATTGCCCATTCAATTCCTAGCAAAGATGGATAGGGGTTGCTATCATCAATTATCTCAATGACTTCAAAATATGCTAAGGTACTGACTCCATCAATGTCTACCGGGACACTAGGGAATCTTCCTAGGGGCACAATCTTCTGCTGATTGGCTAATCTCAATTGTATAGGGGACCATTCAAGGGTATGTTTTCCCATTTGTTCCCATGTCTACTTAGTTAAGACATTTACTTCTGATCCCAGGTCTAAAATGATATCAGTCATGTCATAATCTCCTATATGAGCATGCAATCTCATTTCTAAAGCATTCTGATTTCATAAGAGCTTCATACAACTCTGTAAAAATGTTGACAGTGTACTTACTTTATCTGTCGAAGCTTCTTGAGACTGTGACTGCTGTTGATGCTACTGCGCAGGTGCTACTGCTGTGCTCGGATCAACAAAGTATTTTTTGGCTTCCAGAAATGTTTCTTTTTCTCTTCCCACATCGAAGGTTGGAAATTTCTCTGGGGTCTTACGAACCCAAGCCTCGTCAGGCTATTTCTCCTTATTCTGCACTTGCGTCATAGCTCCATTCCTTGTAACAAATTTAATGGTTGGGACAGGTCTTTGCTCTACAGTAATCATCTGAATATTTTTAGGAGGAGCACTATTTATTTCTTGTATCTTGGCTATCAGCTATGGGCATTGCTCAATGACATGATCTACTGCTCTGCAATATCGACATGTCATAGTTGGGTTCCGATAGTTTCTAGCTAGATGTCCTGCCTGATTACAGTTATAGCACACAACCTGGCCTCGACCTCTTCCAGGCATACCACCACGACCACGACCTCCAAAAGTACCTCGACCTGATGTACTACCATGGTAACCATATCCATCATTGCCTTGTGCATCATTTTGTACCCTATAAGCATCATATGTTCGCTCTCGCATAAGGTCAAAGCTGCGACATTCCTCTTCATTGTGTCCAACTGACTTACAGAACTTGCAATAGGGATTCTTAGGTACTTGCACATATCTTTGTAGCAGATAGCAGTCTTCAGGTCAATGGTGGCCAATTGTTCTACAAATCTCACAATATAGAACATTAGGGTTAAATGGGTTTGGCGCACCAGTATTCAGGTAATTTCTTAGCACTGGACATTGTTCCTTGTCATGACCTTCTATCCTATATCGTGTACACCACACCTCTTCATGAATAGATTTCCCTTTTTTCATGTCGTGCAGCTCCAAAGCCATTTTTGCTAACTGCACTTGTATTTGGGCTATGCTAGAATTATCTTCGACAGGAGCTGTCTCCAGTTTCATGGCAATATCCAAAGCCTCTTGCTGATCAGCAACATTTTGTTGCATGAGTGGCGTTCTGATATGAGGTGATAAGGCTGCAATGAACCATTCTTTATGTTGCGCTGGTCCAATAGTGAAACTAACTTGATCTAGCATAACTTTGAACCTCTGATCAAAGTCCCAAGCTGATTCACCTCGCCTCTGTTGAATCTCTTTCAATTCAGTTATACATTGTGACTCTGATTTAGGCTTCTTGAAATATTTGATCATCACTGTTTTAATATCAGCCAAGACATGGTTCTGAGTACAGGAAAATTTCATAAAGCAGGTCAAAGCTCGGTCTCTAAAAGAAGTGACTAGCTACGCTCTTCTTATATCTTGATCCAAAATGTTCTTAGCAGTCCACACAGCTTCGCATAAAAACCAAAACTGTTATGGATCCTCTGATCCAATTCCTTTGAATACTGGGAGCTTGATATCATCAGTCATATGGTCCATAGTGGACTAAGGGGGGGGAGAACTTACTGGATTAGACTAACCTGTGACAGGAATACTTAGGCTAGGGTTACTTCTAGACTGCGACGGGTTCTCAGGGGTAATAGATCTTCGCTGTGGAGTTATAGGAGGGTTTCTAACAAAAGGGGTTTCTTCGGATTCAGGGTCTTCTGGCGTATACTCAGTATTCTGGCCTAGGGTATAGGATTCTAGGTTTCTCTTCTATCTTTTACTGCTTCGTAGTAAACCACTTTGCTCGTCAAAGTTACTTTCACTTCCAAACATAGGTTAGTAAAAATAAATCTAGCAATCTGATTCTATAAGCAATATGCCCTTCTCAGCCAAGAGCATTTTAATTTGTAGACTAAATGAATTTAGGTACTTACCCCTTGGTCCTTTGAAGAACTGCCTTTCATCTTCGCTAAAAGAGGTACTTGTGTCGATGGAAAATTCTGTCATAAATGCTTCAAGGGTTCATGTTGTCTAGAAATCAACAGCTCGTGATATCAAGTTATTCACTCTTTTCAATATGTTAATTCTTGCGGGGGTCCAGTCAGGAAACTGATCTTCCTTGAAGTTGGTCTTTCTTTCTGTCAACCTGGATAACCACTGGTGCAATTCTATGTGGATACTACCAAAGAAAATTTCATGAATATCAGTAAAAACATACCTTTGCAAGAAGTCGTCTGAGCTACAACGAGGATCCTTATTTTCTTGTTCAGCAAATTTCTGATAGGTAGCTTCAACCCAATCACCGATTTCTTTTACTGAGGGCCTCCAAAACATAGCCCTCCAGGTACGATGTAGATCCCTCTTAAAGCAGATAATGAGTTCAATGGGCAACGGAACCAATTTTTTGGGCTTAGGGTAGACCCGCGTTTTATACCATTAACTTCACACCAACAAAAAGACCCACAGTGTTGGCCCTTTCGGCAACAACCTACGAACAGGTTGTAGTCTCACCCGAAACAACTATGGGGTGCCGCAGAACCAGGTTTCTACAAGCAGAAGAGGGATATTACTGTACCTTTAGCCTTAACAAATAATAATCATACAATACAGAGCTTCGACTTGTACTTAAATAGCTTTGCAGTTAGATGAACAAACAGTTTCTTGCTTAACCCTTAACTGGGAATTCACAACAAAGTTATTATTTAGGAGTTATCTTACTTTATCAATTATCTACTTATCAATGCATAAAATAAAACCATAACAGAAACAACACAAAAGAACCACAACACCAGATATAACGTGGTTCACCCCCAGTGTAGGGGCTACATCCACAAAACTGCACTTTTATTCAACTTTTTTCACAACAACAGTCCTGATCTGTGCACTCAACAACAAATCCACCCTTCAAGTCTAACTGCGCACTTAGCTGTAGTTCCTTTCTTACAATATCTAAGATGCACACTCAGCTATAGTTCCTTTCCTTACAAAACCCTCTGTGCACACAGCTGCAGAGGTCGTCCACGCACACAGCTGGTGCTTGACCTTAAAACCCAAAAATAGATCTAACTTCTTCGCATCATATGATCCTCATTTCATTAGATGATCTTGACATCTTTACATGAGTGCCTAATTATACAAGTGCACTGTTACAAAATCATGGGATTACACCCGAAAATTATGGACAATTACAAAAAGAGGGCTTTGACTCAACCCCGACACCCCTAAGACTATTTTGAGTCACAACTCCTCTTACAATCTTCCACAAAAACCGCGAAGTTACCAAATTTGAGGACCGTTAAGGTGCGCACCCCAACATGTGGGTCAATTGATGGATTTTTGCACCCTTGGATCAATGGCAAAGAGTTGAGCCATTGGATGAAGAGGAGAGCACCTGTTGAGCTCCAAAGAGACATATTTGGAATGAAGACCTCGAGAGGAATTTTTTTTATTTCTGCAATAATTTTTTTTTTTTTGACTGACATTGTCTTTACATGTGAACAACAACAAAGGCTTATTTTGCAGCTATTATATACCTCCCATACACATGCACATGAGGTGCATTCCAATTTTCATGTGCTTGAGGATTTTGAGGTCAAGCAATATGAAGATCAAGCACTTGCATGGTTCCTAAGAGATTATGAGTTGCCTCTAGGAAAATGTTGTACAATTTTGGAGGAGGCACATGATCACACTGTCACTCAGAAAACTAATGAAGGAATTTGTGGATCCATTGTCTTGATTGATGAGCATTGTATGGATTTGGATCACAATTCTTCACCCCACACTTCTATTTCAGCCGCATAATGTGGGGATGAACATTGGGTTAAAGGATTTTTTCTGTTGATGCCACAAGAGCATGATACTTTTACTCTTCTAGTTGAGGTATTCATGGTCAACCATGTGGTTTGACAAGTGCATTAGTAGTAGCTGAATTATTATCACCTGAATCATTTAGCATGCAATTTTGTTCGTCCATTGATTGGGTGGCTAGACACATGATTGAGATGTGTGCACTGGAGGGTGAAAATCTTGCTTGCATCAATGGAGAGACATTGGACACATCAAAGAAATTGTATGAGCAATGGAATGAGCATGTATGGATGCTATATGATGCTTTTAGCATACATGGAGGGGCATGTAATAAAATCCTATGTATTCATAACAACAGTGACGTGAGTTCCAGTTCTAGCTTGCACATGGATTTTCATACTTTAGAGAGGCTCAAGATGATTTGGTCCCCCATTAAGGAATTCCATGTGTGGTGGGAGACTTCAAAAAATGTTCAGTTTGGTTTGGGGAGAGATGAGCTCCCAGTATGGTGGTATGATTTTCATAACCTCATTTTCCTTCTCTACAATGATAAAATTTTGTTGTTTTTGTTAGAACAATCAACCCATAGTTACCTACGTTAGACATTAATTAAATCATTTTTGTTTTATTTACCTAGTCTCCAATATTCCACTCTATGCTAGTTTCCTTCTAAATGTCATAGAAGTCAACACTTGATAAAAATGAGTCATGGAGCACTTGGGAAACCTCTCAGAAACCATATTTAGCATGTTTGCTTTATTACGGATCCTCTAAAGCACATATCTTCTTTTTCTGCAAAGCTTCCTATTTTATTCAGAATTAAGGAAAAAGGGAAAGCAAGACTAGGTTTAGTTGATTGTTTTTTTCCCACATAATCCTCCATCATTTTCTCCTAATAAAAGCATGTATGAGTTGTATTTCCATCCCTTATTAGCTTTCCTACTTGACTTTGCTAATTCGTGAGCCTCTAAATGGATTTGGAAACTGCTTTATGCACCTATGGGGGATTTGACTAGATTTAGTAAGCCTACTTTTTTACTATTTTGAATGGCATCCTTATGCATTCAAATATCTCATG
This sequence comes from Pseudotsuga menziesii, assembly GCA_001517045.1. Lineage (NCBI taxonomy): Eukaryota > Viridiplantae > Streptophyta > Pinopsida > Pinales > Pinaceae > Pseudotsuga > Pseudotsuga menziesii. Next base: position 1,258,242 of record LPNX010453139.1, read on the forward strand.
TATTTATATATTGTAGTAGCCTATGACTTCACAAGGTTGGCTATTGTACACTTATTGTACACTTCAATATAGATTAGTGTTCTGATCCAATTGCAGTCTCCTTTGATGGTAATTTTGCATGTTTGATTAGCAATTTTGTGAGTGTAATTGTTCTATCACTTGGGTTCAATTTCCACAGTTTTTATTGATGGGTGGAAGGAGGTAGATAAAATCATGGGATCCAGGAATTCTTAGGAATGACAGAGTTCAAAAGGTGGCAGAAAAATTTGGGTGCTTGCAGAGGAGGCAGTGGGATCTAGGAATTCTACTCAGTTACTTTAACTTGGTTGGAAGTTTTGCTAAAGGAAGTGGCATAAGAAAAATGGCTATGATCAGAGTGGTACAGTAAAAACATGGTGGAAAAATTTGAAACACTCTGTGGTTCTCCTGCTTGAGGACAAGCAGATTTGGGAGGGGAGGACTGTCATGTCCCCTCAAATTGACCATGATAAGTTCCTAGGGGCTCAAGTTGTTATTAATTATTCCTCCTAGGATAAATTTTTACTGATAATTTTTCTAAGGCATTTATTTAAATTTATTTCAGCAATTTTATTTATTACGCACAATAATGATGTGGAGTTAAGGCTTCCATGTCAGCAGGGTGCATTGGGGAAAGCTAGTCAACTTTCCTTGGTAAAAATAAGAAAGTCCATGGCAAAAACAAGCAGGAGAATAATGGGAAGTTTCTTAAAAGTAGAAAAAATAGATAGAGGTAAAAGAAGGAAAGTATTTCAAAGAGGAGGGTGCAGTTTCCTCTTATGGAGCTCAGAAAGCTGTGAGAGAAAAGCAAGAAAGTTTTTTAAGGAAAGAAAGAGTTTCCTTATGGCCCAAGAAAAGCAGAAAGCTGTCATAACTCAAAAGAGGCAGATTTTGACTAAGGGAGGGTGCAGTTTCTAATTGTGAAGGATCATTTGGACTTCCAAACAATTCAACATGGTCCTAATTGCCTAATTTCCCAAAGCGGGTGCTTTTGACTTGCTCCCACAAGTCACCATTGGCCTCAAATTACTAATAAGGTCATCCATAAGTCTACAAAAGATAAATCCAAACCCATTGCTTCAGTTTCGTGGATGATTTGATTGCTGAATGCTTATGTGAGCATTACTTCTGAGTGTTGTGTCTTAGACTACTGGGAGATGAGCCCCAGCCTTCCATTCCCCTCTCCTTCCATCCCCTTTTCTTCCATTGTAGGTGTGGAGTGCTAGATTGGAGGAATTCAATGATTTACAGATTTATTTGCAGTCTCCATCAAGTTCAGGTCAATATCCAGTGAAGCCCTAGCTTCACTTATGCTCATGATTCGGGCATCCTGCCCCTTGTTTTTGGAGTTGTAATGGTCAGTAAATAATGTAAATTATGTTTTATAGGGTCATAATATTCTGAAAATTACATGTATCATGTCGAAAAATATCTGCCCATAAAGATTCTTGTCTTTAGTTTTTCCTAAAAGCCCTATTTTAGCAATGTATGGGGGAAATTGAATAAAAATGAGTGCTATAAGGAATATTTCAGGTAGGGGAAGTGATTGAAGGGATTTTATATATTCAATGAAATTATATTGACCCCTATTATAGTTCTCATGTTTTACATAAATGCATTTGAGATGATTTAATTGTTTTTTTTAGACCTTAGCTATATTACTAGCTTTTAATAACTAGTTTTGGTAAAATTGATGTAAAACCATTTTTTTTAACTCAATATAAGATCTGTTAGTTCTTGTGGGTCACTAACAGATCCACCTTCCCATATACAACTCTAGAACCATTTTTATTTAGGTCTGTACCACCTTTTTGGATCCTCTTCTGTGAAGGGTTTTCCTTGTCCAAAACTGCCGTAAAACCCCAAATTCATCCCAAAATTCTCAAAATATTCCAGAATATATGAAAACTATATAAAACCTTTAGTTATTCTATATTAAGGCTGGAACAACCCTTTTCAATTTTCCAGAAGCCCCTAGTTAAAATAGACCGAACTACCCTCCTTGGTTTCACGGTTTGGCTGCCCAGAAGCGTGGTAGTAGGTTTCTGCAGAGCATATTATGAACCATAAATGGAACTAGATATAAATGTGATAGGGGAGAGGGAATTACATGTCTGATTATCTTTTGTTGCTTCCCACTGCTCACTCCTTTTGCTTGCAAAATTTTCTAGAATAAACCCCTTATTTGCCCAGTTCGAGAAGTCTTTGCGTAAATTAATTCAAGTTCAGAAATTTTAATATAATTTACAGAATTGAAGAGTTTTTAGATCTGTACACCAGACTTAGGACATTACATTCCACCAGAAAATATGCAAGTTTAGGTAATCCTTCATATATATGTAGCGCGCTTTCTTTGAATCCTACCCTTCAAACAACTCTTGTTATTCTTGCACATCTTCACATGGAGAATTCATGTAACATGTTGTGCCAATTTTCTAGGGAATCACCTGATTCAGATGTGCAAGAACTTACACTTCACCAAATCTATTTTCTATTAGCTGTTGGATTGATATGGTCTTCCTTTGAAGACATGATGTGATACAACTGATCTAGATAATTGTATTTCCCTTCACTATGTACAAGCTCAACATATCTATGTCCTTTGAGCGGATCAATTGGTGCAACCACTCTTATTTCAGAATCTTCAAATGATAAGATCCTTTTCTTGAATTTTATAATAGTTTGGTTGTCCATTTCCCAATTAATTCCTAGAAGTGTAGGATATGGATTTATGTCATCGACAATTTCAATAACTTCAAATTTGGAATATGTTCTTAAGCATTCAACTTCTACAGGAAATTGAGTTAGTCTACCAATTTGTAGAACCTTTGTCCGATTCAAAACCCTTAGTTGAATAGGAGACCAATCCAGTCGCGACTTATTCATGCTCTCCTATGTTTTTCTTTTCAATACATTGACATCCGATCCCAAATATAATATGATATATTCCATATCATAATCTCCTATCTAGCAGTCATTCATAGTTCTTGGCCTGTCTTTAGTTGTTTCCCAATATGATTAACTCTTTTTTCAGGTCACAGTCATTCTGGGATTTATTCTATTAGTGCTTTCAGTTCTATGACATCATCTTTATCATTGATTTGTGCAAAACAAATTTTGAAAAATTCTTTAAGCTTACTAACCTTTTTCATTGGTGGCTTTATGATTAGTTGTTCAAATCGTTTGAGCATAGTCTTGAATTGTGCATATGTCAACGGTTGATTAGCATCAACAAATTATAGTCACGCCTCCAAGAAGACTTCTTTCTCCTGTTGGAAATCTAGCAAAGCTTTCTTTTGTATCACAGGTCTCACCTGTGGTTATCCTTGCTGTGTATTTTGGTATGCTACTATCGCAACACCTCCTCTTGTAAATGAAACAATGTGAGGTTATCTTGGTTCGACAGATATATTCTAAATAGTCTGATTGGGATTCAGATTTTGATCTTGCACCAGGTTGGGATTAACAACAGTTCTAGCCTGCCATTTAACAATAAGTTGTAGACATTGTTCAACAGTGTGATCAAATGCTTTACAATATGTATAATTTTTTGCAAGACTTTAACAATATTGAGAAAAATGTCCTGGATGCCTATAATAATAACATATGACTTGTCCTCGTCCTTGACAAAATCCTCCTCCTTGTTTTTGTCCTTGAGCTCTAAATTTTCCAACCCCCCCCCTTGTGGAGGATATTTTTGTTGTTGAGGATACTGATTTTGTTGGTATTGCGAATGAGGGTATTGCAGTTGTTGATATTGCGAAATATGATATTGAGGTTATGCTCATTATGCTTTCATATTCTCATCATTTTTCATTTAGTAGTTGTCCATCGTGTTTTCTGGCAGTAGTTAAAATGCTCTGCATTCTTTTTCATCATGACCTATAGATCTACAAAATTTACAATATAGACTAGCTTGTGTGCTTACAATATTCTGTAAGTAGAGACATTCTTCTGACTTGTGGTCCCTAGTCTGGCATATTCTACACCAAGACATTCCTTGGGTGTTTAACGGGTTTGGCACAACTACTGTGACATAGTTCATGAGCGCCAAGAAATTGTCTTTATGGTTTATGTCTGTTCTACATCTTGTACACCATAGTTCTTCTTAAAATTCCTTTCCCATTTTGATGTCCTGGAGATGCACCATAATATTGGCCAGCTGTGACTGGATTTGCATCATTCCTAAGCTAGTGTCTCCAACTAGTGAGGCTTCTAATTTCATTGCTATTTTCAGAGCCTCTATTGGCGACACAATCTTTTGTTGCATCAATGAGGTTCGAATATGTGGTAATAAGGCGACAATAAAGAATTCCTTGTGTTGTGCATCTGACATTTTGAAACTCACTTTGGCCATCAATGTCTTAAATCTTTGGTCAAAGTACCAAAGAGGTTATGTTGGTAGCTGCTTAATCTCTTTGATTTTGGTGATGCATTGTGATTCAAACTTTTTCTTTCTGAATTCATCTATTAAATCCACTCGAATCTTGTTGAGTGTTTTTGGGACAACTCCTACTAGTAATATGGAAAATTCCATATACTAGTCAAGTGCATGACCTTGCAGAGCGATGATCATCTTTTCTTTATTGATATTCTCATCCATATGTCACACAGTCCATACAAATTCACAAAGGAACCAATGTTGTTATGGTTCTTCCAACTTGTTTCCATTGAATATTGGTAACTTAATGTCATCTCCATCTATCGTATTTGTTGCTGTTAGAGTCTGAACATTTGCTGCTGGTACTTCGTTATCTGCTATTTACAGTGTTAGTGGTACTCATATTTATAGAATTACTTGAAGATAGGTCTCTTGATCTTACCTCTTGAGAAGTATTCGGTTTTGTAGGTGAGTTGTAAGCACGTTCTCATTTTGGAGCTTCAATTGACTCTTCTAACTCTTCATCCCCTTCAAATATCAGCTAATATTCTTCTTCTTCATCACAAGACCCTTCATGTAAGTATGATGCAAACTCGTAGGCTTCTTCTTCTCAATCTTTGCTGCAAATACCTCTTCTTAATAGAGTTTTTCTTTTCTTCCCAGACCTGAATATTCTTCTACTTCTTAAAAATCTTGGCTCTAGTTCAGTTCCACTATCTCCTGGGAACATCTCACTTAGGGTTCTATTGAGACAAAGATACTTTATTTCTATACAGTCTTGTTACATTCACAGAATTTTGTTTTCACATACAAGCATTTTTATCCACATCTTTAGAGATACTAAGTATCTACTGTGTGGTCCTTGAAATTTCGTTTTCTCTGCCTCGCTGTATGAGGTTATAGTGTCAACATCAAACTTAGTGATGTATCCTTCTAAGATACTATCGACCAAAAAATACACATCCCTTGACACCAGTTTGTATACTCTTTTCAGTCACACAATCAGTTGAGGATTCCACTCCTTCCATTCTCCTCCTTGGAAATTTGTTTGTTGGGTTGTCAACTTAGATAACCATTCATGCAACACAATGGGAAAATCAGAAAAGAAAATATCATGGATGTCTGTGTAGATGTTTTGGCCCAACCACTCTATTGGGTTCCACCGAGATCCTTCATTTTCTTTTTGTGTAAAGTCTAAATCTTTGGATTCCACCCAATCTTGGATCTTCGATTTTGTAGGTTTCCACAACATTTCAGGTCCCCCACAATGGAATCATTTATTGTGTTTTATTGTTGTTCTATCTCTCTATCCCTTTCCCAAGGGATCCCTATTATAACTTGAATGCCATTAAGAGTTATGATTATCTTGCAGCAAATGAATGGAGAATGAACATACAAACTAAGAAAAACAAACCACGTAGGAAACAGACAAGTATTGCTCAAGAATTTACAGTATATTCATCATAATAATATCCAATGTACAATAGATTACAAATAGGTATAATTCGAATGCATGAGTAATGAATTCGAATCGTCCAAGTGGATAAGACTGTATATAACTGAATCTCTAACTCAAGCTCTCCCAATCAATATCAGAGTCCATCAAATCAACTCTCGGATGACCAATAACTCCAACAAGCAGCAACAACTGAGTGTAGTAGGTGAACAAAAGCGCTCCTCCACATGCATGCATGCATCATCCATGCAAATCATGCACTAGCTAACTTATAGTGAGTCATCTGAAGGTAACTGAAGGCTAACTGAGACTAACTCATGTTAACTCCAACTAACTGAAGTAGGTTGGTGTCAGGACTCCCAGTGGCTCCTAAAATGTAGGGATTGGTCTAGGAGGTTCCCCCACTAATGCATGCACATGCAGTAAGTGGCAGCTAACCTCTAGCATTGTCCACCACACTTCAATTACTAGTACATGTGGCCCCATTGGGCCATGTGGATCCAATTGCACTAGTGGACCCATTTAATTAATTGAGGTTCCTAAGTTAGGCTAATTAATCTAATAGAAACTATGAACAAGGGAGCATTAATAATCCTAACACCCTCCCTGAATCCTAACTTGGAAAACTTGTGGGTCCTAGTAATGAGACCATAGGTCATCCAATATAGAATCTAAGAGACATAATACAAATGAGGTAGGAAAACCTATTGGGAAAAACCCCATCAAGATAGGAACTGAGAATCAATCCTTAATGCCCAAAAGAGACTTGAGGAAGGAAAATCTCTTTTCAATAAAATACTTCATAAAAATATCTGCAATCTGATCCTCTGTTGGACAGTAATGCCGTGTGATAGTTCTGTCATGCACCAATTCCCGAATGTAGTACATGCGAACTTCTATGTGCTTTGTCCTCTGCTTCTGAACAGGATCACTGGAAATCTTGATTGTACTTTGGTTGTCACAATAAATATCTATAGTAGGTGAAGTATGAATCCTGAACTCTGTCAATATGCCATGCTGCAAAAATTCCTGAATAGTTGCATTCATAGCTCCCGGATACTCTTCTTCTGCAGAAGAAAGTGCAAGGGCTGCTTACTTCTTGCTAGACCAACAAATTGGTCCAGATCCAATCATGAATACAAAACCTAAAGGTGGATTTCCTATCATTTCCATCTCCTTCCCAGTCTAAGTCTGTAAATCCTGTGATATCTAGCTATGCTCTAGTAGCATAGTGGATCCCATAATCAATAGTACCCTGTACATAGTGAAAGATCCTCTTTGTTGCCTTCCAGTGTAGTTCATGTGGCTCCTGCATATATCTGGAAACAACACCCACAACATAGGATATGCCTAGTCTCGAATGAGTGAGATACAAAAGGATTCCAATGAGATATATGTAGAGATTGTTGTCCACCAAAGGTGTGGAACCACCTTCTTCAAGCCTAATGCCTGATAAGAAAGGGAAGGGGATGCCTTTTAGTCTTCCATGTGGAACCTCTTAAGCATATTTGATGAATACATGTACTGTGAGATCATGATTCCCAAAGTATTCTGACTTACTTAGAGTCCAATGAACTATCTTAAGAGTCCCAAATCAATCATAGAAAATGCTTTATTAAGAGAAGACTTGATGCTGCTCAATCTAGCAGCAGAGCTACTAGTAATGAGCAAGTCATCCATATACAATACGACTAGAAGAAAGAACCCCTCCTTCTTCTTCATGTATACTTTGAAATCATATTTGCACCTTTCAAAATTCTGAGAGATGAGGAAAGTATCCATCATGGAGTACCATGCTTTTGGGGCTTGTTTGAGTCCATACAGTGATTTCCTCAGTCTGCAGACTAAGGAAGGATAATCATTAAACCCATCAGGTTGTTTCATATAGATCTCTTCCTCCAAATCTCCATGAGGAAATTCACATCCATGTGGTGTAATTCCCATCTCTTGGAAGCAACAATGGCCAATACCATCCTGATGGAGTCCATTCTGGCTACTGCAATAAATGTCTCATTGTAGTCCAAGCCTTGGACCCGAGAATAGTATTTTGCCACCAACCGAGCCTTGTACTTGGTTGTGGTCCCATCAATAGCTATTTTGGTTTTGTAGATCCATTTGCATTGTACCAGCTTACTTCCTGGAGGTAAGGGGACAAGTTCCCAAGTCTGGTTGTTATGTAGCAAATCAAACTCCTCATCCATGGATTCCTTCCATCTAGGATCATGGAAAGCCTCCCTGAAGGATTGAGGATCTGACCCAAGCATCATAAAACACCTTTCAGCAAGAAGAGGATCTATTTGAGACAGTGCTACACTCTCCTTCTGATACTAGGGCCATCTCCAACTACTTCTATGAGATGCTTGGCCCATTTAGGTTGCTATAATGAGGTAGATGTTGGATCTAGATCTATATCACTTTGAGTTGCAAGCTCAATGTTTGGATCAAACTGAGATGACTCCTCTTATGAATCTGAATAAAAAATGTCAGGATTTAAAACTAAAACTACAATAGGAAGTGAAGTAATGTTTATACCTTTATCATCTTCAAATGGAAGCTGTGATGTTGCTGGAACTGAGATTGGCATGAAGTGAGAGAAATAGTATGCCCTGGAGGCATGACCAGCAATCCCTTTTGCTACAATCTCCCTAGTTGATATATTGGTGATCTCTACTGATTCAGGTCCAAACAATACTTGCTTTGGTGAGCGAGTATCGGTCATCTGGTAAAGCGATAACAAATTAGCTGCAAGTGAGGACACATATAGGAAATATCTATACAAACTAAGCTTTTCTTTGATGGTGCCCTTCCTTATTGTTGGGATTTGGGAATCATCTCCCATATGAATAGTGGTCCCTTCTTTGACATTGAGAGAGGATAATAGATTCTTGGAGAAAACCATGTGGTTGGAGGCTCCAGAATCAATCAAATAGGATGTAGACCAAGGTAGTCCTACTTTCAAAGCATGACATCTTTCATGTCCATTATCAGACTGTTTTTCTCTTTGAATGTTATGCTGCTTGAGAAGAGTAGACATTTCATCAAGTTCCTTCCTCATACAATGATCTTCAAGGTGATACCCCTTTTCACAGTAGGAACATAATGTTTTAACAAATTTATTCTTCTTTGATCTGAGGACCCTTTCAGAAGCTTTCTGATTTTTTTAGGCTTCGAATCAGCTTCCTTTGGCTCCTTATTCTTTGATTTCCATTTCTCTTGCTCTTTGGAAGAGTCAGTAACCAATAGAACTTGATCTTTGGAGGTTTGGGTGAATCCCATTCGATTCAATTTGTTTTTTTCTTTGATTAAGGACTTGGAGAATGAATCTAGAGAAGGTAGTTTCCAATCAAGAAAGCTTTACCGCTTGGAATGAAACATAGAAACATAGACAAAGTACTGAGGTCCTAGTTTTTTTATTACTGAAAGGACATTCTTCTCATCCTTCCACTCTGTCTCGCACTGTCTGCATTGGAGTACTAGATACTTGAATTTGGAGAATAATAGGTCAATAGTCTAGAAACTAATGGGATGTAAAGATACCAAATCATTCTCCAGAATGTGTCCCTGAAGCTCATATTGTTTGTTAAATAAGCTATCAAGATTCTCCTAGGATTCTATGGGAGTCCTCAATCCTTCGATATGGAAGAGGACATCTCTAGAAATATAAGTACATAAGTACCTGAATGCTTCATCACAACAATTTAGAAACTTGTTCCATTCAACGAGATGATGAGGCTCGGCCTCCCATCAATGTATGATCCTGTGGTAACCTTGTTTGCGCAAGGATAGCTGCATATCAATCCTCCAATCAAGGTAATTGGATGTTGTGAGGATCTGTGGCTCAGGAGTTTGAGAGCTCATAATTGCTTCAACTAGAATACTGCAAATGCTTCTCTCAAGCTACGTAGCACCTACCAATTTCACTACAAATAACCATAAAACATATGTATTGTTAGAACCATTCTTTTTCTCTGGACATGAACATGTTTTTAGGTTACATCACGCCCTCTCTGATTCTTTGAATGAATCCAGAGCTAGCAAATTTTCATAGGGGACTTCTGTGGAAACCCAGCTGCTTCTGATGTTTGATGAGGAGAAACAAGCATGAAACCTGCATGAGACGGATCTGATACCATTTTAGAATTTGAATTCCATTAATATATTCAAGTAGGGAGTTTTGATTATGTTGCAACAATTGAATGGATAATGAACATACAAACTAAGAAAAAAAAACCACACAGGAAACATACAAGTATTTCTCAGGAATTTACAGTATATTCATCATTATAATATCCGGCATACAATAGATTACAAATAGGTAGAATTCGAATTCATGAGTAATGAATTTGAATCCTCCAAGTGGATAATACTATATTTAACTGAATCTCCAACTCAAGGTGTCCCAATCAATATCGGAGTCCATCAAATCAACTCTCCGATGACCAATAACTCCAACAAGCAGTAACAACTTGTTAAATCATTGCAACTGAGTGTGGTTGGTGAACAAAAGTGCTCCTCCACAAGCATGCATGCATTTTCCATGCAAATCATGTGCTAGCTAACTCATAGTGAGTCATCTGAAGGTAATTGAAGGCTAACTGAGGCTAACTAGTGATAACTCCAACAAACTGAAGTAGGTTGGTGCCGAGACTCCCAGTGGCTCCTAAAATGTAGTGATTGGTTTAGAAGGCACCCCCACTAATGCATGCACATGCAGTAAATGGCAGGTAACCTATAGCATTGTCCCCCACAATTCAATGACTAGTACATGTGGTCCCATTGGGGCATGTGGACCCAATTGCACTAGTGGAACCATTTAATTAATTGAGGTTCCTAAGTTAGGCTAATTGATCTAATAGAAAGTATGAACAAGGGAGGGTTAATAATCCTAACAATCCCAAACCAGGTTCAGTCCCTTCTGCTCAGCACAACAAAGCCTAAGATATCGACCCAACAGAGTAGAGCTCAGTCGATAGCACCTATGACATAAATGTATTCTCACCCAACATATCTCTCTTTATGTGTAACCTCCAGAACCAGGTTTCCATAGTTATGTGGGAGGGACTTTTAGTACCTTGTCTCTGTACCAAGGCTTCCAATGAATTCCAGGGGTGGATTACTTGTATTTACTGTGCTTTAGGAGCTAAGCTGTGACCCATCCTTTATTTATGCAACTTTATCAAATAAACAACATACATGCAACATAATGATATCCAATAATACAATGAGGCCATCATACATCTATCCATTTGTAAAAAAATATACAGTCATTCATTCACTACAATAATCACACATATATCTAAGATACTTTCATCATTCACACATATACATATAATATAACGTTGAAACCCATCCGGGTGAAAAACACAAGGTGATCTTCATCTAGAATAAGGAAATAGATGCACCTTTTGTGTGTGCACTAAGCTACAGACTCTACTCAAGATATTATTCTTTAACTTTACAAACTCTTCCACCCTCTCATTCTCTCTGGTCTTCTCTCCTTTATATTTATACTCTAATTTTACTAGCGATTTGCACACATCTTGGATCGACTCAACCTTCCTTACTCATTTGCGCACTCAGCTGCAGATCCTTCACTCTAATGTACTCAGTGATATAGAGACATTAACCAAGAACATCTACTGAGTCTCGATCGAGAGCCCGATCCTTCAATGTCTTATCACAAATGACTAATTCAATTCTAGATCAAGAGTTCTACCAAGAGTCCAACCAAGAATCTAACCCACATATAGCTTGGGTTCTTTATTTTATATCCCTATTACAAACTCGATACAGATCCCATACATGCTTGATACTGTCTAAATCCGACTTGATACAGAATGTATACATACTCATTACAGACTCCTTCTCTGTCATTATCTCAACTGACTTACTATATCCATCCAAGAGGCTATCTTTCCTATTGTAGCAAAACATAATGGGAGGCACCATTGAATTGACTTACAAAGATGCCTTCATGTGTGTGGTGATCCATATAGATCAATCTAGAATAATTGAATATAAATTTTCATGGATGGGAAACTTCCAATGTGAATAGATGAAAATGAGGGGGAGTTTACAATCCCTAAATTTGGTAAGATACAATTTGAAGTATTTTGTCGTTTCATCGATCAGGGCTTGATGGAAGAACTTCATAAATTTCCGAAAATTGAGGATACAGATAAATAAATTGCATCCAAGATTTTTGGTAATGAATATGAATTAGCAGAACCTTTCATCAAAGAGAGAGATGTTGTATATCAGTCCCTTACATATTTCTCTAAATTATATGTACCTATTGGCTCTAGTCGAGCTCATACCCATGATCGTTAAGGCCCGTTTCTTTCTCAGTATCATGCCTTGCTGTCGTTTTCCAGGTCTTATGTTATTTGCATGAATTATTTGCATGCCGTCTTCTATTGATATTATTTCATACCTTCTTGTGCCACATTCTATCCTTATGTCGTGGCATACTTATATGGAGCAACTTCCTCTTCTAGTGCCTTCTCCTGTTGCAACAATCTTTCTCTTCTCCCTTATGCTGCTTCCTCGGTCGTAAATCCTTCCTCTTCTCCTTTATGTTCTTTTCTATACTTGGGCAGAATTCTACATGAATTATTCCCTACTGTCCTTAGGACCAACACCTACCTTCAATTTTCTTTTCCCAACACTCAAAAAACTTTAGCTGGGCATCCATACAATCAAACTTATATAAACTAAATGTATGGTTTGCAACTTCCTTCTTGAAAACACAACCAAAAGTATCCCCTACACAAAATGACAATATATCTATGATTCCATGTCTAGAATACTTCCATGAGACCCCAGCTATTGAAACCACATAGATCAAGATCCCAGTGGCTGCTATATTGGAAGCTTGTCTCATGAGCTTTAGTTGAGGGCCATAGATGGGATTTGATTGGATGAATTCCTCCATGTCTCCATCACTCCACTTGGGCATAGGTTTTTACCTAAGTAGGATCTTCTTATTCTAGTTCAAATATGAGAATCTCTCATTCAAAAATTCCTTCCTCACCCCCAGAATGACGAACCCTCTTCTATGGAATTATTCTTATCAACTACCATTTGTTTCAAATTCTCATCCTAGATTTAATCCATAGATATTACATTTCCATATTTCCATTGCAGCTTGAGGAAAAAATCCCAAGTGTGTGATGCCCAACATTTCCAGAAAAAGATAAACACCATCTCTTCTTTGCATTAAGAAAAAAGAACTCACCCACAAATTTTCTCCAATAAACAATATTGTTATTATAAGGATGATGTCATTGATAATAAATATATTGCATTATCCTACAGGAACATGATCCACTCCCCATGGAAGATGGCTTTATCAATGATATAGGATGAATATTATGGTGTTGCATATGATATCATGACTAGTGGTATTTTGGTTAGAAGTGTTGGGCAAAATATTGTCTTGAATAGTTTACCTAATATTTAATTATCGACCGGGGTTTGTAAGCTTAGATTTGCTACAAAATATATGCGAAGGAAAAAGGATTCCTAAGATGTCGTGGCAATATTCTAACAAACATAGACCAAAAGATATTTCAAAATAAGAAACAGATTCAAACTCCTAAGAATTCAATGGTTAAGAAGATTAAGCTAGGACAAAGGACTAGACTAGTGTAGTATCCAATTATACTACTCTACTTTATACATACTTATTGGAGGAATGAAAATAAAAAAACATAACCTTATAATAATAAACTATCTCTTAAGACCTATTTTACTACTTTAAACAACTTTGAAAGCTAACTATACAAAGGAGGATTTACAAAATTACATCAACTAGGATATATAACTAAGGATATACATGGCAACTCAGACTTATTCCATTCTCCTGGGCTGTTTTGGGGATAAGAATTTACAATGATTGGGACAGGGGTAGGAGGAAAGTCAAAATGGCTTTCAAATGAGGTATAGAAACTAAAGGGAATTAATTCTAACTTTACCTCTATGAAAATATGTAAACTAAGGAATGTCCAGTTGCAAGTAATGGTAAACATGGTTCTTTATGTCATGGACTCTTAACAAAAGACAAAATAGAAATGCAATGGAGAGGACCTAACTTATAAATAAACAGAAAACCTAATGAAGATGATCTTAATTCTTATTTAGTAACCATCTAACTAAAAATAAAAACTTCTATTTATAACCTATCAAAATATCTACCAAATTATTAATATAACTAACCCTGAATCACATATAAATAAATGAAATCAATTCAAGATAATATTACAAGACATAATCATATGGTAAAAATAAATAAAGGCTTAATAAGTACTCTAGATAATTTAATCACAAACTTTTAACAGGAAATATAATCGTTGTCTAACTATTATAATCAAAACATACTCAAAGAACTGAAGAAAACAAACTTAAACTATGTAAAATATGCTAAGGACTGGATGAAAGACTGAACAACAGGTTGAAATGGAAGTCTATATAACAAACCAAATAGACTGTTTGTATGACAGTCTGTATACAAAAACACTTAAAACATTGAAAGAAATGATTAATCTAGATGAACTCGGGCCAGCTGACTCATGCATGCAATAACTAGAATGTAAATACATGAATTTAAACCTATTTAACAACTACATTTACTCTACAAGATAATTCAAATATAATTCATAACTTGAAAACATCACTACCTATTGCAATTTGAAAGGAAATTGGAAATTAAATAAACTTAGAACATAACAAGAATTAGCAGAATTGAAACTAACTATAATTACACTCTACAGTATTGAAGCACTTTACTCTATTAACATTGAATCAAAAAATGAACTGGAAATGCATCAAAATAAATTACAATCTAGTCTATATGCAACATCAAAAGAAATTACAATCTAGTCTATATGCAACATCAAAAGGAATGACAATCTAGTCTATATGCAACCGGTTGCTAACTTAAAATGAAATACTATGTAAATACCATAATACTGAAATGAAATCTAAGCTACAAGAAATAATATAAACAATTAAAAGATAAGCATCATCATACTGAAATGAAATCTAAGATACAGGAAATAATATAAACAATTGCAATAATGAAATTACATAAACAATCAATGAACAAAGCTATACTAATTACAGAAAAGGAAAATGAAAGAGACTATACAAAAATATAAAACTCTAATTGGCGGGGGACCCTCCCAGCAAACAAAGTCACAATTTACTAAACCTTAATGAACCACGATCGTCGACACTGCAACAGAACTTCCATTAAAAATAATAAAGAGTATTACATAGTCTAAATTACATGAAAACTTGTTGAGATAAAACTACTTAACTTCCTTCTTGCATACAAGCGTTCTTATATATATAGTTTTGAGAAAGCAAGCGAGGTGACCCTTTAGTGGTCGACGACTCTTTGATATGAGTCAACGATTATTACAATTTGTTTCTCCAATGCCAATACACAGTCGTTTTTCCTCCCTTATCACGAGTTGGCTTCCATCGGGCATGAGGTGGCGTACAGGCTTCCATTCTTTGGTGTGAACTAGAGTCATGATGTCAATCAAGGAGGTATGATGGAAACCTTCAATAACAAGGCTCGTGCTAACTCTTCAACATGTGGACAACAAGTGGTTTACAGGTCGCTCCATGCTTAAATGATGGAGAATCAATTAGCTCCAATGCGCGGTTGTTTTGGTGAGATAAATGACGAGCTAGATATGCTATGCACATATCTAGCTAAATGTGTGTCTATGTGTCAAGTTCACCCAAAAATCATGCTCTGCAATTAACGAATGAATTTGTTAGTAGTTACATAAATTAACATCAAATTTACTCATTAAAATAGTAAAATAATCAAGAATGAATCTATCTTAAATAAATCCAAAATAAGATCATGCCTGAAGCTGAATGGTAATCTGTATGATGCAAAAGACACCAAAAGATAAAAAAATATGTGTTAATACATAAGGTTTTTATCTCAAAAATGGTAACAAAATGGGGCTCAACATACCCCCAAACCAAAAGGATTCCAGGTCCGACTGGTACAAAGTAAGAGATATCACTGGGAAGAAGGTAGAGTTGTGCTAGCAACTGCCTTCAACCATGTTGATGAAGCAAGTGGCTTATACTTCAGCTTCCTATCCTATGCCTTCAAGAGGGAACACCTTGCATTCTAATCCCTTTGTGATGTGTTGACGGTCTTATGAAGATCCTCCATAGTCTTAATTTGTAGCCATAACATTTTTTTTCTTTTTGAAGCTCTGAGATTAACTTGAAATACGGTTCATTATGATTTGTCAACTGTGTCAACTCAGAGGTTAGCTGTTATACTATTGGCTGTGGTGGTTGACATGGTTCTAGGGACTGGTTGCAATCCCATAGTGGGTTCTCTTCTTTGGTCGGCACTTCAACATCGGCATCTGGAACTTGACTATCAAGATTTAAATCTTGAACGGGTGTAGAAATACCTTCATGAGCAATATTATTCAACAAATCGACTGAAAGGTTATCCAACGCATATAAAGATGAATCTGGGTCAGGCATATGTGTTTCAGCCATACTATCTGAATGGTCTCTCTATATGTCGGGCTGGACACGGGTTTGATGACTGGTCTGTGCAAATTTTACCCTTTGTTTCTTAGTATGGGGTTGTGACAGAGGTATAAATTCAGCAGGAACAATAGGGGAATATCATGTATATGGGATTGCCTCTGATACATCATCATCTAGATGAACTATATTAGGGTTTTTCTTCCCTATTGATGGAAATGGACTAGACTCTTGGCCATGAGAATATTGGGGGCACTTGCGAATATTTAGATGAGGGTTAAGGACCTTGAAAACTAAAGTATACCATGTATATTTTCGTTCTTTGAGCGGATCTAGTATGAGAAGTTTTATTATGCTATGGTGGCATAGGTTGTTTTGGGGATGGAGGGTGTTCTTCCAAACCAAATTAGACATTTTTTTTAGACTCTGCAGAAAGAAAAATGGGAAATTTAGGTATTTCTGATCCACAAAGTGAGCCAATAGACACAAATGACAAGATTTAAAAATGTGAACTTACCTTCATAGGTAACTAGGTGGATAATGACTGTCAATGGATCGAGATATTCTGGTTTGATCCAACTATGATGGTAGCCTTTGCTTCTTGATACATGACAACATTTAGGTTTTAATGCAAAATTGTGCGATGCTCTAGTGACAAACCAATGTTTTTGCCAACGTTCCCCCTCTCGAGGAAGCTTGGTGGCCTGGGCTATTGACTCCTCAGTGACCGAAAAAACTAAATGGCTGACCCTTGCTTCTCTCCCATCAAAGCCCATTGCGAATAGTAATGAAATTTCCTTGTCAAAACCCTGCAACTGATGGAGAAAAGGGTTCCATCCTGCGTGAAAAAAAAGATTTCATGACAGTCTCAAAATTTGGGTATCTGGAATAGATCATGGTAACTCTCTAGTTCTAATCGGTTTGGCATGGTGAAGCCAAGGTGATGAAAATAGGGCTCAATGAGAAATGTATGGAAAATATGACGATATGCTTCTACAATAGTAATAGTCATATGAAAACAATGGAAAGGATTCGCATCATATTTAAAGCATTCCACATTCAGTCGATCAAATGATCATGCAGCTAGCTTGGCATATTTTGAATGACCATGCCATTATGACAACTCTTAAAACATGTGCCATCAAAATGCATCTTCTAGCAAGTTCGAAAGGTTTTAGTTGGTTCAAACCTGTACAAAGTAAACTTTGGACAGGTTGAAAATTAAACTTAATGCAAACATATCACCATACTCAGTACCATAATCCTAATTTTAATGAGAAGATCCACTATCTAACAGCTTATGCATACGAATGAAAGACGTTTAGCAGTTTATACGTGCGAATGAAAAATGAGATGAGGTGATGATAGCATAGTAATGATTAGAAAGTACCCTAAGGTATTTTCAAGCCTATATTAGGATAAAACAAGATCATATTAGATCAATATCATACCAAGTCATGGGTCGAAATTTAGTAAAAGTATCTTATGGATATGATTTTTTAATAATGATGATATGACATAGCCAAGTCAACAATTAAGATAACTTTAATCATAGGGAAAATATCATCGTGTGTATTCAAAACATCATTTGGCTTTTCATTCAAGTCATTATTCAACCCTTCATATGATCCTTTGTATGATCCTTCATATAAATTTCCTGTGAGAAAATAATTTTTGCTTGATCAGATCAGACTACTGTTAATCATAGATTTTTCTAAGCTTCGAACCTACAAGGAGATCACATAAAACAATTACTTTGATCCTTTTAATTGTACTTCCATGATTTTTAGAGAAACAAATCATCATTTTTTATAAAAGGACCGACAGTCTGATACTCCCCCCCAAACCAACTATATGGCATGTCCCAAAGCCATACAAGAAAATTCAGTAGTTTCCAAAATAAGATAAGAAAGTCCAGTCATGCTGTTATAGGTAGGTAAAAGAAAGGAAAATTAACACATGCATGGAACGATTCAAATATATACATATAAAAATAGTTCTGAAATATGCAAATTCATTATTTACCATGTAATGAAAAAAAAATAAGGAAAGGATCATAGGGAAAACTAGTCATCCTTTCCTTGTTGTAAAGATATCTTTCCACCTAAAAAAACAATTTTGAGCTTACCGTCGAATTTGTAAGAATCTACTACTATGGCTTCCATTACTAGGATAAATAGATCCTAGTTATTGATTGAATTCAAATTATCGGATCCAAGTCCATCTTAAAATGATTCTTTAATGACATAAAAAACAATAGGACTAAACATATTTTATTGTTGACGCATGTGCCTAGAGGTGCATTAACTAGAGCTCTTTTACATGATATTGCCCCGTTGCTAGCGAGCCTGTTCAGTACCCCGACAGGTTTATCTTGGTACCATGCAAGCATAGCCCTGCTTCCAGTGAGCCTCTTCAGTACCCTGACAGGTTTAATTGCATTTATCGAATTTCCTTATTGCTAGATTGTTACTTAGCATTGACCCGTTACTAGTAGGCATGTTCAATACCCCGGTGGGTTTTCCTTGTATAAATATAGGAAGTCGATTGGTACTAGAGTGTGCATGAGTACCAAGCCCTACCAAACACATGAGTAAAATTTTTCATAAAATGGCATTAATCATAGGTCATGTCAAAAGAGAATAACTCAAAGGTGTTCTTGGGCATGTTAGTCTGTTTTCTTTATAAAAGATAGCGTTGCCCATAAGCAAAAATTCCACTTATCCTAGAGTATTCTCAAAAATATTTTAAGGGGTTAAGTTTTGATAACAAGTGTAGATGTACTAGTAATATCTAGGTATTAAAAAGATTAAAGAACGTGATAATTGAAATAATTCTTTTGAGCACTCGCTTAATGTAATCAGGAATGTTCATATCTGAATCAAACCATCATATATAAGAGATAACAAAATCATTAAAATAAATGGTTTGAGAATCAAATTTCAGAATCACAACTAGTGTTTTTAGAGCATTTTTCTTTTTCAGATAATATCTTATAGAAAATACCCACCTATAATTAAATTTTCAAAACCATTTATATGATGATTGGTTTTATTTTAAAAATATAGAAAAAGAGTCTCCTAGAATTAGCCATGAGTCTTGTTTATTCGAAAAACATATCTACATATATATACAAATGGTGACAACCCAAGGTAAATTTTAAGGATCAGATAAAGGAGGAAGAGTGTTCAGGGAGGGAGGATCATCTTCTATTCTAGCAAGGTTCACCCTGGTCCCTTGAGGCAAAAGATGATGTCCTATAAAAATATGACATGTGGAAATTTTGAATGGAAATTCTTGTGGGAGATGTTTAGCTTTACATTTTGAACAGAAGATAGTCCTTGTTGTTGACTCTTCTTTCTTTTTCTTTGTGTGAGTTGGGTTACTGAAAGGAGGATTTTTCTGAGGTGAGATTGAGGTGTCCTAGTATTCTTTTTCAGGGGATTTCTTCCTCCCATTGGACCCTATAGGAAAATTATACTCTACTTCGGATGTTTCAATTTGTGAAATTACAGATTTGTCGAGGAGTGCTTTTACCTAGACAGGGTCAACAAATTTCGGGTCTCCTGCTAGAGAAGAAGTTGTATTGGGATTCTTAGAGGTTTTTAATAACTGATCCCTAATTTTTTTTTCAAGAATGAGATCCTCAAATTTTCCTGTCGAAGTATCATCCACGACTTCCCTGATAAGACCTCTTAAGAGAGTCTCCTTAGGTTTCCAGGAAGATGACTTCCTATAGGTGTCTTTTGGTATCTTTCCAATAAGTGAATGGTGGAGGGAGTTATTTCCCTGTAGTATTTAATTTAAAATTTAAATGAAATTTTACTATTTACTCTAAACACACTTAAGAGGAATAAATCAATATTTGCGTCAAGTAAACACACTTGTGCAAAAAAAGAACAACAAGGATTTTGGGGTGACCCACTAAAGTGGATGCGTGAGGCTGTCACACTATGGAAAATCCGTACTGAAGTTGTATTTGAGTCTTCTCATTTCCCCTCCCCCTTGTTGTGTAATGTAAAGGAAACCTATCTATCCTTATCTATCTAGACTCTGTTCATGAAAAACTAGACTAAAGGAAAAATTAGACTACTGCTACTACTGGGTTTGGGGGCGCATGTTATAACATATGCGCAAGTTCTTACCTCTCATCTTACTGCTCCCCCACCACCAACCTATCACTAAAATTCATAAGCAAATTCTATTTTTTCTACCTTACAAGAAAACTCCACAGCAACGACGCCAAAATGTTGGGAAAAATATTGTCTTGAATAGTTTACCTAATATTTAATTATCAACTGGGGTTTCTAAGCTTGGAGTTGCTACAAAATATACGCGAAGGCAGAAGGATTCCTAAGATTTTGTGGCAATATTTTAACAAACACAGAACAAAAGATATTTCAAAATAAGAAACAGAGTCATACTCCTAAGAATTCAATGGTTAAGAAGATTAAGCTAGGACAGAGGACTAGCCTAGTGTAGTATCCAATTCTACTACTCTACTTTATACATACTTATTGGAGGAATGAAAATAAAAACAAGATAACCTTATAATAATAAACTATCCGTTAAGACCTATTTTACTACTTTAAACAACTTTGAAAGCTAACTATACAAAGGAGGATTTACAAAATTACATCAACTAGGATATATAACTAAGGATATACATGGCAACACAGACTAATTCCACTCTCTTGGGTTGTTTTGGGGATAAGCATTTACAGTGACTGGGACAGGGGTAGGAGGAGAGTAAAAATGGATTTCACATGAGGTATAGAAACTAAAGGGAATTAAGTATAACTTTACCTCTACGAAAATATGTAAACTAAGGAATGTCCAGTTGCAAGTAATGGTAAACATGGTTCTTTATGTCATGGACACTTAACAAAAGACAAAACAAAAATTCAAAGGAGAGTACCTAACTTATAAACAAACATAAAACCTAATGAAGATGATCTTAATTCTTATTTTGTAACCATCTAACTAAAAAGAAAAAATTCTATTTATAACCTATCAACATATCTCCCAAATTCTTAATATAACTAACCCTAAATCAAATATAAAGAAAAGAAATCAATTCAAGATAATATTACAAGACATAATCATATGGTAAAAATAAATAAAGACCTAACAAGTACTTTATATAATTTAATCACAGACTTTTAGAAGTAACTATAATCACTGTCTAATAATTCTAATCCAAACATACTCAAAGAATTGAAGAAAACAAACTTAAACTGTGTAAAATATGCTAAGGATTGGATGAAATACTGAACAATAGTTTGAAATGGAAGTCTATATAACAAACCAAAAATACTGTATGTATGACAGTTTGTACACAAAAACACTTAAAACTTTGAAACAAATGATTAATCTAGATGAACTCGGGCCAGCTGACTCATGCATGCAATAACTAGAATGTAAATATAGGAATTTAAACCTATTTAACAACTACATTTACTCTACAAGATAATTCAAATACAATTCATAACTTGAAAACATCATTACCTATTGCAATTTGAAAGGAAATTGGAAATTAAATAAACTTAGAACATAATAAGAATTAGCAGAATTGAAACTAACTATAATTAAATTCTACAGTATTGAAGCAATTTACTCTATTGACATTGAATCAAATGATGAAATGGAAATGCATCAAAAGAAATTACAATCTAGTCTATATGCAACATCAAAAGAAATTACAATCTAGTCTATATGCAACATCAAAAGGAATGACAATCTAGTTGATATGCAATTGGTTGCTAACTTAAAATGAAAGACTATGTAAACATCATAATACTGAAATGAAATCTAAGCTACAAGAAATAATATAAAATATTGCGAGAATGAAATTACATAAACAATCTATGAACAAAGCTATACTAATTACAGAAAAGGGAAATGAAAGAGACTATACGAAAATATAAAAATTTGATTGGCGAGGGGCCCTCCCAACAAACAGAGTCATAGCCTGCTAAACGTTAATGAACCACGATCATAGACAGTGCAACAGAACTTCCATTAAAAATAATAAAGAGTATTACAGAGTCTGAATTACATGAAAAATTTCTAAGCTAAAACTACTTAACTTCCTTCTTGCATACAAGTGTTCTTATATATATAGTTTTGAGAAAGCGAGTGAGTCGACCCTTTAGTGGTCGAATGCTCTTTGAGATGAGTCAACTATTATTACAATCCATTGCTCCAATTCCAGCACACTATCATTTTTCCTCCCTTATAGTGAGTTGGATTCCATCAGACATGAGGTGGCGTACAGGATTCCCTTCTTTGTCGTGAACTAGAGTCGTGATGTCAATCAGAGAGGTATGGTGGAAACATTCTAGAACAAGGCTCATGATAACTCTTCAACATGTGGACAACAAGCGGTTTACAGGTCACCCCATGCTTAAATGATGGAGAATCAATTAGTTCCAATGCACGGTTGTTTTGGAGAGATAAATGACGAGATGGATATGCTATGCGCATATCTAGATGACTGTGTGTCAAGTTCTCCCAAAAAGCATGGTATGTAATTAACGAATGCATTTGTTAGCAGTTACATCAATTAAAATCGAATTTACTCATTAAAATAGTAAAATAATCAAGAATGAATCGATCTAAAATAAATGCAAAATAAGGTCAAACCTGAAGCTGAATGGTAATCTGTATGATGCAAAAGATGCCAAAAGATAACAAAATATGTGTTAATACATACGGTTTTAGGCTAAAAAATGGTAACAAAATGGGGCTCAACAAGAATCTTTCCTTTTTATATTGCTTTTGCAATGGAATGTTATCGCACATGTGCTAGGTAAGAATGTTACCAAGGTTTTGTATGTTCTTTCGATTTTAAGTTGTAACGACGTGTAGTGCACTATATATTACTCCTCATTGTGAACTAGATGCTTGGGATGTAGTTTGTTATTGACTTGACTTGTGTGTTGATATGGCAGGTGCTTGGTCTACATATGAAATGGACATATGGCTCTCGGTGCTAAGAAAAACTTGGAGATTGGCCTTGGGCCAATATTTTTTAATAAAATAAACCTTAAACCAATATATATTTTTTATAAAATAAACCTTTAGTCCATAAATTTAATAAAGTAAAATTTTGGCCCAAGGTTATAGGTTTTTCGCCTGAAACTTCAATTTAAAATATGAAAGCCAAGATTAACTTGAAAACCATTTTTTAAGCCCCAATAATGAAAAATTCTCCTTCTTTCACCTAAAGAACCTTTAAGCCCTTTTTCCTTACCAAACTTGTAAATATTTCTATGAATGATCCAATAAGAAAAGCTTTAGAGATTTTGAATATGCAATGAAATCTTGAAATTTATACGGTGATAAAACCAACTCCCGCAAAAATAAAATAGTGCTAACAGAAAATATTAAAGATGATGGTAAAATCTAATAACATGTTGAAAGTAGAATTTCCCATGTATGAAGGTAATCTGAATGTCGAAGAACTCATGGATTGGATGAATTCTCTAGCAAGGTACTATGATTTTGAAGAAATTGAGGATAAAAATAAGGTGAAATATGCAGCGACCAAACTAAAAGGATATGCAGATATTTGGTGGGATGAACTTCCGATACATAGAGAAAGAAGAGGTAAGTCCAAAATAAAAACTTTGGATAAAGTTTTAGGTAAAATTACAAGTAAATTTATGCCTAAGGATTATCAATTGACTCTCATTAGACATCTACAAATCCTTAGAAAAAGGGGTATGACTGTTAAAGAATACACATAAGAGTTCTTTAAGCCAAGTATTAGAGTTGGAAAGACACAAGGGGACATTGAAAGAGTGGGAAGGTATATAAATGGACTAAGATATGAGATACAAAATGAGATCAACTTGTTGAATTTGAAGGTTGTTGAAGATGCTTATTAGGAAATCTCAAGGGTAGAAGAGAAGCTACTAAGAAAAAATAACCAAAAGAGTCAAGAAAGAAGTGAAACAAGAGGGAAAGGATCTCCAAACTAAGGAGGTAAGTTTCAGACCCCTAATATTGATGAACAATTATTAATTTAGTGGTTTGTGGACGAAATACTACATAAAATTTGAATGCACATCTGGTTAGACAATTTTAATACATATGAAGATGCACTAACAAAAGCATTTCAAATCGAAATGTATGAGGATTATCCTATAAATCCCGTCGATCAACGTATTGCAAAACAAATTGAAAGTATGAAAAAATAAATATGAGAAATGAACCTCCAAGGAAATGATGTATCGTGTACGAAATGCTTGATGGTTGGTCATACAGAAGACTTTTTTCGACAAGATCATTAATTGAAAAGATATCATGTTCGTTCAATCAAAATATTTTTGTGACATCTTCCAGGAGCATGAATTACACACAACAAAATATTGCTCCTATAATAGGAAGAATGAACAAGCTCTTTGGTGTGCAATTTTTGAATTCAAGAGCCATTTGATAGTAGAGTGTCAGTTGAATTTTAAAAAATGACAGAAATACCAAGCGATGTATCAAACCATTGCTGTCAATCAAAACATTAACATTGACAACAATGAGAGAAATGACAAGAATGAACGAAACGATAGGAAAAAATATCGAAGGTATGATGGCCACAGATACCAGTGCCACAATGACAACTACAACCGACGAGGAGGATTTCAAGGTCGGGGATGATATTTTTGGAAATGGGAAAAACTGACTGCGTCGACCCATCCATTTTTATAGATTTCTTAATGAGGGGAATCGACATGCAGACTGTCTGTACAAGGGTGGAACTGATTTAAATTTTTTTACAAGAAATGGAGTAGGAGATCACTCTTTGGAGGATTGTCCTACCATGCTTGAAAAAATAAATAACAAAAATAATCTTAATGTCTTGTCTTGTGTTATAAATATGATGTTGTCCAAACTAAGAATCTACAAATTGTAACACAACAAGGAATGAAATTGGAATTGATAATCCGCAAATCAGGAAAAATTAAAAAGAACATAAGACTATCCTAATCTTGCTGAGCAAAAATGATTATATAGAGACACATCAATAATGTTCCAAGAACTAGCATCACGATAAGAACATGATGACTCTCAACAAGAAAATACTAATGAACTAATCAAATTGATAACTAAAGATGAGTCTGTTGCAAAGCTAATAGATTTAATGCATAGAATTAAAAATACATATGGTGAAGATAAACAAGCTAAAATCATATGTAGATTGAATAAAAAAGATAAAAATGATGCAAAACAATTAGTCAATCTAGAAATTGAAGGCTACGATATCCGACAAGTCGTTCTTGACATCATATCGCAGGTAAACATAATGACTAGATACACATGGGAACAACTTGAAAAACCATGATTAAATGAATTTGGATTATATCTAAAATTAAATGACCAAGGACTAATTGAACCTAATGGGGTATGGAAAATTGTCGACACGGCCATTAAAGGTATCTCGACTAAAGTGAACTTTGAAATCATTAACCCCAAGGAAGGATCCAGTTCCTTTCCTGCTCTAGTAGGTCAACCATGGGTAAGAAAAATGAAATCATCCATATCACTATACAAACAAAGAATTAAAATTAAAGGAAATGGGTATAAATTCATTGTTCCAATTCATCCATCCTAAGGAGAACCTTGGACAGAACCCGTCGACGATGATGTCGATGTTCGGCAATTTATTAAATACTAAACAACAAAGATTATACGAAACCTAATACATATGGGGAAATCCACCTTGGGAATCCTAATTCAATCATATATAAATCAAATGCGGAGTTGTACGATTGGGAACTAGAAAATTACAAATTACAAGCACAAGAATGCTGGACTATCCAAGATTTTCCTAAAAACAAAAACTGAAAGTGCTTTTATGTGACTACAATCCCAAATATATTTGAATGAAAAAATTAGAGAATACCCAACCTTAACACCAATAATGAATGTGTCATCAACTTGATCACCATTAAGGTACAAAGAACGAGAATCACCATCACTTCATCTAGAGCAATTTTATAAAACTATAGGTGAACAAGGCCAACTCCAGTCTAGTCGAAACATTTACAGGTCAAGCTGCACAGTGGTGGGACACACATTAGTCCTGATTACAAACCTGGATGACAATATCTACATACTTTATTGAACGGTTCAGAGGGAAGAAAATAATCACACAAGCAAACATCCCGGTCTTCATAAAATCACAAGACCTTGAAAAACATATTGACATATGTGAAAAAGAGTGGAGAAGATTAGGTTATAAAGATGAGCGATTTTGGCCTCACTTATTTCCAAACACACTAGATGACTTACCAAATGAGTGGTACAAAATGGAAGAAGCGAGAGGAGAAATGTTCACATGGAATGAACTTAAATAAATTTGTCTTTATGACTTCAAATTCTCGTCTCATGATGAATTATTGGTTGAAGCATCCAAACAGATAAAAAAATTCCTACAATTGGATGACACTACCATCACAATAGAGAATCGACCTCGACGACATAATGCTATGTGTCACAATATCCAGTCAGCCGAAATCCTACAGTAGACAAGAATTCGACTATAAATGAAAACCACAAGAGGGAAAAGTTTCGAATGGAAAACCGACCATCCAAAATTTCAAAATAAATTAAGACAATATTTAAAATTCAAACATCAAAAAAAGAAGACCCTGAAAGATTGACAGCGAGAAAATTTTTGCCAACATTTTTCACAATTCAAAGAAGGTAGTCTATAGATCAATGAAAGTAAATCACCAGAATGGATGGAAGATGAAGTTAATATATAATAAGTCGACATATCTAATGATGAAAGACCTAAAATGACTACTGGAATGAAGAACAAATGACATAAATTTTCAGCTTATTAAAATATTTTCATGATGTTTTTACTTGGGAGAATAAATATCTAAAAGGACTTGTTCAAGAAATGAGCGAAATGAAAATATACCCAAGGAAAAACCAATAAAGAAACGACCATATAAACTCATACATAAATACAAATAAATAGTAAAGAAATAAATTGATAGCATGCTTGAAACGGAAATCATTTACCCTATTGATTAGTCGAAATGGGAAAGTCCAATGGTAGTCCAACGAAAGGAACAGGACCCAACACGACTAAGAATCTATGTCGACTGTGGAGAACTCAATAAAGTAGCTCTTACAGACCCATTTTCGACCCCTTTTGTAGATGAAATACTTAATGAAGCTGCAATTCATAAGTGTTATTCGCTTACAAACATATTTTCAGTATATAATCAAGTACCCATTGTTAAAGAAGATCAAAAGAAGATGGCATTTGTATGTGAATTTGGATCATTCGCATATAAATCCATGCCATTTGGATTGAAAAAGGCCCTAGCTATATTATCCAAAATTGTCATTAAATCATTTCAGGAGTATATCTACAAAACAATGGTTGTATATTTCGATGATTGGACAATCTACTCTATGATGAAAAATCATTGTAAATGGATAAGACTTATGCTAGAAAGGTGCCGACAAATCCAATTATCTCTCAATATCAAAAAGTGTTTCTTTTTAACTCCAATGGGAATCCTATTAGAACATGTAGTATGCAAGGAAGTCATTAAAGTGGACTATTAAAAAATTAAAATTATTCTCACCCTAAAACCACTAGTAAATCTTAAGCAAGTTAGATTTTTACTCGGACATATGAGATATTATAGAAAACTCATCTGACATTATTCTGACATGACTTACCCATTAGAAGAACTACTAAAAGAAAATCAAGAATACAAATGGATTGACAAATGCACCATGTCGTTCGACATTTTAAGGAAAGAATTAGTCGAAGCACCCATACTACGATTTCCAAATTGGTCAATCAAGTTTCATGTACATATCGATGCATCATGAATAACAATCATAATAATCCTAACTCAACCTGGAGATGATGGAATGGATCATCCAAATGCATACAATAGTAGTAAATTAAAAAAAGCTGAGAGGAACTACTCGAAAACATAAAGAGAGGCACTTAGAGTGGTATTCACACTTCAAAAATATCATTATTTTTACTCGCTAATCCATTTGTGTTCTACACATACCACTAGGAATTAAAATATTTAGTAAATAAACCATTACATCATGGAAGAATTTTTCAATGGTTTCTGTTATTTCAAGAATTCAAGTTTGAAGTGATAGTTCAACTAGGAAAAACAAATGTTGGACCCGACCGCTTGTTAAGAATCGACACAGGTGAGGAACCGAACAGAATTGAGGACGACCTACTAGATACTCATTTTTTCTGAATTGAAGTCGTACCTTCTGAATTAGCCAAAATTGTTCAATTCCTAGAGGAATACCAAGCAGCAGAAGGGATGAGGTATAATAAGAAGAAGATCATGATGATGAAATCTACAACTTTCAGTATAGTAAATGGATTTCTTTACAAACTTGGATAAGATGATGTCTTACAATGATGTGTTCTTGACAATGAAAGAGAAAGTATAACCAATGAATCACACTATCATCCAACTTGAGGAAATTTTGAGGCCGTTAGGAGAGCCAGAAAAATCCAACAGTCAGAATTATTGTGGCCAACCATACACCGAGATTGTCGATAATTGGTGAAAAAATGTGACTGATGCTAACGACTAGGTCGACCTACACCAAGAACAAAAATTCCCTTAATATCATTAAATCCAAGATTACCATTTGAGATCTGGTCGATTGATTTCATATGACCATTTCTAATACCGGCTAGACAAACAGGAGCACGATATATCATTATAGCAGTCAAATATGTCACTAAGTGGGCAGAAGCAGAAGCAGTTGAATCATGCTTAAGTGAGATAGCAGAAAAATTAATATAAAATAACATCATCAAATGATTTGGGTCTCCACTAACCTTGATCAGTGATCAAGGTTCACATTTTGTAAACAAAACAATCGCAGCTGTGACAAAACAATTAACGATCGAGCATCAGAAAATAATAGTGTATCACCCTCAATATAAAGGTGCAATCAAAGCTTTTAAAAATACATTAACCATAGGATTATGAAAAATATGTAACACCGATAAATATGATTGGGAGAACAATATACCTATTATTTTATGGGCATACAAAACATAGTACAAACGTTCGCTAGGTTAGACACCATTTTGACTTGTTTATGCACAGGAAGCAGTCATACCCTTACACTTTCAACAACATAATCCTATGATTTTCGTCATACTACACATTGATGTAAAAAATGCTAGAAAATAAATACTAATACAACTATCTAAATTAGAATAACATCGACTAATTGCAATACAACACCAAGAAATCCAAAAAAAACAACAAAAATCCTAGCATGATAGAAATATCAAAAACATGTCAGTTGGAGACCTTGCGTTACTATAAAATAGTCAAGTAAAAGGAAAGACTAAGAAAGTACACACTGAGTGCATGGGTCCATACATTTTAGAAGAAATCAACACTAACGGATCAGTCCGACTAAAAACACTACAAGGAAATGTATTTCAAAAACTGGTTAACAGGGCCCAACTTAAACAATATAAAGCTTTAAAAAAAATAGTTGAAAATAATAATAATAACTATAAAAATCTAAAACAAACTTAAGAAAAAAACTACTATAAAAAAGTTAGTATGATAGGACCCTGGATCAATTCTAAGGCAGAAAGCAGTAAGACACAAATGGGGAGATAAAATCATTGACATGAGCAAATCATGAATGAGAAATTCTGATCACTTCGACATAACCAACACCATCACAAACAATAAGCACACTGAAATAAAGAAGAAGAAACAGTCCAATCAAGTCATCATGCCCACCGACACTTAGAGAACAAAATTCAACATGCCTTGAAAGAAACACCAACAACATGTTCTTTGTAGTTAAGCCTAAGAAAGTACAAACTAACTGGATGGATCCATACATTTTAGAAGAAATCAACACTAACGGATTAGTCCGAATAAAAACACTACAAGGAAATGTATTTCAGAAACTGGTTAACAGGGCCCAATTTAAACAATATAAAGCTTAAAAAAATAGTTGAAAATAATAATAATAATAATAGTAATAATAGTAATAATAATAATAACTATAAAAATATAAAACAAATGTAAGAAAAAAATCCTATAAAAAAAGTCAGTATGACAGGACCCTGGATCAATTCTAAGGCAGGAAGCAGTAAGACACAAATGGGGAGATAAAATCATTGACATGAGAAAAGCATGAATCAAAAAGTCCAATCACTTCGACATAACCAACACCATCCTGAACAAGAAGCACACTGACATAAAGAAGAAGAAATGGTCCAATCAGGTCATCATGCCCGCCAACACCCAGAGAATAAAAGTCAGCATGCCTTGAAAGAAACACCAACAACCTATTCTTTGCAGTTAAGTCCACCATAAATACCACCAACCACTACACCTTCTCCTTCTTCAAACAATTATTCTATAAATACCACATTGGAAGAGACTAGGATTTCATTCTGCGAATAACTTGAACACCAGAGCACCTAGCCAACACAATGGCACCGAAGAAGTCGACCAAATCCACTAGTTCTACGACAAACAAACTTAGACATTTAGAAAGAGATAGTACACCATTAGTAAGTTGGATGCATAACATTCACAATGCTAGAGTGGTAGAGAAACCATCAAAACATGTTTGGAAGGAAATCAATGAATGGGTAACATAAGCAAAATATTGATGGAGAGAGAAATCCCATAAATTAAGCGCTAGCACAATCTTCACCTATATGAATGCACCACTAATGGATATTTTTGCAGGGACGAAAGAAATTATTTTGCAATTTATCATTAGTCGCTACCATAATGGAAATATATACTTCAACACAACCATTGTAGTTACTAGCAACTTGATTCATCATATCACCAGATTATCAGACAAAGGAGAACCTATATCTATTCTCTTAAATATGTCCCTAGTCAAAGAACTAACTGGAAAACCATTAGGGAAAAACTCAAGATGACTCATAGTCAGCCAAATAATGTTCGAAACACAAAATATAGCTGAAAAAATTATTTCAATGGCTCTCACAAGTACAAGAAGAGGTTCTGACTGCAAACTTGACATGATCGACGCAGTCCAAAATGTAGTGAAATTAGGAAAATTATACCGGTGGGTTGACCACCTAGCCCAAATAATTAAAAATATCTATGTAAAATTCCAATAGGAGAGCGCCCAAATCCAATTCTTTTCATTGATAATATGGATATATATGTGCCATTTTCGAACACCCAGAGTTAAGGATTTCACTACATAAAATTGACTAGCCATGTGGAAATTCAAATCCTTCACATCGAATGGTTACCAACTAGGTGCAACAACTGCAAAAATTTGGTTAGATGCATGGTTTCAGGCATTAAAAATAAAAACAACTCGATTGTAGGTACCTAAGAATATCCGATGAACTCTACCACCAAAATCACACATCCAACTTGAGTTGAACCACATGTCGCTCTGGTACGTACAAGGTGTTGGGGGCATAGCCATAGAACTTGACTTTTACCCATAAAATGAGGATATATTCAACAAACTGAGTAGACAATCCAATACTAGATTGGATATACCACCCATAGCAAGAAGAGTCGATTAACCAATGGTCAAACCCTTAATCGATGCAAAAAAAGAAGAGGACTATGAAATCCGTATTCATTTGAACACTTTCACTCTCAAGAAAGACAACACTGGTGACATCAATTCATTGAGGATTGCACTAAAATATCAACAACAACCACAAGAACAAACAAATCAGTTTGATGAAAGTACCCAATCCAATACCCCTCTTCCAGAGTATGCCATCACTAAAAAGAAAATCTGTCAAGTGGCAGACATATTGTTTAAAGCTTGATGAAAAAGGAAGAGTGTAGTAAAATAAAAGGGGAAACACAAGCTCATTCTTCAAGAACCAACTAAAGATGACGATGCATAGTTATTTGATAGGGTGACTCAGATCTTGGAGGATGTAGCCATAAAAAACAAAAATTTAGGCATGTTTATCACAGAGGAGGAGGAGCGATGCGATAGGACCCAAAAGAAATTCAGGGTTTCTATGAAAATTGATGTTGATCTAACCAATACCCTACCAACTCCATCTCCGGACCCAATTTTTGAAGAATCAACCATACCAACTTTGACAACCACCACAACCATCTCCCTAACTCATCCATATATACAAACATTATCAGCTTCACTCAGAGCTCACACTAAAAATATTAACGAACTCCATTAATTTCTCAAACAAATACCATCCCTCCCCCCCAACTTGCAAAAAATGATGCTAAAAGACCAGTTTTAGCCGTGGAAGATCTGCAGCCCAGTGTAACCGTACCCAAATTCTCAAACTTCCGCATTCCTCCATTCTAGAAGAATAAGTTATTGGGTATACTAAAACTATTCTACAAATAAATCTTGACTTAACTAGCAACATTGCGGTCGATCAAACTTCTTCATTTACCCCTCAATATATCGAGTAACCGACCACACCACTTATTGAACCCTTCATTGTTGACCCCACTGTCAAACCTGTAGAACCTAGTGAAATTTTTGAAACTGTCGAACTTGTCGATACTATATTACCGTTGACATCCATACCAACTATATTAACTTTGACTTATGATCAACCATTACCACATGAGAGAATAATTGACTCGTCGATCCTAACCTACATCCTTCACCTATTACACCCCTTCAACCATCACCATCTATCACCAATATCATAAACTCCCCCATCCTTACCCACACTAGCTACCCTAGTCTTGTTCTTACTACCCCTGTTACTGAGCAAATCCAGAAAGCAACATTAGAAACTCTACCAAAACAACTAAAATAAATCGACAGACAGAACAAAGAGCAGGAACGACAGAAAATAAAACAAAGAAATTAGAAGAAAAAATAAGAAAAGAACAACATCAACAAAAACAATAGATACAATAGTCACAACAACAAACACCTTTATTAGTTCATCTAGCTCAACTCGATTCAATAGTTGCAATTAATCCAAAAAAGTACAAAGAAGAAGAATTGAGCCTACTGTCAGATGCAATTAATAAGGAATATAGACATAGAAGAGTGAGGAACAAAGAACAAAGGAAACAACTGAAAACTGAGAAGAATGAATTTTTGGCCAAGTGTAATTTCTTGGAAGAACAATTTATTTCAATTCTAGTAGGGACCGACTCGGATAAACCCCTCGACAAAGAATATATAATTTTTGAAAATGTTGTGTCGACATTACAAGAGAAGTTAAATGAGAGATGACAAGAGAAGGCGGAGGAAACCACTGTCTTGGTCTGAAATCAATTTACAACATTTACCAAATCCTACAAGGTGTTGATACAATATGTTGCAGAATCTGCTATCACCACAGATGTCTTCTGGAACTAGTATACTTACTATGGTCAGGTGTTTGAAAATCAAAATACCCATGAACTCAAAATTTCAATGCAAAACCGCTGAATAGTTTCTAGTGAAGCAATGGTGCATACTGTTATGCTGTGAAATGACACTTATTTATTTGAGTATTAAAACTGATCTATTTAGTACACAAAATGACATTATGGATTGAAGTTACCTAAGATCTATATATGAATATATTCCTTGATTCACATGATTCCTTCCAATTTTCACCATGTTTTTAAATGAGTTGTCTTGTAATCGTGACTCTTCCAATTGGAAGTCGTGAGTCATTTGTGGGTAGTGCATTATGCAACCTGTGGTTAGATGATCACAATATGTATTTACAGTTTTCCTTCACAGAAGTCCTAGCCCATTCATGACCTTCCAGTATAAGCACCCACAGTTACATTAAGACAAAAATTAAACAATTAAAACATGGTTAGTCTAGGACAGTTGTGTTCAAAATCATAACGTCCCCAACCCCCCTAACCATCCTAACCTTCGTAAATCCCCCTTATCACCAAGTATAAATAGAGGGGAGGGGTAAATGTTAAGGAGGAATATTAGAAGAGAAAGGTTATGCTAGAGGAATAATTGGAGATTGGAGCAAGAGAACTCAGTTCTTAGTCAACAAAGGAGGGCTTGTCTCAGATAGAGGTTGTATCAATCCTTGCTTATGAATAAATAATGATGTTCTTCCACATTCTGTGCTGATGTTATTATTTGTTATGATTTACGAAATTCATTGCCATCTATCTTTATATGCAATTGTAATATTTCATTCATCTTTGTATAACAATTAAGATCTATGTGTTAGATATCAATCTCTTTTGTAGGTGTTGAATACCTTGAAGTTTCTGGAGCATTTAGAGAGAATACTAAAATCTAGAACCAACCTTCATAAATAAGGTGCAACTTATTTTTTTCCTATTTCTCTCATAAATATATCTATAATAGTGTATGTATGCAATTAAATAAATGTATGTTGATGACCCCAGACCCTTGTGTGATAAGGTAGAATCCCTGAATAACAGAACTGGAAACTCTACTGGGGAGTCTATCTTGTTTTGGGTCTTTTTTTATAAGACTTCCTGTCTAGTTTTCTCTTTCTATTTCCGTAAGTGTTTTTCTTATGTTTTTCTTTCAATCGACACTGTTTGGTTCTTAGGAACCCTGGGATATTATTTTTCTTTTGAAAATTTTTAGCTGCAATCGCAAATTGTCAGTATATACAGTCGCAGTTGGAAAGTTGTAATCGCAAGTTGAAAGTGCATACAGTTGCGGTTCATTCATGACCCTCTTAAGCAACAGTCGTGGTTTCCTGTAGGGTTTGTTCAATCTCCTAGGATTTTCCTTGTTTTGGCATTTTTACTCCTTGGGTACCTGTAGGGTTTCTTCCTTGGCATTTTGTTGTCCTATTAGTCAATGCATTTTACTTCCACTTGTTGAACAAGTGTCCTTTTGGGTGAGTTAGGTTTGAATATCGGTGTGTGAGTGGTTTAGGTCTTTACTTCTTGGATTCTTTGGTTCAATTAGTTTTGTATCTGTAGGTTTCTGGTCTCTGTCAATGCTTCTAGGACACTAATATGCCTCTAATTTCTTTGGTAGTGGTCTAGGTGTTTTACTTTTACCAAGTAGAGTTTGAGTCATATTTGCATTTCTTGTAGAATATTGTTGCTTTAAAGATCCAAACGTTATTACTTGCATATATACATGTTCAAGTTATCTTAGCTTACTTAGTTTTTTTTTCCTTGGAAAAATTCATAATTTTATTTCTATAATAGAAAAAAATACATTCATAGCAAAAAACATAGTTAGCTTTCATTTGCCATGCATTGTATTGTTTACATATCAAAAAACAAAATGGTAGTATATCAAGTCTCTTACATCATGAGACATAGTATAGCCGATCATATACAAGTAACAAATAAAACCATGATAAAGTCTGATCTATTGTATAGTATAGTAGAACCCTTTATATCTAAGGATTCAGTTCTATTCCATCATGGAATGAGTGATGGAAATATCCGTAAACCTGATTAGGTGAATGCTCCTTGATTTTCTAGGAACCCAATGGAAGTTGCATTCCTTCTTTGGAATTTCAGTCAAACAACCCATTCCTTTACCTATATACATGAATGAAATTAATGTTGTCAAAACGATACTTTATATACAAAGTATCATTAAGTAACAGAAGAAGTCTCATAATATAACAATGTTGTAATTCTTTCATCCAGTTTAGTATGATCATAGAATCCCCAAAAATATGTAGCCTCGAGCAGCCTTTTTCCAAGGAGAAAAGCGTGAGATTTTTTATAGAGAGAAGCTCCATGTTATTATTTGTACCAGCCCCTAAGCCGATAGAGAAAAGGAATAAATGACAATCTGATAGATGTAGAACTGCACCCCCTCCACACTTCATAGGTTGAACCTGTGAGGCCCCATTGAAAAAACCCCATGGCCTGCCCCTATCAATATCTTCTAGATGGATCACCCTGATCCCCTTTTCTCTTCTGGTCTATGGGTAGAAACCCAAAATAGTAGAACTGTTTGCAAAAATGATATCTGGTAGAGTAGTTTTTTCTTGAAAGATAGTGGTGTTTCTGGAAATCCAAATCCCCTAGGATACAATACATGACAGTGCTCTAAATTTTTAATTTCGAGTATCGCTATACCATGACGAAAAAGCATCTCTGATGGAGTCTCCCTGCTAGATACCAATACCATGAACAGTTTGTGAAACCCAGTCCCATACTTGTTGTACATAACTACAACCCAAGAATAGATGGCAAACAGATTCATAAAAATTCCAGTGTAAAACACAGTGGCCCGACCCAACCTAACCACGAGATGGTAACACCTCCCAAGAAGGTACCTTATTTTCCAACATGGACCAGAAAAGTAATTTTTCTTTTGTCGAACATCGTATATTCCATAAACACCCCCACCACCAGCAAATATCACGATTAAAATGGTCCATGTTTAACTAAAAATAACCTACCTTAGGAGTATAGACCCTAGAAGGGTGCAAATCCCATATCAATTCATCATCCCCATCAGATATTTGAACATGTTCTAGAAGAAGACCATGAATTTAACTATTCCAACTAGCCCAATGTTCTGTCGCTAATGAGCCTAGCGCCCTCCAACCAGCCCTGATTCCAGATGGATGTAGTATCTAGGTCCACCACTTGTGAAAGGAATAAAATCCCTCTCTCAGCCAATGCCATAACAACCCCCACAATTAGGATGTGGGCTGTCCCATTCCCAACCCACGGGTCCATTTCCAGCCTCACCTATCGGCCTGCCCCTACATTCCATGCCAGTCCATAATTGAAAATATCAAAATCTTTAACCATTTCTTTCCAGATGATAGATGTTCCCCCTTTTCTCTTGTTTTCCAACCAAACCCACTCAATAACAGTAAGTGGGGCAATATATTTCTGAATCACCACCTGGGTCAAGAGACTCGAAGAGGATAGAAATCTCCATGATACTTTGGAAGCAAGCTATTTAGAAAAAAAATGATTTTTTTTTTGTGGGCCTTAGGAAGAGAAATTATTTCCCACCGTACCAAAAATAATGAGTGTTGTTCCTTGTTTCCTCTCCATAGATAAGCACAACACAATTTTCTAATTTTTTCCAGGATCTTGCAGTAGAGGGACATCCAGTAGACTAGGATGGGCTCGAGAACAATTTTAACAAGAACAACTCTCCCGAACCAGGAGAGACATATATGACTCCAGACCCTAATTCATTCCTCAATATTTGTAAGGATCCACATCCAGTCCCCCTTCAGGTATGCATTAGGCTTTAGCTGAAATCCCAAATACTTTAGTCCCATATCCAATTCCCCCACTTGAAAATGAAGCGTGTTCACCAAATACTATACCTCCTCCCCACATAGGTTTGATACTGAGATGGTCAGCTTCAGCACATTAATAACCATTCTTGTAGCCTTTTTTAATAGGTCCATCCCAGGGTATTTTTTAGGATTCTAATATTATACTTAAGTATAGTATTCTAGGTGATTGTTTTGGATTGAAAAAAACATGTTTATAGATAGTTAGGGGAATATTAAATATGAAACATAAAATTAACACTGAAATGTGTAATTTTTTACGAATATTATGATTAAAAAAACATATTCTATTTAAATTTAGGTGATATTAGACACTAAAAATGACCAAATAGAGAATTTATTTTTTGAAAAAAATTCAAAAAATAGCCAATTGGTGAAATTTTGCCCCTAAAAATTTCTCTGGTTCAGTCCTTCACAGAGCTTGTCAATATCTCTATGGGAGCCGTCAAGGAAAACAAGGATGTCGTCTACAAATAGTATATGATAAATGAATAATTTATTTGATATAGGGACCCCTTTGAATCCCCCCTCTCCATTTAGCATGATTAATGAAGCGATTCATCCCTTTGACCACCATTAAGAAGAGTATAGGAGATAAAAGACAACCTTGTCTCAAACCTCTTCCTGCATGAAAAAATGACTTGTTGTCCATTAATTAACACAACAAAAGAGATTGTAGTAATTGGGGCCATAATCCATCTAAATAAATCAATTCCAAAACCCAAATGTGTTAGCAACATCCTCAGATATAACTAGCAGACCCAATCATATACTTTGGAAAGGTCAATTTTTATAACAACTCCCTTCATCTTCCTAGTTTTTAAGCTGATGTGTAAACCCTCCTAGTCCACACCAATAGATTCGTGGATCTATCGACCCTATAGGAACTAAAACCGTTCCCCAAAAACACCAATTTATAATACCTCCTTACTCTGTCTCGAAATAGTTTTCAAGATTATTTTGTAGATACAGTTGCACAGTGAGATCCACCGATACTCGTCCAGATTGGTGGGCTCGTCATATATTGGAATTAAAACAAAGAAATTATCATTAAAAGGTCTATGAATGCACCCAACCTATTTATATTCATTTACCACCAGGATCGAATCAGGCCCCAAAATATCAAAACACCCAGAAAAAAATTCAATTGTCCATCCATCAAGACCCGGACTCTTTTCATTTTGAAAAGAATGTAGAACTTCCAGTAGCTCTTTTTATTCTACCTCCAACATAAGCTTCCAATTATCCTCTAGATCCACAAATCTAGGGAAAATTTGTGCAATATGGACCACTTGAACAATGTTTTCCCTTGGCGTCTCCCTGAAAATATATCCAAAATATCGTACCCCCACCTCATCCAACCCTTCAAAAGAAGACACTCGTTCCCCCTAGGAATTCAGCATACCCCAAATAGTATTAGTAATATTTCTCCCTTTAGCATAAGCCTGGAATAATTTTGTATTCTCATCTCCACACTGCAACCATACAGCCCAACTCTTTAATCTCCATGTCCCTTCCATTTCACTTAGTATTATTTGCCTCTGTCCTTCCAGCAAAATAACTTCTTCTTTAATCGCATTCGATCCAAAACCAAAAACTCCCCTACATCTTCTAGGATTGTAGTGAGTCTCAGCTCATAGTATCAAAGTTCAATCACTTCCCTTTCCATATTTTCATAGGCCCGTAAAATAGTGGCTTTCTTAACTCTGCACAATTTTTTCATAAAATGTTTCCCACCAAACCTATCGTGCTCCAGAGAAAAAGGCACCCATTCATCTCTCACCAAATCCCTAAAAGAATTTCCTTCCATCCATCTCAAATTAAACTTAAAGGGAATGGGAGGCTTTCTTCCACCCCCCAAAAACTCCAGCATAATTGGACAATGGTTAGAGTCACCACCATTGGCTACCCATTGTCTAATCAGCTACATTGAGTCCATAAACACTTCCAACACCAAGAAATGATCCAAGCTCTTTGCCACCCTATCCTCCCAAATCTGCTAATTTCTCCAAGTGGGGATAACCTTGACAAGATTTTTGTCCAGCAACTCCTTCTAGACCAGTCTATTCAGAAAATAGTTTGACGATACATCAGGGACCAACTGTTGATTCCTAGAAAAACATTAGGTTCTGACAGTAGGGATTCTCCCCAATAACTGTTCCCAATTATACCATTTACTATTTGGTATGGGGAATCCATCTGGTTAGTGACCAGACTACCATAGAATCAAAAGAATGTTTTAAGTCTATTTTATCAGTTGCGGATCAGTTCACAATTTATGTAGTTTTATGTTTTAGGATGAAATTCAAGTTCCTAAACTAAATGCAAGTAATTGGTGAACAAGAACCTCAATAGATATGCATAGGTTCTATTAAAGAAAGCACATAGATCTATGGATCAACACAAAAATCACAAAATATATCACACAATTTACTCAGCAATAGAAGAATGAAACAGTGCAAAAATGGCTTGCAACTGTGAATGCTTTCATTAATCAAAATAAATTAGATAATTAATTACAATGAATTACAATGGCTAAATATCCACATGCAATTCGAATCCATGCGAGGAAATTAAAATTGGTTGGACTGTACTTGACTGAATGGTTAAGTCACCTTGGCTAAATCATTATCAGAGTTGAAAATTCAAAATTAAGTGTCTAATTCAGTGTTGACTAGTATAACTGACTGAGGTAGGTGAGTAAATGTTCCTCACCTACATGCAGCCATGCAATCTTAGTGCTAAATGAATAGAACTAAGTGTAGTGAACTAGAAATGAATGTAACTGACTCCTAACTGAGCTTGACTAGTCACCAACTGAACTCAACTGATGGAGGTTGGTATCGGCAGTCCCAGTGGCTCCTAATTTGTAGGGATTTATCTAGGAGGATCCTAAACTGATGCATGCAAGTGCAATCAGTGGTAGTTTGCCTCAATTAATGTTCCCCACACTTTAGTAACTAGTGCATTAATAATCCTAACACCCTCCACAAATGCAGGATAAAACAAAAATAGTTCAGGATTTAGAAATTCACACAATCCATTTCCAAACTTCTATAGTCCTTCCTCCAGCAAATAACTTCATCATCTATGTGCTATAGAAAGTACTTTATAATCTCTATTCTACCCCTATTTATACATTTTACCAATGACTCTTGGGCTACCCCTGCCTTTTAGCCTTCCTTGACTCTTCGACTTACAAAATTTGTCCTATAGTGACTCGCATTAGAAAAAAGAAAATAAGATAAGATAATTTACAAAAGTACCACATGTAAATAAGACAAAACTTAGGAGGGGCCAAATTATCCTTTGATGAATTCACTCCATGCATAAGATTCCACAACAATAGTCTTGAAATCCGTAGGCTCCAACAATCTAATTGTCACTTCATGTATAGACAGTTATGACTTTATTTCTGGTGCTTTGGGTGGAGTTACCCTAGCAGGTCTTCCAAAAGGAAATTATTGACCGCGGCTTGTGTGACCCAGTATTTTACCACTTTCTCAGTGATTCCTTTAATTTTCTATATGCTAAGCCCGTCCTCTTGCACTATGATGTCATGGAGATATTTCAAGTGTTCCTCTTGGCCCGAAAACTCCTATATTCTTTTTGTTACAAAAGTCTAGCACTTATTGTATGTTGTGAGCATTCCTTTATAGAAATATCCACACCTTACAAGAGTTTTTCTGACCCTAATGATCAACCTCGCAGCGGCCTTATTGCTGAAACCCAGGAGTTCGAATTCTATCTTCAAGTTTTCAATAGTCTTATGTGGAAAATGCTCAGGAAATGTTGCATCAGTTTCTATCCAACTCAGCCAATCTTGAATATTTTCTGTAACTTCTAGTGTCCTTGTTCTGAAATAAGTTGAGATTGCTGAAGTTTCTTGCAATCTTCTTTCTCCATGTTTCATCTTATAGACCTCTTCCACAAGTTTTAGTTTGACCTGATATATTTTCCTCCTGATTAGGATGGTTTGCTTTTGGAAAGGAGTAATATCAAGCTACCGCTCATTGTCTTCCTTGAGATGAATCTCGAATGAGTTGTTTCGTGCCTCCATCTCTAGTACTCGATCATTTGACTCTTCTGCTCACCTGTCAGCTGCAAATCTCTGTGCCTCTAATTCTGCAATCTTACTCTCGAAGTATTTATTTTTCCCTAAGGAATGGTATTTGAAAGCACCAAGGAATCATTTTCTGATTCTAAAACTTGGTATGCCTTTTGGAGTCTCTCGAATTCAGAGAATGTTGCCTCATGCTTCCTCTTCATTTCTTGTCCTTATCCTCTTTATTTCATCATAGTATCCTTCATTATTACCATATTTTCTTTGTATTGGTTTCCATTTTCCTTCAATCTCTAAATTTTTAGGAATTCACTTGGCCAACTAAAACGTTGATTGATTCCATTAGTTTTGGATCTTCGTCGGTACCTTTCCTGATAACTCTCTCAGTCACTGTTACTACCTCAAGCTGGGTACCGACCTTTAATCTCTTCTCTAGCCTCCAAAAAATGGTTTTCCTTTTTGGGTCGAAGACTACCTTATCCAAGAAAGCTACTGCATGATGCCTATATGGGTTAAAAGACACTAATCCTAACTCAGCAAGAGGGAGACGACCTCCTTTTATTGTGTCAATGGATGTAGAGGGAGGATCTACCAAATTATCTTCAGCATTATCGCATTCCAGACTCTCCCTATCTTGGTCTTCTTCCTCTTTCCTCCTTAACTCCCCTGTTTCTTATTCATCTTCTTTGTGCAATATTTCCTCTCATTCTCTTTAGAGCCTTTCTTTCTGCTCCCTTTTGAGTCTTTCTTCTTCTAAATTTTCCCTCTGGGCCTCTTCAACTAGTAGTCATTCAGATTCTTCTACTAACTTATAATATTCTTCTTGTTACTTAGCAACCTCCTCCTACTATTTTTCCTGTTATGCAGTGTTGGTGCTTCCCTTTCCTCTTGATATTTTGATTTTCTCTCTAAACAACTTATTCAAAGATGTCATATTACATACATTTCTGAACATCTCCTCATCCTTGTCCCAACGGTCAAAGTATCCAAAATTCACCTTTCCAAGTGCACAATGTGCAACAACATTTCCCTGGGAATCATTCCTATGAAAATTCTTCTCACCAAAGTGGAAATTTTCTAGGTACTTTACAAAGTATGGCATGATTTTTAATTTTGAAAACTTGTAGATGCCAACACAGAAAGGCATTGGTGGATAGACCACCTTCTTCATGTCAAAAAGAAAATTCCCAAATCCATCTAGAAAAATCTGTCTCACTACCTTTTTATGAATGATGTAATCTGTGCCATACTTAGGAAGTACTGATGAGGCTCTAGTTCCTCCGTACATTCTTAGATAGGTTCCTTCTTCGGAGAAAAAAT
Source organism: Pseudotsuga menziesii (assembly GCA_001517045.1). Lineage (NCBI taxonomy): Eukaryota > Viridiplantae > Streptophyta > Pinopsida > Pinales > Pinaceae > Pseudotsuga > Pseudotsuga menziesii. The sequence continues at coordinate 1,301,263 of LPNX010453139.1, forward strand.
AATCTCTGTATTCACTTATAACTTCTAGTGCACCCTGAGACATACATTCACAATCTTTGATAAAGATCAGCTGGTGTAGTGGCATCAAAAGTTATTCACAAATAAGCTTGTAGAATTTGTGATACTTATGGGTCCATAAAATATGATAAACAGTATAAATGGGTGTCTTGGCTTCATTCCAGGTACAGTTCAACTTTGGGAATGGGTACAGGCATAAGATACAACCAATTAAATATCACCCCATGTAGAATTCTGATTTTCTATGGTACAAGCCTCCTAGTGCAAAACTATAGAAGAAGACAAGTTGTTGGCTATAATGTGATCTTCCCAGTTGAAGATAGTGCCCTGCATGGCCACATGAAATATCAATGGGATCCACCCAATATTTTAGAAGTTTCCAATTTCCCTGCTGAAAATTCTATTGAGCATCAAGGCTATAAGTCTGTAAGGAGTGTGCAGGCTAGAAGTGTCATATTCTCCAGAGGTTTTATGTTGAAATGGATTCCCTTCTATCATCATCAGCTTTGCAAATTTGATATAGTCTAAACTCAAACTATTTATCCAGTCATCCGTCATGATAATTTTTGGGGCTGGTAGATTGCAAGCTTTGGCTATGTACATAGGGGTGAAGGAAGCAAAATATTTTCCTTCAATGTTTGACATGCTCATGGTACCTATATCTTCTCTAGGTAAATTCCAACCGATGACCTCAGCACAAGGGAAACGTTTAGTGCGTGTGGCTTCCTTCGTGATCTCAGATCTCATTATGTTTGCATAAAGGGGTATATCTTCTAAGCCTGCATGCGGGACCTTCTTATATTTGATCGTGGCATATATACGTCCCCACTTGAACTCTAGTTCATCTCTGGTGATAGCTTTGGTATCTTCATAAATTATCTCCATTCCAGGAAATATTTCCAAGTCTGACTCCTCCTTAGTAGCCCTGGATTTCTTCTTTCCTTTATTTGGCATGGTATTATGTGTGTACTGAGGTTGTGACATAATCATATCAAGAAATAACTTAGTGTCCTTATGATTAAACAACATGCATTCATATAAATAAAAAAAATGAGAATCTATTATAAGATTGCAAGATATATAGGAAAACTTTAGTGACAAATTATATCTTCTTTCAAAATAATATTGCATTCATGGAGAACAATACAGATATCTTTATCAAGTCATATTTAGCCATCTAAAAGCAATCTTGTGACGTATAGAAACTCTGTATATCATATAGACACTAAAACTTGTGGCATGTTCCAACCAAAATGAGAAATATCAGCTCAAGTGCAGGCTCTAATTACTGTTTTCATATTTAAATGTCTAGTTATTTAAATTAATCGCCTTGTGTTCTAAGTCATGGTGCATAATAACCATTAAAACAAGTTTTAGACCCTACGCAGAAAACCCATTTCATTAACTTTATTGCATGCAGGAAAATAGTCAAAGGGAAATGCAGTAATGGTTTCGTATCCTAAACCCTTAGGTTATCCCAAAACCAGACACCTAAAAACCCACGAAGACCTTAATGTTGGAAATAGGGGAAAACTATGCGGCCTGAAAATAACCCTAATCCATACTTCAAGATGCGCTAATGCCTACTGTGCTAGATCATCGGTTGTCCCCTGTCCCTGCATAAAAATGTAACTAAACTAGGTGAATTTGGTGAAACGCTCGCTTAGCCACAACTTCATCATTACAATCCAAAAAACCTGATAAATCCATCTTTGTGGCTTAAAAATAGAATAGGCGCTCCAACGCAGGGTAAAAACAAGACAAAACTGACAAGGGTGGGATAGTAGGCTCAATGAGGCTACATGATTCTTATGCAACCCGGATTAATAAGTCAAAACAAAAACGTAAAGGAGTTGGCGTATGGATTTTAAAGAGTGACTACATATAGTTATGGTGAGAACCAAAAACCAAAAAACCAAAAACTAAAACCATTGTTTTACGAAACCATTCTTAACATAAATGATACCATGATAAGGTTCAAAATCCTACCTGGAAAACGATGGAGTGAATTATGGTAAAATCTTGGGTCAATGCGGCTAGTAAAGTCCAGGTGGAAATTGCCAATTGGGCACACTCAAAATGGATAGAAGTAACAATCTGTAACAACATCCCAATGCTTATATAGAGGAAAATCATAACAAGTGTAATTAATGCGATTGTAGGGGTATTTGAGTCGCATGGGAGAAAAATGTCATTTGGCGCCTAAAACCTCATCGAGTAAATCCTCTGACTTGGAAATGGTGAGAAAAAAATAAGCCTCTTGACAATGTTGGCTCCGACATCCCAAATTTTCTATAACCTTTGGCTCAATCTATCAAAGACATCCATAAATAACCGCATCGACACAATTCATCCAAAGGCTCCAACAACAAAAATCAACTATGAGCCATGAGTTTTTCCATGCTCTTCAGATAAATCTTTAGGTTTCATTGACACCATCGAAAAAATTTGCTATAAATTCCCAAAGAAAGGGTCATCGATGAAGTTATGAAGAATATTTTGATCGCCAGTGAAAGCTAAGGCCCGAGCCAAGTATGTCAGCTATGAATGGGGAATTTAGCCGCAACTATTTCCTATACTCGGTGAAAAGAACTGCCGGCTTCAAAAGTTGCACCCCGTCGAACACATCGACTCCAAATATTGAATTTAGTCGCAACCATCGGTCGAAAACTCAACAAAACTTCCGATAAAAACCTAAGCCTTGGGAAAAAACAAAGTAAAAATTGACTGGGAACTGTTGAATAGAAAGACCAAATTCTTCTTCTATGTCGACTAAATATTCAGGTTCTTTCGACACACTGGGAAAAATGTGATTTTTAACTTGGTGAAAAAAACCTTTCATACTTGTCCAAAACAAAAATAAGTCATGGAAAGCAACCTTTAACGAGAAAAAGTATTCCAAAAAATCTAAAAATCTAAGGAGGGGCCCTAAAATCATAAGAATTTTGGAGTAGTGGTTGCAACAGCAACAACTGGAACCTATCTAGTGAGCATAGATCTCTGAAGAACTATCTTTTCAAAACAAAACTTCTATATGGAATTTGATAAGAAAAACCTATCCCAAACTTCTTTCAATATCATTTAAGAATTTAGACTTTCCCAGAAATGTAAGATTCGGAAAATCACATTGATTGTAGTCCCTTGGAGTATGGTAACCAGGCTTAGAAGTCTCGTAACTCTCTTTGGGACAAAATTTGAGATTCATTTTACCTGTGTATTTGGTTGCTTCCAGAAATGACACCACAGGATCATGGCAGAGTTAGACAGATGCATTCATTTGTTCCTCATTCCCATTCCTTTTGCATTCTTTTGATGCTTAATACTTTTGTCTTTTGAGTCTTCCTTTATTGTTTACTTTACTTTTGAGATTTTATTTACGTTCTTCCATCCACATTGTCCTTTTCTGTGAGTTATGACCTGTTTTAGCACATGGACAGAGAGGAAGCATTTGAGAAATCCAATCATTTTACTGATTTTTTTCTTCAGTAAATCCTTTTGATACAGATTTTCTGTTCTGGAATTTTGAATCTTTATATTAATCCTTTTGGATTTCATTTTGTGGCATGGGATTATTTTCCTTTGTGTGAGTATTTTACGGCAAGCTTCCTAGGACAAATATTAATGTGAAAGTGGATGGATCCCCAAGATAGTATTCTAGACTTCCTGTACCTTAGTTATTTTACAAGGTTTAAATAGGACTTCAATGTGTTCTTCAAATAAATTCCCATCAGTAATCTATCAAATTAAAGAATCTTGTTTTGATCAAAATTTTGCATAGATAAATTCCAATGAGCAGTTCCTAGATTAAAACATATTTGCAGTTTGTTCAGATTCCAATGTCCCCCGAGCACCAAAATATTGAGATATATTATTCTAGAATAAAAACAACTAAACTAAATCAAATCATCAAAAGAAAACAGATGCTTATTTTGAAACCAAAATCAAATGAACTAAAGTAAATACAAAACAACAATTGCAAGGCAGAAAAATAAGAACAGAAAAAATTTATTTATGTACAAATAGGTCCTTAAGATACTAGGTGAAATAAGGTTTGAGAACCGTACCATTTATAGGAAGGTTCTCCTCCCACCCATGCAAATCCTGTAACTTATAATTTGAGGTGTCTAACTTTTCATCAATCTGAAATGGGTCAACCCATAGGTGTTGAAACTTTGTATGCTTTCCCTTTTCATCATGCGGGTGATCCCATTTAATAACCAAGTCTCCAATCTCAAAACTTACCTTCCCATAATTATGATTATCAAACCATATTTTAACAATCTCCTGTTGGTGTTTAAATCTTTCTTTGGACTTAAGCCTAGACTATTCAAGTTTCAGCAATGTATTAATTCGAGATTGTAGAATTTCGTTTCCATATCCTTGTGAGGATTGGGCTATTTGAGAGGATGGGAGTAAAATGTTTGGGGGTAGGATAGCCTCTTTCCCATAAACCAGGGTATAAGGGGATATTCCCAAGGAATTATTGGGGGTAACCCGGTCTGGCCATAGTGCATTGGGAAGAGCTATATGCCAACTTCTCTGATTTTTTATAATAGACTTCTTTAAGATTCTGATAATATTTTTATTGGGTGATTCAGATAACCCATTACGTTGTGGATAATAATTCGTAGAATAATGCAACTTGATTCCTTTTTCACTAGCGAATTCGGTTATCTTAATTCATAAAAAATAAGACGCATTATCAAAGACAAGTGAAATTGGAACACCAAACCTAGTCATTATATTCTCCTGCAAGAAGTCGATGACTGCGTCCTCACTCAATTTGCGTAATGGAATTGTTGCTCCCATATCATGAAGTAATAAGTAGCTCTGAGAATATATTTATGTCATAATGAATAATTTGGATTAATTTCTCCAATGATGTCAATACCACATTGTTCAAATGGCTCTGAAATAATAACAGGTTGTAAGGGTCCAACTTCTTTTTCTATCCTTCCCCTACTTCTCTGGCATATGTCACATTTTCTTACATATGCATGAGCATATTTAAACAACGTTGGCTAGTAATATCTAGCTTGTACAATCTTGTGAGCAGTAGTATCTACCCAAAACTGTCCTCCGACAGGCCCATCATGCAATTCTTTGACAACTTTAGAGGCACCTCAGAAATACCCCATCATAGTTCTTCCTAAAAATAACTCCATCAATTATTTGTTAAGAGGGATACTTTAGACAAAGTTCCCTCTATTGTTTATAACTCCAATGATCTGGTAAATATCCTTATTGAAGGTAATGTACTAAATCCCTGTACCAAGATTTGGGAGTTGTAAATATAGGACATATATCAATCGTATGCAATTCTGTTTCATTTTCCCAATAATCATATTAATGATTCTGACCTTCATCTATTAACTTACACAACCCTTGTTCTTTGATAAGGGTAGTTGGTTTGAATTCCAAGTCATATTCCTATAATGTTGTCACCCAATTCCCACTTCGTTCACTCAATTCATTTTGTACAAAAAGGGTTCTGACAACTGGATGAGGGACAATTCCCTTGGTTTGATTTTTCATAATGTAAGGTCTGAATTGTTTCACTACTTTAAATACTGCATATGCTATCTTAACTACAACAAGATAATTCAACTCGGCCCTTATAACCCAATGCTCACGAATGATATTGGGTACTCCTCTCACAATTCTCCTTTTCGTGTAAGCACTGTTGCGAGTGAGTTATCTAAGGAAAATGTGAACAAAATAAAATATTTTTCAAAATCAAGACTTTTAAGAGAAGGCATGTGAGTTATTTCTACTTTGATGTTCTTAAAGGCACCCTTCTATGTATCAGTCCATTTATATTGCACACTCTGCTTTACAATTTGTTGCAAAGGTTTTACTATCTGTGCAAAGTCAGGAACAAACCTTCGAACAAAATTTATAGTACCCCTGAATGATTTCATATCTTTTTTATTGTGGGGTAAGGGACTCTAAGATATAGCTTCTATTCTCTCCGATTCTATGGGGATTCCCTTCTTAGAAATAATATGGCTTAACAATTTCCCCTCTAATATCGTGAAGATGCTTTTCTTAGGACTTAAATATATGTCGTATTTTCTATAGTGATAAAAAAATTGTTTCAAATGAAAAATATGTTCTTCTCTTTTCTTAGAGAAAACGGTTACATCATCTAGATAAACTACCACACTGTGGCCGATTAAACCCCAGAAAGAGATGTCCATTTCCATTTGAAAAGTGGCTCCAACATTGATGAGACCGAAGGGAATTATTCTGTAAGAAAATGTTCCCCACATTGTTAGAAATGTGATTTTCAGCCTATCTTGCTTAGCTACCAACACTTAGTTATATCCTGAAAACCCATCTAAAGGGGAGAACAGTTCAGAACCTAAGACCATTTGTAGGATTTGCTCCATTGCTGGAACTGGGTAATTATCTTCATCTGAAGCTCAGTTAAGATTTTAGAAATATACACAAAATATTACCTCACTATATTTCTTCCTTACTGGGACCAAATTTGATACCAACTCTGAATACCTGAATCTAAAAATGATCTTTGCATCAAGTAATTTCCTTACCTCATTTTGGATTAGAGGATCCAACTTGGGATGCATTTTTCTCAGTGGGTGCTGCAATGGTTTAACGAATTTAATAGGAATAATATGTTGGATAATATGGGTTTCATAGGTCTTCAAGTATTCTTATATCTAAGAAAAAATGTCCTTATACCGTTGAAACAAATTGATAAATATGCTTCTTTCTCCTGGTGAAAAACATTTTCCCAAGTTCACATACTTGGGTTCATCCTCTGTTCCTAGATTAATCAATTCATACTGCATGGAAGAACTATTTGTTTTGACATTTGCAGGTCTCTTGAATTTGTTATTTAGATCAAACATCCCTTCCAGCATTCTCACTCCTTTAAGCATCAAATTCGCACTTTGAATATATGATTGATGATCTTCATCATCAATCACCAAGTCCTTGAAAGTTTCATCATTCGTTAGAAAATCTATAATTTCCTAATTATCATCAAAAACCCTCAAGTTTGTAACATTGTCTAGTATTGATGGCCTGAAAAGGGGGTTCAATAGAGCATTTTTTTTAGTTGGTACTAACCTTGTAGCAGAAACAACCAAAACATCAGCTGCAACATTTTGCAATCAAGGAATTGAATTGATATTGAAAGCATTGAAATTTGTTATAAGATATCATACTTCAGTTTGGTAACCTTTTAAGTGTGGTGACAAACAATGATTTGTGTTTCTAATCTGTCTGAAAATTATCTCAGAATCACCAAATACTTTTATATTTCTAAATTTAATATCAATGGCTTTTCTCAGGCCCTGGACTAGAGCTTCATACTCAGCTGTGTTATTCATACATTCAATCTCTAGTCAACTAGAGAGAAATTGTTTGTTCTTTTCAGGATCAATCAGGAAACAACCTGCTCCTGATCCCTCTTTTGTTTTGGAACAATAAAAATACAAAACCAAAATCTATCTTCTAAATATACTGTATTAGTGTTTGTTTCTAAGTTAGAAACTAAGTTAAATATATTAGAATCAATACTATCAATCCCTGAAAAATGAAGGAGTTTGAACTATGTCTCTAACTCATGACTGGCTTCTTCAGCTTGATAATTTCCTGGTTCATATGCTATAAAGTAGTTACCTAATACCTAATATGAGAAGTTTATAGGTTCATTTTTTCCCTCCAATTGATCTACTTTATGTTTCATGTCTGGTTCCCTCATCACCTTAATCTGATTTTGACTGTTCTTATATGGAATCCACAGGTGTGAGCAATCAATTTCAAAGTACCCATTTAGTTTTGCAGACCAGTACCTCCTCAATATAAAACCATAGGACTCTGATATATCTACTACCATAATTTCTATAAACTTGCATACTCTTTCCTCTGCAGATAATTGAATCAACACGTTTTTCATTTATCCTATTACCTTGACTGCAGATCTATCCAACTGAATGATCTTACACGAGGATGGTTTAGGTTAACCATTGATATTTTTACATACTAAGAGAGACATGACATTAGATGAAGCACCAGAATCCACTAAATAATTATTCACATTATGATTGAAAATATCAAAAGACAACAAGAATGGAAAAGTTTGAGATATGGAATTCCCTCTAATGTTGGATTCATTAATTTCTTTATCAGACTGAATGTCATCCTATGATCTACTGGGTTGTGGATCAAAAGCTTCCAGAATCTTCTTTCTCTGGTAGGGTAAATTGCACAATTCAAATAATTAAATATTCGCTTTTGTTTTCTTGATGTATTCTACTATGTCATACCCCATATCGTATTCTATAGGACCCTTCTTGCTGCTTTCTGTTCTATTCTCCACAATCTTTATAGGCTTAATGACTGCTAGAACTTTATCTTTTGTGGGGACCAAATCATACTTGGGTGTTTTTGGGTAGTACTTATAATCTTCTTCATACTTTCTTGTATCTTCCTAATCTTAGGGAGTATTGATCTTTCATCCATTACTGGTCCTTTGCTTCGGGTTGTAATATTAACTGATGAAAGTCAAATTTCTTCAGTAGGATTCCAATGTAGGTGCACAATCCCATAAGACCATTATGGTTTCATGTGTTTCTTCTGGTTCATTTGTTTTTTCTTCTTCCACCTCAGGATCTATTATTTGAGCACCTAATATTTGATTCATAACTAGACTCGTTGAGTTAATCCATTGTGGGAAAATATTTTCATAGTGGGTTTCTTGATGAGAAGTGCAGAAATGATCCATTTGTACTTCAGTAAAATTCAAAGCAGAAGAATTATACACTGGTGGTTAAGATGTTCCACTTTCTTCTATTTTCTTGAAATAAGGTTTAAACTGTTTTTTTGATGAACTAACTTCTTTATCCTTTTCCAGATTCACAATTTTATTTGACACCTTTTGTACCATATTAACCACATTTTCTAATTCAGTTGAGTGTTCTTCCTTATGTCGGGTTAATATCAGAGGTTTTTTACCACTAAAATTATTTACCTATGGATCTGCAGTATGCGTGCTTATGTTGTTAAGTTTGACTTCTACCATATTGCCTTCCTCATAAGTTTCCACCAAATAATTCTTTACCTCCCTCTTGAAAAACATTGTTATGCTAGAACAAAGTGCTGAAGTGTAGCATTCTATTAAAGTTTCTTCCGCAGGATTTATTGTAACACTGGAATTATTCAAATGAGCAGCAAACCTCTGGTTAAAATATTGCACCTTTTCTTTCTTATCCATCCTCAAAGATAAAAATTATTTCATGAGAGTGGCAGTGGTTCATTGTCTACTGAACTTTCTCTTAAACACCCTTACAAAAGTATTCCAATATGTTATTGAATTTTCCTGTATACTGAAATAACAAGTAGAGGCCTTAGCTTCAAAGGTATGTGGAAAACGTCTGCATACCACATATTCGTGTTCAACGAAAAATGTTCTAGAGCCAAATAGAAACTTTGCAGGTGGTCGTCTACTGAAATTCCTTTTCCAGGGTCGAACTTAGGTAATTCTTTTTCAGGATTCTGAGGCAAAGCATGCCAAGGAGGAGCCTAGTTGAGTGATGTTCTATCTCTCTGGGATGGTGGTGGATTGGGTTGATTAGTATTTGGGGGTACAATTCCAGCCATGATTCTACGAGGACTCTATGGTGGAGACTGAACATGTGACTATAATGGAGACTGGAAAACATGGGAATCTGGTCCCAACTGATCAAGTGGTTGGACAATATTTTCTATGTACAAATTTACCAACTCTTCCAAATTTCCCACCAAAATCAAATCTTCAGTGTAAGTAGGTACTTTCCTGGAATCCCGCCTTCTCTCTAATTCAAGGATTTTTTTCAATCCTCCAAGTTTCTTTACGTAAGATCTCGTATGTCTCCTTAGATGATTAACTATTTCAAATGGAACATAGTATAGGCATTCTAAAACATCTTCGTCAAATCCTACTCTTTCTTCAGAAATGTAATCTTCAGAAAACTTAGTTTTAGAGCTATCGCCAGTGGAATAGTTTCTAGTAAATGAATTTACTCTTCCATCCATGCACTGGAGGCCCTCCTTCTAGCCCCAAAAACTGTTGATTTCTGAAAAAACCCCAGGTACCGACAATAGGTATTATCCCTAATAACCATTCCCAATTAAGTAGTTTATTGTTTGGTATGGGGAATCTGTCTGGTTAGTGACCTGACTACTATAGAATCAAAAGAGCGTTTTAAGTTTGTTTTACCGATTGCAACTCAGTCCACCATTTATGTAATTTAATGTTTTAGGAAAAAATACAAGTGCCTAAACTAAATGCAAGTGACTGATGAACAAGAACCTCACTAGAGATGCGTAGGTGTTTACCTCTTATCTTATCACTCTTTCCCCACAATCACTTCTACGAAAGCAAGAAAAACAACTAATCTTTTCTAAACTATTTGTTACAGCTGATTATACCACACATGGTGGATCACACCTTTATGGTATTCCCTATCCCTCTGCAGACTCTTTAGACCCCATGGACCATTTTTGTACCTTTGATGTTTCCAATATCATCCCTAAAAACATGTCTTATTTGTTATACGTGAATTTTAAACCTGTTCTCGCATATATACACGGATTTGAACCTTAAACCCGCATACATCGGGATGTGTGCAAAAGGCCAAATAGTTTTGGAGATTTTCTTGATGTCGATCCGAGTCACTTGTCTCTTGGCCTTCCATATGGCTTGAGATCGCTCAGATTTGACCTTCCATTACCCCATTGAACCACTATATAAGGAACCCTTTGGATACACTGAAAAGGGAGGAATTGAAGAGCAAGAAAACTATAGTCCATTGTTGTCAGAGCTTATACTTGAGTCTGCATCCCTTTGTCCCTTGGATCACTTTGTGTTCTTCCCAATATTTCCTTTGCTTATGATCTTGCTATCGAGAGATGGAGGATTGAAGTGGTGGAGGCCTAGGTGGAGGACTCAGTTTCTCTGATTCGCAGACATGCCGACAGAGGTTGTCACTATTGTAATCTCTTTTTTATATTAATAGAAATATCTTTTTCTGTCCAATAATGTGTATTTAAATGAGTATTGAATCCATGGATGCTTTTAAATGCTTATATGTTATTGATTATATATGCTAGAGTAGGTATAACACAATTATATATAGAATGCTTGTGTTGTTTGCTAAATGTTGAGAGAGAAAATTACTTATACAAGCGAGAGTGGAAAAGCTCAACGGGGATCTACATCAACCCTCCAGAATAAAGTATGTATCAATATCCTTTAGTGTTAGATGTTTAGTTTCTCTTGCATATAGGAAAGGATTGATTTCTCCATTTACTCTTTCTATTGTGGTGCCCCAAGCCATGGGAAGTTTTCTCCGTAACAGAATTGGTGACCATACTGGGGAGTTCCTAGTCATTTCCTTTGGGGGTTTTTATCGGCATTCAATGTTCTTGAATTGCTATGATTTCTCTGTATTTGAGTTGGGTCTTGGGGAATGTTTGTCTGGTAGTGTCTAATAGGAGTAGATTTTGTCTCAACTTGTCTGTTTTGCCTTCTTTTTATCTCCTTTTCTTCCTGTACATGATTTTTTTCTTCACAGTCGCGTGTACAAGCGGTTTTTACTGGGATTTCCGCGTATATACACGGGTTTTTTGCACACAGTCGCGTATGCCCTGAGTTTTTATTTTTAGTGGAATATTAAGTGTTGTTGGGTGATTTTTGATGATTGCTGAGTCTCCTTAGGTGCTTCTAGAGTCTGTATACACCTCTGTTTCTGACCAGAGATGTCTTTTAGTTAGAATTTTTTTTAAATGTTCTTGTCATTGCATTTTCTATTTTTTGTTTTGAGATTAGTGCATTAGGTCTCTTTTAACTTGGTGCTTTGCTTGGATGCTGTACGATAGTGCTTCCAGAGTTTGGGGGTGGTAGAGTCATTCTTTTGCTTCATTATCTCATTTTAATTCAAAAAATACAAAAATATTTTCTTTTTGCATCATGATGCATTTTTGCATTTTGCATTTTGCATGGTACTTGCACTAGATTTGCTTGGAAAATTATTAGTCAGATTTTCATATAGGAATGACTGCATTTTTCATTTGAAGGAGAATTTTGCATTTCACGTAGTAGCATACCCTATATTTCATTAGACACAGTGCATTTGCATTGATTGTTAAGTGTGCATTTTACTTCTTGTTGTGTCATAACACCATTAGTTGCATGGTCATTTACCCTTGTGAGTAATAAGCCAATTAAAATCAACACATAACAAAATGAATTACACTCTTTTCTTTTATAGGGTGCACCAACAAGATTAGGTCTTAAGGTCTTGGAATAGTTCATTGTGAGTAAATTCTCCAAGACCACTAAACAACAATATGTATGTGTCTGTCCAGGTGAGAGTGTGAAATTCCTTGGTATAATTAGTGTTTCTCAGGATCCTCCTCTTACAAGGGAGATAAGCATGAGGCAGTGTGAGCTGTTATTGATTGGGATGGCCCCTAGTCATAACTGAGTAGAACTAGAAATATTTCCAAGATTGTATTCATATCTGGGGGCTCCTTCGGTAGTTTCGAGCTTTGCTACCCTGCCCATACGGTCAATCCCGCCTACGACTATCCACCTGAGCATTGATTATATTAAGGTGACCTTAGTTTCCTTACCTAGGTTATCGAGGGGGTACTTCGTAGAGGTTATTCTGCAAGTGCCTTGGCCAGGTTGGGGTAGGACAGCACAGTCACTATATGCATTGAAGCTGAGGGCCACAATAATTGGTTATGAACCTCCGCTTATTGTGTATGGCGGTCTCAAGCCTCTCCTAGGAGAGACATACCAACTTCATTTGGGAGCTCACATATCCTACCCTTGCTTGCTTGTGATTTGGATTTACATTATATAGGTGTATGCTCTGTGCAAACTAGTTTTCCTAGGGTTTGCGTAATTAGAAGAGTCTTTTTCATTTTTGAGTCATTGTGGATTTAGGTGCAGCACCTCGCCGTTCTCGTCGTTTAGCAAGACTTCTACCTTCCACATCTCCTATTCCTTTGGGAAAGAGAAATAGATAGTTCGAGTGGACTACTTTTCACATTGATTCACACACGATGGGAGATCATGAGGATGAGATTCCTGAGATGTCTTCTCCACCTCAAGAGGTTGGGGAGGAATATCCTACTCCTGTATGTGATCCTTCACCTGATATACCTTCACATTTTGGTTATGATCCCTCATTCACAGGTCGTCGGTATTGGTTTCCAGGCGACGAGACTCACCATGAACCCACAAGCACTAGTCATGTTAGTTATGGCACGTCTGATATCCCTGCACATGATCTGGTGCATCATTCCAAGTCAAAAATTGAACCTAGCACTATGCCTGGGGGCATTCCTATTCCTTTTCATGCAGAGAAATTTGGGAGCACTAGTCACATTGCACCTTCCATCCCTGCGGCGGAAGCTACCTCACATGCCCATCCCAGACCTAATGTTAGTAGTCATATTCAGATACCAAATCCAAGATGAGTGACCATAGGGAATACCACTTATATCCCTTCACATGTCCCTTTGTCCTCTATACCTACTCCTTCGAATGCATTTTTGAAAACCCTTCCTCCCCCGCATTCACGTGGTCCTTCAGGTCGGAATGTTGCTACTAGTCAGGTTCGTACTGCGACTGCTTGCATAGTAGTATCTCAGAGTCAAGTATCTCCTGTTGTATTGAGAGGTCATATTCCTATTTCTGGATCATCCTACGGTCCATCGCAAGGAGTTCCCCATACCCTTCTTATGGAGCTTCTCATGGGATATCCCATGGGACATATTATGGAGCTTCTCATGGACAATCCTATGCACCAACATATGGATATAGCTATCAAAATTATGGGTACGGGTATCAACAACCTACTTACTCCTCTAATTATGGCTTTGTAGCACCACATAATCAAAGTACATGACATCATAATGCTTCTACGCCACCCTATACGGGTCAAACGGTAGCAGGATATTATGGCGAAGGTCATGGAATTTACAGTAGTTAGCCTTATATGAACCAAAACTATCAAGGATCATGGCATATATCTGCTCAATCTAGGATCCCTTTCCTTGCAATATTAAATTTACCTGATTTATCAAGACTAATGAACGATCTTGTATCTCATGATCTGGCTTGGCTGACTGTTCCTACTAAGCTTCCCTCAGACATTCCCAAATTCGAGGGCAAACCAGGAGAAGATCCTAGTGAACATGTCACTACGTTTCACCTTTGGTGCTCTTCCAACTCCATACATGATGATTTGATATTTTTAAAGCTATTTCAATGCACCCTCACTGGGCCTGTAGTGAAATGGTACATAGAGTTACCGAGGGGGGCATTCGTTTTGTTCGATGACCTTGCTATGGATTTCCTCAATCAATTCCAACTACCAGTGTGCTACGATGTTGGTACAGAGCTACTGTTGACATTTCAGCAGGACAAGGCCACACATATCTCAGACCATATCCAAGAGTGGCGTAGACAGAAGAGGTTGATTAAAGATTTCATACCGTTGGAGTTTCTCCTTGAGTGGTTCCTTAAATCGTTGCTACCTTACATCGTGAAGGATGTTTCTACATCTGGATTCCAGAACGAGGAACAAGAAATTTTTACGGCACAGGAACTGGATTTGATTTATACTCAATCCAGGATATTATATGAGATCATACCTAATGCTATGCATTCTAGTTTCGATCCCAAGATCAATCCTAGACCACATGCCGATGGCATTGTGGGTTGTACAAGTACCAAACCGGTAGATTCGGTTGTAAAACAAGTGATTCAATTGTCTATTAACTAATCTGCATCGAGACAAGCCACGGCTTCATCTCAACCCACCCAAATGACGAGTGTACTTTTTGTGCAATCATCGTACCAGAAGGGCAACCGGCAGCTTGGAAGGAATAAGAAAAAGGGTAAAAATAATCGTAAGGGTGGGAATAAGAACAAAAATGCCAATTTTAATGACAAGAACAACCGTAATGCTGGGGGGGACAAGCTGTATAAACATAAGGTTAAGTTTCCTTGTAATTTGTGTAAGGATGACCACCTCACTCACTTGTTCCCTCATATGCAAGATGCCTCGAGGTTCATAGCATAGGGCCCAACTGTGTTGACCAACCCTTTACCCCATAATCAAAATATCAACTCAAGTACCCATGATCCTCATTCTGCATCGAGTCGAGATCAAAATCCATCGAAAACTAGTACTGGTCATGGGTGCATCAACATGGTGTGTGCTACTAAGGTTGTGACTCATGCGAAAGACTATGGTTCATCACAACCAGAACTTGGGAAAGAACCTCCTCCTACCGAGAGTCCTTTGCATATTGAAAATCCTACGGATAAACTTGAGATTGCACCTCACATTCCTAAGGGAGTCCTAAAGCATTTGGGGCACAATCCTAATTCCCAAGCCACCTAGAACTATTCTGTTTTCGAGGATTTGGGCCAAACTCCTTGTGCGATGTTTGTGCTTGAAGTTCTTCAGAGTTGTCCGTTGTAGAGGAAAGCTTTGTTGTCTGCTCTCTGAGAGAATGATGATAACTCTTCTTCCGTCATCAAATTTGAAACCATGGGACTACAGCCTCACTTTCCTTACTACATGTCTCTCTTGATTCATGTAGAATGTCTTAACATGACCGTCAAACGCACTATGATTGACGAAGGTGTTGCTGCTTCCGTGATGTCTTTATCGTGATGGAAGAGTTTGGGTTATCCTGAGTTGTCTAAATCCGCTACTATGTTGACTTCCTTTGATGGTAGATCGTTTCGGCCGAATAGAATTCTTCCTTCTCTTAAGGTCCATTTGGGAGGGAAAACATTTGGGAGGGAAGACAGTCGCAATCGAGTTCGAGGTGGTTGATGCGCCCCTTGACTACAATCTTTTACTGGATCGGAGTTAGATGTATAGTATGCAAGCCGTAGCCTCTTCTCTATTTTGAGTTGTATGCTTTCCATTTAATGGGAATATTGTTACAATTGATCAGACATCATTCAAAAATCTGATTGTTAGTGCATCGTTGAGAGCTTCGATCCCGATTATCGACCACTCTCATCCCGCAACTAGGAGTGTGGTTGTAGGTATGTATCCATCCCTTATGGGGAAATTTATTTGTCATGCACCCATCCTTATGATTGGATCTAGTTTCAATGGGGCTTCATCTTCATTGAATTTGGTGTCTTTTCGCACTTCCCATATGGAAGATTCTTGGATTCTTCCTACACCGAGTCTTTCGAATGGACCTATCAAAATGGACATGTCGTTTCCTGCAGCAATGATTGCATAACAAGAAAATCTTGATTGTGTTGCAGAGCCTAGTCCTTCCTCTTCATGGATGGAAGAGGAGGACCCGTATGTGCTGCTTACATGGGAAGTTGAGTCCTCTCATGCACATGACTGCCTTGATAGTGTTTTTCCTTTAGATGAAGCTATTATTGAGGCCATGTCTGGAGTTGAGCCACCTTGGGAAGAGTTACATCATAGATCTTATTTTCTTCCTGAGCTTGACCATTTAGAGCATGAGGATGTTAGGGAGATTCTTAGTGATAATATTGGTAGTCCTGTGGTTCCATTAAGCTCTCCTAGTCAGATGGCTGATGGGAACATGGCGAATATATCACCTATGATTCCTATCAATATCTCTCGCTATCCTGGCAATATTGAGAATGTCTATATTGTGGCAGAATGTTCCCATGCTGAGATTCTCGAGTATACCGAGCTGTTCAAAGAGTTTCATGATATCTTTTCTTGGTCATACGAGGAAATTCCAGGTATTGACCCTCGTATTATTGAACATGAAATTAATACCTATCCGAATGCAAAGCCTATTCGACAATGTTTGCGTGCGATGAATCCTAGGAAAGCACCCACGATTAAGGCTGAGATAGAAAAATTGTTGAAAGTCGGCTTTATCTATCCCGTTCCCTTGACGGAGTGGGTTTCAAACCCCATTCCGGTTGATAAGAAACTGGGAGCGATCCCTATATGTATTTATTTCCACGATTTAAATCATGCATGTCCTAAGGATAATTTTCCAACACCCTTTATTGATAAGATTTTGGATGAGTGTGCAAGAAGCGAGGAATTTTCCTTCATGGATGGCTTTTCCAAATATAATCAGATTCAAATTAAACCCAAGGATCAACAAAAAACTGCATTTATTTGTCCTTGGCATACGTTTGCATATCGGAAGATGCCTTTCGGTCTTAAAAATGCCAGAGCCACATTTCAGCGGGCTATGACCTTGATTTTTCATGATCTCAAATCAATTATGCGGTTCAAAGATTGAGACACTACATTCTCCTTCGCCAGACCTTGGTGGTATCTCATGTCAATCAATTTCAGTTCATCCTCACTAGAAGGATGATCAGGGGAAAGTATAATAAATGGATTGTTATTTTACAAGAATTCGATCTCGAATTTGTTTCAGTGAAATCGAAGAAATCATTAATTTTTGCGGAGCTCATTTTTTATTTCCCAAGTGAGGAGGAGGAGGAAGTTTATGAGGATACTTTTTCAATGAGCATATCCTTCTTATCTCAACTTTGGATCCATGATATGGGGATATTATCGTATATTTAGAAACATTGAAGGTCCCCACTCACCTTTCACAGGATGAGCGACGACGATTACGACATGTATCTAAGAACTACCTTATAGTGGATAACACTTTATATTGACATGGGGTAGATTCCATTTTACGTTGTTGTTTAACCCATGAAGAGGCTGAGTTTGTGTTGAATGATTGCCATGGAGGGGCGTGTGGTGATCATTTATCTAGGATTTCTACAGCCCAAAAAATTTTGAGAGCGGGATATTTTTGGTCGTCGATCTTTAAAGATTGTGTTAACACGGTCAAGAAGTGTCACCCTTGCCAGGTGTTTGCATGTAATATGCACTCACATCCTGCCCCATTCAATCTGATTATCACCACCAGTCCCTTCACCAAGTGGGGGCTTGACTTCATGGATTGCAACCCAGCTTCAGCTGGGGGGCATCATCATATTATAGTGGCTTTTGATTACTTCACAAAATGGGTTGAGGCTATGCCCACAATTAAATCCAACGGTGAGACAGCCACACATTTCATTTTCAACCAGATTATTACTAGGTTCAATATTCCAAAAGAGCTTGTCACTGACCATGGTAGGAACTTTCAGAATCGAATGATGGAAAAGTTGGCCTCAAAGTTAGGGTATAAGAAGGATCACTCCTCTTCTTATTACCCTTAGGCGAATGGACAGGTTGAAGTAGTGAACAAATCACTTAATTCCATTCTCCAACGAACCATCGCACAAAGCAAAACGAATTGGCATATCATGTTATATCCTGCTTTGTGGGCATATAGGACTGCAGTTAAGACTGCCACCGATTTTTGTCCATATCAACTCGTACATGGAGTGGAATTTGTATTGCCGGTTGAATACAAAATCCCTTCATTTAATATATCCATAGAGCTTTTACCAGACACTTCCGCATTGGAGGAACGTTTGGTCCACTTAGAGCAGCTTGATGAGTAGTGTCGAGATGCTTTAGTGGCTCTAGAGGTGAATAAATGTTGCATTAAGGTCCAATATGATAAGTCTATCCATCCGAGGAGGTTTAGTGAAGGATATTTGGTCCTTTTATGGGATCAATATAAAGAACCCTTGGGGGAAAGGAAGTTTAATTTCATGTGGCATGGTCCTTACGTGGTCAAACGTGTGTTAGAGAAAGGTGCCTATGAGCTGGTGGATTGCGAAGGGATGGCCTTGGCGGACCCTAGAAATGGGCTCTATCTTAAAAAATACTATGCATGATCTTTAGCCAGGGCTGATTATTGTATATTATTGTACTATTTTTTTCATAATTAGCTTTTTCTTATGGTGATTGGGTTTGTAGATTAGCATTTGTTTCTTATGGAAGATGTCAATGGATTCTTCCATTTACATAGGATTTGCTGATGGTGCTAGCCGTCACACTCAACACCCAGCCTTTGTTTCTTGGGTGATTTATAATCCTATGGGTCAGGTATTGTCTTCAAGAGGCGTATGTTTAAGGCCTTCTTAGAACAATGTTGCCGAATATAGTGTTGTTATCGAGCTGTTACAGGATGCCATTTCACATGGTGTTCTCTCTCTTGAGGTACGTCTTGATTCACAGTTAGTAGTGTCACAGCTTAATGGCTTGTATCGTGTTAAGGATCTGACATTATTACGAATATTCTTATGTGTGAGATTGTTAGAATGACAATTTGAAAAACATAACATACATACATGTTTCAAGAATTTATAATCAAGGTGGTGACTCATATGCTAACTATGTGTTAGATTGGCATTTGTTTCATACACCATAAACACATCACAAACATACATTTTTACGCACATGTAAATAAATAAAATCAATCATCATAAAAAAAAATTCATTAAACATCCAAAATGTGACATCATAATACATAAGTCTCATAATACAAAAATGGGGCTTTCAAGCCACCAAAATATAATATGTGGTAGTACAAAAATGAATCACTCTTAGGTCTCTAAGCCTGTGGAGGAGGAGAGGGTTTCTAATTGTGGTAGCACACCATGGCTCTAGCTAGTCACCAGAATAGCTGAATCCATGCTCATGGTCCTCCAAACACCTGACACGGCATGGCCTCAGGAAAGTCCTCGACTTGCGCCATGGGTACCCGGTGTGTCAGTCATACAAATTTTGTGTGGATGATTTGGAGCATCCACTCTGCATCCACACCCATGATATCATCTCCTCTTCCCCTCCATCTATGACAAGGGAAGCTGTCAAGCTGCTGTGGTCTAACATCTGCATACATATGACAGAGTGTCACTATGTGTCATCACACCAAAAACATGTCTTTTGAGTCTATATATCGAAAAACACAAAAAAAATTAATAATTCAAAAAAAAACTTTAAAAAGAGGGTTTGGGATTTGTTACCAATGCCACCATATGCTGCTCCTGGTGGTAGGGGCATGTCAAGGTCTCCTCAAAAATCTATCCCCACATAGGGGTAATCATCAATGGCAACTATCTACCACCGCCACCATGGAAAGAAATCAGCTGGGTAGGGGTTAGACACCCTACCTCCGCCCAGTCTGTGCATAGCATCTGTCCAACGTCGTTGGGCCGGATCTCAAACCCCGTGAGGAGGAACGTCAACTTAGCCCCGGAACATGCTCAAAAAAGAACGTGCTCAATATACTGTCGAAACTGAAGTTTCGTACCCTGCCCATCTTGCAGTCACTGAGTTGTTTCTTCATGTTACTCAATAGTGCAGTGCTCCAATCATAAACTATGGGTCTCATGCACTCCACTAGATAGAACATCAATGGCCACGAGTCCTGGTGGAGTGATGCTAGCCCAGCTATCCTGCCAAGTGCCAATAGTATGGTCTTCAGGCCTAGTACCTGAATGGAGTTTGTTGGGATCTGATTCCCAACCTTCTCCGTATCCAGAAAACAATATACTGCAATATACTCATCAATGGTGAGGCTACCTTCGGGCCCGCAAGAGCGTAGGTTCACCACCTCTCCCCACCGGGACAATCTTGTAATGAAGTATATGTCCTCCACCTCTATAGTGAGGGACATCCCGTCGATATGGAAAGACTCTGCGTCAGGATCCCAGTAGTCTACTAGCATCTGCAGTAGTCTTCGTTTGGCCCTCAGGTTTCCAAGACACCAAAACTAGTATATCCGACATCCACATAGAGCTTGTTGAGCCATCAAATCACCCCGAACAGCCTCTTCTATGTCTCCATGTTCCCTCTCCCTCCATTCTAGAACCATCCTGCACATTAAAAATAAATTTTTGATCATTATTTCACTTAAAAAACCATGTGTGTGGCCGCAAACATGATTATTTGCAAAACAGCCGCATATGTACGCGGGTTTGGGCGGTTTTTCCGCATATAGCCAACCCTATACACAGAAAAAACCTCAATTTTTGCATGGGCCAAGAAGACTAATCTAGACTGGCCTAAAACTAGAAAATTGACCATGGAAATTGAAAAAATTTACATGAAATTGGAAGAGGAGGACATGAGACGTTGCCTGGAACAAACGGTGTTGAATTTCACTAGACGAAGCTCCCGGAATTCGTGTTTGAAGTTCTGAGCTCAAATGGGTAAAAATTTCAAATGATATGTAATTTTTGAATTTTTTACTATTTATAGAAAAATTTTGAAATTTTTGAAAATTTTTACCGCCTTTCTATAGTTTTGTTACAGCTGATTTTACCACACCTGGACCATTTTTGTACCTTTGATGTTTCCAAGATCATCCCTAAAAACATGTCTTATTTGCTATATGTGACTTTTAAACCTGTTCTCGTGTATATAAGAGTATTTGACCCTTAAACCCACGTACATCGAGATGTGTGCAAAAGGACAAATAGTTTTGGAGTTTTCCTTGATGTGGATCTGAGTCACTTGCCTCTTGGCCTTCCATATGCCTTGAGATCGCTCAGATTTGACCTTCCATTACCCCATTGAAGCACTATCTAAGGAACCCTTTGGATACATTGAAAAGGGAGGAATTGAAGAGCAATAAAACTATAGTCCATTGTTGTTGGAGCTTATACTTGAGGCTGCATCCCTTTGTCCCTTGGAGCACTTTGTATAATTCCCAAGATTTCCTTTTCTTGTGAGCTTGCTATCGAGAGATGGAGGATTGAAGTGGTGGAGGCCCAAGTGGAGGACTCAATTTCTCTGATTCGCAGACATGCCGACAGAGGTTGTCACTATTGTAATCTCTTTTTTATATGAATAGAAATATCTTTTCCTGTCCAATTATGTGTATTTAAATGAGTATTGAATCCATGGATGCTTTTAAATGCTTATATGTTATTGATTATATATGCTAGAGTAGGTCTAACACAATTATATATAGAATGCTTGTCTTGTTTACTGAATGTTGAGAGAGAAAATTACTTATACAAGCGAGAGTGGAAAATCTCAATGGGGATCTACATCAACCGTCTGGAATAAGGTATGTATCGAGATCCTTTAGTGTTAGATGTTTGGTTTCTCTTGCATATAGGAAAGGATTGATTTCTATGGTTACTCTGTCTGTTGTGGTACTCCAAGCCATAGGAAGTTTTCTCCGTAACACTATTCTAACTATCCCAAGGGGAGCAAAGTTTATAGTTAATTGAGTAATGTACTATAATGTTGCTTGTGGAATCCTATAGGTAGTTGTTCAAATTCTACATACAAAACTACAGCAGAAAAAATATAAACAAAGATAGCTCTGTTTGTTAAAACATTCATTACTCATTCATATGTACAAGATTTCTAATAGAAAGAAAAAAATCATTCGTAATCACAGAAATAGTTTATTGAGTTAGAGTGATATCACAGTTGTATAGCAGGATAAAACATAAATATTTCAACACTTAGCAATCCACACAATCCATTTGGAAACTTGTAGAGTCATTCCTCCAGCAAAATTTGGTTCTCTTTATTCATAAAAGAAATATTTCTCATACAAATAACTTCAGCATCTATGCGCTAGTGAAATTCGTTTATAATCTCTATTATATACCTATTTATACATTTTACCAATGACTCTTGGGATACCCCTGCCTTTTAGGCTTCCTTGACTCTTCAACTTACAAAACCCATCCTCTAGTGACTCGCACTAGAAAAATGGAAATAAGATAAGATAATTTACAAAGTGCCACATGTAAATAAGACAAAACTTAGGAGAGCCCAACTTGTCCTTTGATGAACTTTCTCCATGCATCATCTTCTGCAGCGATGGTCTTGAAATCCATAGTCCCCATTAATCTAACTGTCACTTCATGTGAAGACAATTGTGAATTTATTTCCGCTACTTTGGGTGGATTTACCCTGAGGAGGTATTCCAAAAGTAAATTACTAACCGTGGCTTGTGCAACCTAGTCTTTTACCACTTTCCCATCGATGCCTTTAATTTGTTGTATGCTAAGCTCGTTCTCTTGCACTTTGGCTAGAGATATTTCAAGTGTTCCTCTTGGCCCGAAAACTCCTGGATTCTTTTTTCTGCAAAAGTATGCCACTTATTGTGCATTGTGAGCATTCTTTTATAGAGATATGCACACCTTTCCATATTTTTTCTGACCCCAGTGGTCAACCTCACACTGCCCTTACTGCTGAAATACAGCAGTTCAAATTCTATCTTCAAGATTTCAGTAGTCTTCTATGGAAAATGCTTAAGAAATGTTGCAACAGTTTCTATCCAAGTCAGTTGAACTTGAATATTTTCTACAACTTCTAGTGTCCTTGTTCTGAAATCAGGTGAGATTGATGAAATTTCTTGCAATCTTTTTTCTTCATGTTTGATCTTATAGACCTCTTTTGCAAGATTTAGTTAAACCTGATATATTTTCATCCTGATTAGGAGGGATTTCTTTCAGAAAGGAGTAATATCAAGATGCCGGTCATTGGATTCCTTATGTTCAATCTCCAATAAGTTGTTTTGTGCCTCCATCTCTAGTACTCGGGAATTTGACTCTTCTACTCGCCTATCAGCTGCAGATCTCTCTACCTCTAATTATGCAATCTTACTCTCAAAGTATTTATTTTCTCCCTCAGCAGTGGTATTTGAAAGCAATAAGGAATCTTTTTCTAATTCTAAAACTTGGTAGGCCTTTTGGAGTCTCTCTAAATCAGAGAGAGTTACCTCATGCTTCGTCTTCATTTCTCATCCTTCTCCTCTTTCTTTCATTAGAGTATCCTTCATTCTTACCATCTTTTTTTTTGTACTGGTCAGAATTTTACTTCAATATGTCAATGTTATAGGGATTCGCTTGGTCAGTTGCAACATTAATTGATTCCATTAGTTTTGGATCTTTGTCAGTACCTTTCATGACATCTCTCCCAGTCACTTTCAATACCTCAAGATGGATACATACCTTTAATCTCTTCTCTATCCTTCGAACAATGGTTTTCCTTTTTGGGTTGAAGACTACCTTATCCAAGCAATCTACTGCATGATGACTAGATGGGGTAAAATTCACTAATCCTAACTTAGTAAGAGCGAGATGACCTCCTATAATTGTGTCAATGGATGTAGAGTGAGGATATGCCAAATTATTTTAAGCATTATCCCATTCTAGACTCTCCCTGTCTTTGTCTTCTTTCTCTTTCCTCCTTAACTCCTCAATTGCTTGTTCAACTTATTTCTGCAATCTTTCCTCTAATTCTCTTTGGATCCTTTCTTCTTACTCCCTTTTGAGTCTTTCTGATTATAAATTTTCCCTCTGGGCCTCTTTAGCTATTAGTCTTTTAGCTTCTTCTACTAAGTTACGGGCTTCTTCTTGCTTCTTACTAGCCTCCTCTTGTTGTTTTTCATGTTCTATAGTGTTGTTGCTTCCCTTTCCTCTTGTTCTTGTGATTTTCTATCTAAACCACTTATTCAAATCCATCATATTGCATGAATTTATGAACATCTACTCATCCTTGTCTCAATGGTCAAAGTATTCAAAATTCACCTTTACAAGTGCACAATGTGCGGCAACCTTGCCCTGGGAATCATTCCTATGAAAATTCTTCTCACCGAAGTGGAAATTTTCTAGGTCCTTTACAAAGTATGGCACAATTTTTAATTTTGAAAACTTGTAGCTACCAACATAGAATGGCATTGGTGGATAGACCTCCTTCTTCATGTCAAAAATAAAATTCCCAAATCCATCCAGAAAAAGTTGTCTGAATGCCTCCTTATGAATGATGCAATCTGTTGCATACTTAAGAAGTAGTGACGAGGCTCTAGTTCCTCTATACATTCATAGATATGTGCTTTCTTTAGAGAAAAAATAATCTCTATATTCACTTATAACTTCTAGTGCACCCTCAAACATACATTTGCAATCTTTGAGAAATATCCATTGGTGTAGTGGCATCAGAAGTTCTTCACATATAAGCTTGTACAAGTTGTGATACTTATGGGCCCATAGAATATGATAAGCAGTATAAATCGGTGTCTTGGATTTATTCCAACTACAATTCAACTTCAGGAATGGGTACATGCATAAGATACAATTAATTAAATATGACCCCATGTAGAATTCTGATTTTCTATGGTACAAACTCCCTATTGCTGTAGCTATACAAGAAGACAAGATGTTGGCTACAATGTCTTCCTAGTTGAAGATAGTGACTTGTACAGCCACATGATATATCAATGGGATCCACTCCATATTCTAGAACTTCCCATTTTCCTTGTCAAAAATTCTATTGAGCATTAGGACTATAAGTTTGTAAGGAGTGTACAGGCTGGAAGTTTCATATTCGCCAAAGGATTTCTGTTGAAATGGATTCCCTGCTATCATCATCAGCTTTGCAAATTCAATATAGTATAAACTCAAACCATTTATCCAGTCATCTGTCATGCTGATTTCTAGGTCTAGTAGATTGCAAGCTTTGGCTATGTACGCAAGGTTGAAGGTAGAAAAATATTTTCCTTTGATGTTTTACATGATAATGGTACCTTTGTTCTCTCAAGGTAAAAATCCAATCGATCACCTTAGCACAAGGGAAAATTTCATGGTGCATGGCTACCTTCATGATCCCGGATCTCATTATGTTTCCATGAAGGGGTATATCTTTTAAGCCTACATCCGGGACCTTCTGATATTTGATCATGGGATATATATGTCTCCACTTGAGCTCCAGTCTAGCTCTGGTGACAGCTTTGGTATCTTCATAATTTATCTCCATTCTAGGAAGGATTTCCAGGTCTGACTCCTCCTCAGTATCCCTAGCTTTATTCTTTCCTTTATTTGGAATTTTGTTGTGTGAGGACTTGAGGTTGTGACACATTCATATCAAGAAATAACCTAGTGTCCTTGTGATTAAACAACATGAGAAGCTATTGTAAGATTGCAATATACATAAGAAAAATTCACTAACAAATCTTATCTTCTTTCAAAATAAGATTGCATTCATGGAGAACAATACAAATATATTTATCGAGCCATCTTTAGCCATCTAAAAGAAATCCTATGACGTATAGAAACTATGCATATCATCTAGACACTAAAACTTGTGGCAAGGTCAAATCGAAATGAGAAATATCAGGTCAAGTGCAAGTTGTAACTGATGTTTTGTGAGTTAAATGTCTATTTATTTAAATCAATCTCCTTGTGTTCTAAGTGATGATGCAGAATAACCATTAAAATATGTTTTAGAACCTAAGTAGAAAACCCCTTTCATTAACCCTATTGCAAATGGGAAAATAGTCAAAGGGAAATGCGGTAATGGCTTCATATCCTGGACTCTTAGGTTACACCAAACCCCAACACCTAAAAACCCACGAATACCTTAAGATTGGTAACAAGGGAAAACTATGCTACCTAAAACCAACCCTAATCCATTCTTCGAGATGCGTCAATTCCTACCACGCTAAACCATCGGTTGTCCCATGTCCCTGTATAAAAAGGTAAACCAAACCAGAAGAATTTGGTGAAATGCTCCCCCATCCACGACTTCATCATTACAATCCATAAGGGCCTAATAAATCCATATTCGTGGTTTAAAAACTTTAATAGTCGCTACGGCACAAGGTAAAAACAAGCGAAAACTGACGAGGGCGGGCTAGCAAGATCAATGAGGATACAGGATTCTTATGCAACCAGACTTAATAAGTCAAAATGAAAAACCTAAAGGAGTTGGGGTATCGATTTTAAAGCTTGAATACAGATAGTTATGGTGAGAATCAAAAACCAAAACTATCGTTTTACCAAACCATTCTTAACATAAATGATACCATGATAAGGCTCAAAAACCTACCTAGCAAACGATGGCATGAATGCTGGTAAAAGACTAGCTCAGCGTAGCTATTAAAATCCAAGTGGCGATCCTCAATTGGGCATGCTCAAAATGGATAACAGTAATAATCCATAACAACCTCCTAAGCCTTATAAAGAGAAAAATCATAACAAGCGTACTTAATGCATTTGTTGGGGTATTTAAGTCGGACAGGTGAAAAATGTCATTTGTCTCCTAAAACATCATCGGGGAAATCCTTTGACATGGAAATGATGAGAAACAAATAATCCTCTCGACAGTGTCATATCTGACATCCCAACTTTTCCGCAACTATCAGCTCAAACTGTCACAAAAATCCACAAAAAACTGCGTCGACAGATTCATCCAAAGGTTATGGCAACAAAAATCGACTATGAGCCATGAATTTTGATGCACTCTGCAGATAAATCTTCAGGTTTTACCGAAAATATCGAAAAAAATTGTTGGGAAAGCCCAAAGAAAGGTTCATCGATGAACTTATGAAGAAGATTTCAATCGACAGTGAAAGGTATGTCCCAAGATGAGCACGTCGGCTATGAATGGGGCGATTACTCGCAAATATCAACAAGACTTAATGAAAAGAACTGCCAGATTCAAAATATGAGTCCATCTGAATACATCGACTCAAAATCTTGAATTTAACCGCAACCATCATCAAAAACTCGACAAAACTTCTAACAAAGATCGAGACCTTGGGAAAAAATAAATTAAAAATCAGTTGGAAAGACCAAATTCTTCTGTTATGTCATCTAAATTTTTAGGTTCTTTCAACACACCGGGAAGAAACTCAGTTTTAACTTAGTGTAAAAAACATTTCAGTCTTGTCCAAAACAAAAATAAGTCATGGAAAGCAACCTTTAAGGAGAAAAAGTAGTAAAAAAAGCTAACCATCTAAGGAGGAGCCCTAAAATCATAAGAAATTTCAAGTAGTGGTTCCAGCATCAACAATTGGCAACTAGCTAGTGAACATATATCTCTAAAAAACTATCTTTTCAAAATAAAATAGCTATATGGAATTTGATTAGAGAAGCCTATCCCAGGCTTCTTTCAAGATCATTTAATAGTTTAGACTTTCCTAGGAATGTAAGATTCAGAACATGACAATGATTGTAGTCCCTTGGGATATGGTACCCAGGCTTAGAAGTCCCTATAACTCTCTTGGGGAAAAAATGTAAGATTCATCTTACCTCTATATTTGGTTGCTTCCAAAAATGACACCATAGAATCATGGAAGAGTTAGATAGATGCATTCATTTGTTCCTCATTCCTGTGCCTTTTGCATTCTTTTAATGCTTAAGACTTTTGTCTTTTGAGTCTTCCTTGATTGCTTCCTTTACTTTTGAGATTTTATTTAGGTTCATCCATCCACATTGTCCTTTTGTGTGAGTGATGAATTGTTTCAGCTCACAGATGGAGAAGAACCTTTTGAGCAATCCAATCATTTTACTGATTTGTTTCTTTAGTAAATATTTTGATACATATTTTTTATTTTGGAATTTTGACTCTTTATATTAAGCCTTTTGGATTTAATTTTGTGGCATGGGATTATGTTGAATACCATACATTTGTCTGTTCTACTTCCTTTCCGTGGGTCTTTTGTGGCAAGCTTCCTAGGACATATATTAATGTGAAAGTGTATGGATCCCAAAGATAGTATTCTATACTTTCTCTACCTTAGTTATTTTATAGGGTTTAAATAGGACTTCAATGTGTTCTTAAAATAGCTTCCCTTCAACAGTCTATCAAATTAAAGAATCTTGTTTTGATCAAAATTTTGCATAGATAACTTCCAATCTGCATTTCCTAGATTAAAACATAATTGCAATTTGTTTAGATTCCAATGTTTCCCAAACCAAAAGATTGAGCTGGATTATTCTAGAATAAAAACAACTAAACTAAAGAAAATCATCAAAATAAATAGATTCTTATTTTGAAACTAAAATCAAATGAACTAAAGTAAATAAAAAACCACAATTGAAAGGTAGAATTATAAGAAAAGAAAAAGATTATTTATGTACAAACAAGTCCCTAAGGTACTAGGTGAAATAAGGTTTGAGAACTAGACCATTTAAAGGAAGGTTCTCCTCCCACCCCTGCAAATATTGTAACTTATAAGTTGAGGGGGATAAATTTTCAACAATATGAAATGGGCCAACCCATAGGTGTTGAAACTTTGTATGATTTCCATTTTCATCATGCGGGTGATCCCACTTAAGAATCAAGTCTCCAATCTCAAAACTTACCTTGCCATATTTATGCTTATAAAACCATCTGTTAACAATCTCCTGTTGGTTTTTAAATATTTCTTTGGACTTGATCCTACACTCTTCAAGTTTCAACAATGTACTAATTCGAGCTTGTAGAATTTCGCTACCAGATCCTCGTGAGGCTTGTCCTAACTAAGAGGATGGGAGTAAATTTTTTGGGGGTAGGATATCCTCTTTCCCATAAACCAGAGTATAAGGGGACACGCCTAAGGAATTCTTGGGGGTAATCCTATCTTCCCATACTACATTGGGAAGATCTATATGCCAATTTTTCTGATTTTCGATAACAGTCTTCTTTAAGATTATGGTCAGATTTTTATTGGTTGATTCGGCTAACCCATTACCTTGTGGATAATAATTCACAGAATAATGAAACTTGGTTCTTTTTTCACTAGCAAATTCAGTTAGCTTAATTGATGAAAAATAATATGCATTATCAAAGACAAGTGAAATCAAAACCCCAAACCTGGTCATAATATTTTCTTGCAAGAGGTTGATGACCCTGTCCTCGTTCACTTTGCGTAATGGAATTAATTCTACCCGTCTCATGAAGTAATCAATAGTTGTGAGAATATATTTATGTTGTAATGAATAATTTGGATTAATTTCTCCATTGATTTCAATAACCCATTATTTGAATGGCTCCGAAATAGTAACAGGTTGCAAAGGTCCAGCCACTTTTGTTAGTCTTCCCCCACTTCTCTGGTGTTTGCCACATTTTATTACATAAGAATGAGCATCTTTAAACAATGTTGTCTATTAATATCCATCTTGTAAAATATTTTGAGCATTAGTATCTCCCAAAAAATTTCCTCCAACAGGCCCATCATGCAAGCTACAAATACCCCATCATAGGCCCATCGAACAAGAATATTTTATTTGTACATAAATAATATTTCCTTCCTAGGAAAGCAGGAAAGAAGGAAAACAATACCCCATCATAGCCTCTTCTTGTTCGTAGTTTGTCCTAAAAATAACTCCATCAATTATTTGGTAATATGAAGACTTTCGATGAAGTGCCCTCTATTGTTTAGAACTCAAATGATCTGGTAAATATCCTTGTTGAAGGTAATGTACCAGATCCCTGTACCAAGATTTAGGAGCTGTAAACATAGGACATATACCAATCATATGCAATTCTACTTCATTTTCCCAATCATCATTTTCATTAGTCTAAAATTCACCCATTAACTTACACAACTAGTTTCCTTTGATAATGGTAGTTGGTTTGAATTCCAATTCGTATTCCTATAACACTGTCACCTAATTCCCTCTTCGTTCACCAAATTCCTTTTGTACAAAAGGGTTCTGACAGCTGGATGAGGGACAATTACCTTGGTCTGGTTTTTCAGAATGTAAGTTCTGAATTGTTTCACTACATTAAATACTACATATGCTTACTTATCTATAGCATGATGGTTCAACTCAGCCCCTTGTAACCAGTGCTCATGAATGATATTGGGTACCCATCTCCCAATTCTCCTTTTTGTGTAAGCACTGCTACGAGTGAGTTATCTGAGGCAAAAGTGTAAAGAATAAAATCTTTTTCAAAATCATTACTTTTTCAGATAAGGCGCATGAGCTATTTCATCTTTAATGTTGTTAAAGACACCCATCTCTGTATCGGTCCATTTAAATTGCACATTCTTCTTTACCATTTGTTGCAAAGGTTTTACTATCTGTGCAAAGTCAGGAACAAACCTTCGAGCAAAATTTATATTACCCATGAATGTTTGCATACCCTTTTTGTTGTGGAGTAAACAAATCTGACATATGGATTCTATTCACTACGATTCTATGGAGATTCCCTTCTTAGAAATAATATGGCCTAACAGTTTTACCTCTAATACCATGAAGATGATTTTCTTAGGATTTAAAGATATGAGATATTTTCTACAACCATCAAAAATTTGTTTCAAAAGAAAAACACGATCTTCTATCTTCTTAGAGAAAATTTTTACATCATCTAGATAAACTACAACACTATGGCCAATTAAAACCCAGAAAGTGATATCCATTCCGTTTGAAAATTGGCTCCATCATTGATGAGACCGAAGGGCATTCTTCTGTAAGAAGATGTTCCCCACTTTATTCGAAATGTGGTTTTCAGCCTCTATTTCTCAGCTACCAACACTTGGTTATAACCTGAAAACCCATCTAATTGGGAGAACAGTTTAGAACCCAAGACCATTTGTAGGATTTTCTCCATTGGTGGAACTGGGTAATTATATTTATCTAAAGCTCAGCTCATATTTCATAAATCTACACATAATATTATCTCACCATATTTCTTCCTTATTGGCACCAAATTTTCTACTCACTCTGAATTCCTGACTCTGAAAATGATCTTAGCATCAAGTAATTTATTTAGCTCATTTTGGATTAGAGGTTCCAACTTGGGATGCATTCTTTCTCAGTGGCTGTTGGAATGGTTTAACACCCGATTTAATAAGAATAATCTATTGGATAATGCAAGTGCCATAGGTCTTCAATTCTTCATATGTCCAAGAAAAAATGTCCTTATACTGTTGAAACAAACTGATAAATATGCTTCTTTCTTCTGGTGAACAACATTTTCCCAAGTTCACATACATGGGTTCAACCTCTATTCCTAGATTAATCAATTCATACTGCATGGACGAATTATTTGTTTTGACATTTGCAGGTCTCTTGAATTTGTTGTTTAGATCAAACATCCCTTCCCGCATTCTCACTCCTTTAGTAATGAAATTCCCACTTTGAATATTAGCTTGATGCTCTTCATCAGCAATGACTAAGTCCTTGAAAGTTTCATCATTCATTAGAAAATATATAATTTGTTGATCATCATCAAACACCCTCAAGTTTGTAACATTTCCTGGTATTGATGGCCTGGAAATGAGTTCAATAGAGCATTTTTTATTAGTTGGTACTAACCTTGTAGCAGAAACAACCAAAAAATCAACTGCAACATTTTGCAATCTAGGAATTGAATTGATATTGAAAGCATTAAAATTTGTTATAAGATCCTAGACTTCAGTTTGGTAGCCTTTTAAGTGTGGTGACAAACAATGAATTATGTTTCTAATATTTCTAACAATTATATGAGAATCACCAAATACTTTTAAATTCTAACTTTAAGATCAATGGATTTTCTCAATCCCTGGACTAGAGCTTCATACTTAGTTGTGTTATTCGTACATTCAAACTCTAGTCGATAAGAGAAAAATTGTTTGTTCTTTTCAGAATCAATCAGGACACAACCTGATCCTGAT
Source organism: Pseudotsuga menziesii (assembly GCA_001517045.1). Classification (NCBI taxonomy): domain Eukaryota; kingdom Viridiplantae; phylum Streptophyta; class Pinopsida; order Pinales; family Pinaceae; genus Pseudotsuga; species Pseudotsuga menziesii. Next base: position 1,333,597 of record LPNX010453139.1, read on the forward strand.
CCCTTTTGTGTTTTGGAACCATCAAAATACAAAAACCAAAATCTATTTTCTAAATCTACTAGATCGGTGTTTCTTTCTAAGTTAGAAACTAAGTTAACTATATTACAATCAATATTATGAGTTCATGAAAAATGAAGGAGTTTGGACTGTGTGTTTGACTCATGACTGGCTTCTTCAGCTTGATAATTTGTAGGTGCAAGCTCTATAAAGTAGTTACTTAAGACCGAATATGAGAAGTTTATAGGTTCATTTTTTCCCTCCAATTGAGATACATTGTGTTTCATGTATGGTTTCCTCATCACCTTAATCTAATTTTGACTATTCTTATATGGAAGCCATAGGTGCAACCAATCAGTTGCAAAGTACCCATTCAATTTTGCAGACCAGTCCCTACTCAATATTAAACCATAGGCCTCTTGTATATCTACCACCATAATTTCTATAAAGTGGCAAAATCTTTCATCTACAAATAACCGAATCAACGCGTTTTTCATTTCTCATATTACCTTGACTGCAGATCTATCCAACTGAATGATCTTACATGAGGATGGTGTAGGTTGACCATTGATATTTTTACATACTGAGAGCGGCATGACAGTAGATGAAGCCTCAGAATCCACTAAACAATTATGCACATTATTATTGAAAAACTAAAAAGATGACAAGAATGAGAAAGTTTGAGATTTGGACTTCCCTTCAATGTTGGATTCATTAATTTATTTATCAAACTAAATTCCATCCTATGATCTACTGGGTTGTGGATCAAAAGCTTCCAGAAGATTCTTTCTTTGTTGGGGTAAATTGCACAATTCAAATAATGAAATATTATTTTTGTTTTTTTTATGTCTTCTAATATGTCATACCCCATATCGTATTCTACTGAACCCTTCTTAATCCTTTCTGTTTTATTCTCCAGAATGTTTACAAGCTTACTGACTGTTGGAACTTTATCTTTTGTGGGGAGCAGATCAGACTTGGATGTTTTTTGGGTAGTACTGCTAATCTTCTTCATACTTTCTTGTATCTTCCTAATCTTAGTTAGTATTAAGATTTCATCCATTATTGGTCCTTTGCTTCTGTTTGTAATATTAACTGATGAAATTTGGATTTCTTCAGTAGTATTATCTTCATCTAATGCCAGTCTAGGTACACAATCCCATAAGACCATTATGGTTTCGTGTGTTTCTTCTAGTTCATTTATTTTTTTGTCTTCCACCTCAAGATCTGTTGTTTGAGCATCTAATATTTGATTCATAAATAGATTCATTGAGTTAATCCATTGTGGGAAACTCTTTACATAGTGGGGTTCTTGATGATAAGTGCAAAAATGATCCATTCCTACTTCAGTAAAATTCAAAACAGAAGAATTATACACAGGTGGTTGAGATGTTCCACTTTCTTCTCTTTTCATGAAAAAAGGTTTAAAATGTTTTTTCGATGAACTAGATTATTTATCCTTTTCAAGATCTATAGTTTTATTTGTCAACTTTTGTACCATCTTAACCACATTTTCTAATTTAGTTGAGTGTTCTTCTTTATTTTGGGTTCACAACAGAGGTGTTTTACTGCTAAATGTCTTTACCTCTGGTTCTGCGGTGTGTTTGTTTACGCTGTCAAGTTTGGATTCTACTTTATTGGATTCCTCTCAAGTTTCCACCAAAGAAAAATTTGCTACCCTCTTGACAAACATTGCTATGTTGGGATAGAGTGATGAAGTGTAGTATTCTATTAAAGTTTCTTTAGTAGGATTTATTGTAGCGTTGAAATTATTCAAATGACCAGCAAACCTCTAGTTAAAATCTTGCACCTTTTCTTTCTTATCCATCCTTAGAGATAATAATTTTTTCATGAGAGTGGCAGTGGTTCATTGACTACCGAACTTTCTCTTAAACACCCTTACAAAAGTATTCCAATCTGTTATTGAATTTTCTTGTAAACCAAAATACCAAGCATAGGCCTTAGCTTCAAAAGTATGTGGAAAAAGTTTGCATACCACATCTTCATGTTCAATGGCCAAACGTTCCATATCCAAATAGAAAATTTGCAGGTGGTCATCTACTAAAATTCATTTTCCAGGGTCAAACTTAGGTAATGCTTTTTCAGGATTCTAAGGAAAATCATGCAAAGGAGAAGCCAGGTTGAGTGGTTTTCTGGCTCTCTAGGTTGGTGGTGGATTGGGTTAATTATCATTTGGGGGTACATTCCAGCCATGATTCTATGAGGAGTATGTGGTGGAGACTGAACATGTGATTGTAATGGAGATTGGGAAATAAGGGAATCTGGTTCCAACTGATCAAGTGGTTGGACAACCTCTTGTATGGACAAATTTACCGACTCTTCCGAATTTCCCACCAAAATTGAATCTTCAGTGTAAGTAGGTACTTTCCTCAAAGCCTTCCTTCTTGGTAATTCAGGGATTGTTTTCAATCCTCCAAGTTTATTTACATAAGATCTGGTATGTCTCCTCAGGTGATTAACTACTTCAAATGGAACAGGGTAGAGGCGTTCTAAAAATTCTTCATCAAAGCCTACTATTTCTTCTAAAATGAAATATTTAGGAAACTTAGTTTCAAAGCTATCACCAGTGGAATAGTTTCTAGTAAACATATTTCCTCTGCTAGCCATGCACTAGCGTCCCTCCTTATAGAACCAAAAATTGTTGACGCCTGGAAAAATCCTAGGTACCGACAGTAGGGATTCTCCCCAATAATTGTTCCCAATTAGATCGTTTATTTTTTGGTGTGGGGAATCCGTCTAGTTATCGACCTAACTATCGTAGAATCAAAATAAAATTTTATTTCGGTATTACGGGTTATGTCCCGATCCACCATTTATGTAATTTTATGTTTTAGGATGAAATGCAAGTGCCTAAACTAAATGCAAGTGACCGATGAACAAGAACCTCACTATAGATGCATAGGCTCTTACCTCTTGTTTTACCACTCTTGCCCCACAATCACTTCTACGAAAGCAAGAAAAAAAAACTAATCTATTCTAAACTATTCTACCTATCCCAAGGGGAGCAAAGTTTATAATTAATTGAGTAATGTATTGTAGTGCTACTTATGGTATACTAAACGTAGCTGTTCAAATTCTACATACAAAATTACAGCAGAAAAAATATAAACAAAGATAGCTTTGTTTGTTAAAACATTCATTACTCATTCATATGCACAAGATTTCTAATAGGGAGCAAAAAATCATTCGTAATCGTAGAAATAGTTCATTGAGTTAGAATGATCTCATAGTTGTATAGTAGGCTAAAACATAAATAGTTCAGCATTTAGCAATCCACATAATCCATTTGGAAACTTGTACAGTCCTTCCTACAACAAAATTTGGTTCTCTCTATTCATAAAATAAATAGTTCTCATACAAATAACTTTATCATCTATGCACTAGTGAAAGTCATTTATAATATCTATTCTAACCCTATTTATACATTTTACCAATGACTCTTGGGATATTCTTGCCTTTTAGGATTCCTTTACTCTTCGACTTACAAAATCCATCCTCTAGCGACTCGCACTAGAAAACTGAAAATAAGATAAGATAATTTACAAAAGTGCCATATGTAAATAAGACAAAACTTAGGAGGGCCAAATTTGTTCTTTGATTAATTCTCTCCATGCATAAGCTTCTGTAGAGATAATATTGAAATCCATAGGCCCCAATAATCTAATTGGCACTTCATGCATATCCAGTTGTGACTTTATTTCTGCTACTTTGGGTGGAGTTACCCTAAGCAGGTCTTCCAAAAGAAATTACTGACCACAGCTTGTGTAACCCATTCTTTTACCACTTTCTCAATGATGCCTCTAATTTGTTGTTTTCTAAGCGCGTCCTCTTGCACTCTATCCTGGAGATATTTCAAGTGTTCATCTTGGCCCGAAAATTTCTGTATTATTTTTGCTGGAGAATTATGTCACTTATTGTGCATTGTGAGCATTCTTTTATAGAAATTTGCACACCTTTCCATATTTTTTCTGACCCCAGTAGTCAACCTCATAATGGCCTTACTGTTGAAATCCTGGAGTTCAAATTCTATCTTCAACATTTCAGTAGTCTTCTATAGAAAATTATCAGGAAATGGTGCATCAATTTCTATCCAAGTCAGTTGACCTTGAATATTTTCTACAACTACTAGTGTCCTTGTTCCAAAATCAGTTGAGATTGTTGAAATTTCTTGCAATCTTGTTTTTTCTTGTTTGATCTTATAGACCTCTTCTGCAAGATTTAGTTGGACCTGATATATTTTCCTCTTGATTAGGGGGGCTTTCTTTCGGAAAGGAGTAATATCAAGCTTCCGCTCACTAGATGCCTTGAGTTGAATCTCCAATGAGTTGTTCCATGCCTCCAGCTCTATTAACTGATAATTTGACTCTTCTTCTCATCTATCAGCTACGGATCTATGTCTCTTTAATTCTGTAATCTTACTCTCAAAGTCTTTATTTTCTCCCTCAACAATGGTATTTGAAAGCACCAAGGCATCCTTTTTTTATTCTAAAAATTGGTAGGCCTTTTGGAGTATCTCGAATTTAGAGAGAGTTAACCCATGCTTCCTCTTCATTTCTCATCCTTCTCCTCTTTCTTTCATTAGAGTATCCTTCAATATTACCATATTTTCTTTGTATTGGTCGGCATTTTCCTTCAATCTGTCAATGTTATAGGAATTCACTTGGGCAACTGCGAAGTTGATTGATGCCATTACATTTGTATCTTCATCATTACCTTTCATTACAGCTCTCTCAGTCACTGTTACTACCTCAAGCTAGGTACCGGCCTTTAATCTCTTCTTTGACCTCTAAACAATGGTTTTCCTTTTTGGGTCGAAGACTAACTTATCCAAGAAAGCTACTGCATGATTCCTAGATGGGGTAAATGGGACTAATCCTAATTCAACAAGTAGGATATGACCTCCTAGTATTTTTTCAATGGATGTAGTAGGAGGATATACCAAATTATCCTGAGCATTATCTTGTTCTAGACTCTCCCTATCTTTGTATAGTTTCTCTTTCCACCTTAACTCCTTAGCCGCTTGTTCAACTTCTTTATGCAATTTTTCCTCTGATTATCTTTAGAGGCTTTCTTCCTGCTCCCTTTTGAGTCTTTCTTCTTCTAACGTTTCCCTCTGGGCCTCTTCAATTAGTTGTATTTCATCTTATTCTACTAACTTAAGGGCTTCTTCTTATTTCTTAGCAGCATCCTCCTATTTTTTTTCCTGTTCTATAGTGCTGCTACTACCCTTTCCTCTTGCTGTGGCAATTTTCTATCTAAACTGCTTGTTCAAATACGTCATATTGCATGCATTTATGAACATCTCCTCATCCTTATCCCAATGGCAAGGGTATTCAAAATTCACCTTTACAAGTGCATAATGTGCAGCAACCTTTCCGTGGGAATCATTCCTATGAAAATTCTTCTCACTGAAGTGGAATTGTTCTAGGTCCTTTACAAAGTTCGGTGTGATTTTTAATTTTGAAAACTTGTAGCTTCCAATATAGAAATGGATTGGTGGATAGACCACCTTATTCATGTCAAAAATAAAATTACCGCATCCATCCATAATAAATTGTCTCATTGCCTCCTTATGAATGATGTAATTCGTGGCATACTTAGGAAGTGGTGACGGGGCTCTAGTTCCTTTGTGCATTCTTAGATAGGTTCCTTCTTCAAAGAAAAAATAATTTCTGTATTCAATTATAACTTCTAGTTCACCCTCGAACATACATTTTCAATATTTCAGAAAGAGCAGTTGGTGTAGTGGCATTAGAAGTTCTGCACATATAAGCTTGTAGAAGATGTGATACTTATGGGCCCATAGAATCTAATAAGAAGTATAAATGGGCGTCTTGGTTTCATTATAGTTATAGTTCAACTTTGAGAATGGGTACATGCATAAGATAAAATCAATTAAATATGATTCCATGTAGAATTCGGATTTTCTATGGTACAAGCCTCCTAGTGCTGCAGCTATACAGGAAAACAAGTTCTTAGCTCCAATATCTGCCCAGTTTAATATAGTTCCCTACTGAACACATGATATATCAATGGGATCCACCCTATCTTAGATAACTTCCCATTTTCCCTACTGAAAATTATTTTGAGCATCAGGGCTATAAGTCTGTAAGGAGTGTGACAAGCTTGCAGTTTCATATTCGCCAAAGGATTTCTATCAAAATGGCTTCCCTGCTATTGTCATCAGCTTTGCACATTCAATATAGTCTAAAATCAAACCTTTTATCCAGTCATCCATCATGCTGATTTATGGGGATGGTGGATTCCAATATTTGGATACGTACGTAGGGATGAAGGAAGCAAAAGTTTTTCCTTCGATGTTTGACATGATCATGGTACCTATGTCTGCTCGAGGTAAAATCTAGCTGATCACCTCAGCACAAGGGAAACGTTCAGGGAGCGTGGCTGCCTTCATGATCCCAGATCTCATTATGTTTGAATAAATGGTTATATCTTCAAATATTGCATTCGGGACCTTCTGATCTTTGATCATGGAATATATTTGTCCCCGCTTGAACTCTGGTTCAGCTCTCTCAACAACTTTTCTATCTTCATAAATTATCTCCATTATAGGAAATATTTACAAGTCTGACTCCTCCTCAGTAGCCCTATATTTCTTCTTTCCTTTCTTTGGCATGGTGTTGTGTGATGACCAAGGCTATGAAACAATCATATCAATAAATAACTTAGTTTCCTTTTGATTAAACAACATGCATTCATATAAATAGGAAAAATGAGAAGCTACAGTAAGATTGCAAGATATATAGGAAAACTTTGCTAACAAATCATATCTTCTTTCAAAATAAGATTGCATTCATGGAGAACAATATAGATATCTTCACCGAGTCATATTTATCCATATAAAAGAAATCATGTAACACATAGAAACTCTGTATATCATCCATATGCTAAAACTTATGTCAAGGTCAAACTAAAATGAGAAATATCAGCTCAAGTGTAGGCTCTAACTGTTGTTTTGGGAGTTAAATGTCTAGTTCTTTAAATCAATCACCTTTTTTTCTCAATCATGATGTAGAATAACCATTAAAACAAGTTTTATACCCTATGCATAAAACCCCTTTCAGTAACCCTATTTCACATGGGAAAATAGTCAAAGGGAAATGCGGTAATGGATTTGTATCCTGAACCCTTAGGTTACCCCAAAAGCTAGCACCTAAAAACCCAATAAGACCTTAACGCCAGCGACAGGGGAAAATTATGCAGCTTGAAAACAACCCTAAGCTATACTTCGAGATGCTCTAGGGGCTACTGCGCTAAACCATCGATTGTCCCCTGCTCTCGTATAAAAAGTTAAACCAGATAAGGAGAATTTGGTGAAACGTTCGCCCAGCCACGGCTTCATCATTATCATCCAGAAAACCTGACAAATCCATCTTCGTGGATTAAAAAATGAAACAATCGCTCTAGCGCAGGGTAAAAACAAGCCAAAATTGACAACTACAGGTTAGCATGCTCAATGAGGCTACAAGATTCTTATGCAACCCGGCTTAATAAGTCAAACGGAAACCTAAAGGAGCTAGGGTATGGATTTTAAAGTGTGACTACAGATAGTTATGGTGAGAACCAAAAACCAAAAAACCTAAAAACAAAACCGTCGTTTTACCAAACTATTATTAACATAAATGAAACCATGATAAGGTTCAAAAGCCTACCTGGAAAATGATCGCATGAATGATGGTAAATATTGGCTCAACGTGGCTAGTAAAATCCAAGAGGAAATCATCAATTGGGATCCCTCAAAATGGATAGCAGTAACAATCCATAACAACCTCTCTAGGATTATATAGAGAAAAATAATAACAAGCGTAATTGATGCGATTGCTGGGGTATTTAAGTCGCATGGGAAAAAATTGTCATTTGGTGCCTAAAACCTCATCAGGGAAATTATCTGACTTGGAAACGGTGAGAAACAAATAATCCTCCAGGTAGTGTTGACTCTGACATCCCAAATTTTCTGCAACCATCCTCAAACTATCACAAACAAACACTAAAAACCACGGAGGCACAATTGATCCAAAAGTTTCGACAAAAAAATTCGACTATGAGCCATGAATTTTGTCGTTCTCTTCGGATAAATATTCAGGTTTTAATGACACTATCAGAAAAATTTGTTGGGAATTCCCGAAGAAAGGGTCATCAGTGAACTTATGAAGAATCTTTCTATCGACAATGAAAGCTATGGCCCGAGCCGAGCACGTCGGCTATGAATGGGGAATTTAGTTGCACCTATTGGTCAGAATCAATGAAAAGAACTATCGGTTTCAAAATGTGAGTTGATTCAAACACATCGGCTCCAAATCTTGAATTTAGCTGTAACCATCGGTAAAAAAAATTGGAAAAACTTTCAACAAATACCTAGGACTTGGGAAAAAAAAATTAAAAATTAGTTGGAAGTTGTTGGATGGAAAGACCATATTATTTCGATGTGTCATCTAAATTTTTGGGTTCTTCTGACACACCGGGAAAAAAATGAGTTTTAACTTAGAGCAAAAAACCTTTCAGATCTATCCAAAAGAAAATTAAGTCATGCAAAGCAATCTTTAAGGAGCAAAAGTAGTCCAAAAAGGCTAAAAATATAAGGAGGGGCCATGGAATCATAGGAATTTTCGGGTAGTGGTTGCAGAAACAACACTGCGCTCGGTCCCCATACCTCCTCTGTCCCAAAAGAAAAATTTATATCCCATCCTAGAATCAAATCTCGATCATCCAGCAATGGATTGTTAACAACCTTATCCCAGAATGTCACCGTATCCTGATACATCCCATAGATATTCAGAATAGTTAAAACTCTCCCCAAATTAGGGACAAACACCCCCAGCCCCAAACCAGAAGTAATACCCCAAATATTCTCACACCTTCAAGCCCTTAATCTCTAGCCAAAGGCTAGTCCCCCCGACCTTCCATTAGCATCAATAGCAACAAAATCCCAATCTAGAAGCATAGATTTCAAAGCTCCCACCATAGCATCAAAATTACCCATAGTTTCTTGTAGCAATAAAACTTTAGGCACCAAAACATCAACCAAGCGCTTGAGTGACAATTTTTTGGAAGGGCTCTTCAACTCATGACCTTTGAAAGATAATATTTTCATGTAACACCCCCCTCTGTGTCATTCTTTTCTCAAAGTGCCAAGTGAATCGAAGGCTGCCTACCACAAGCCACCTCCCTCCTAGCTCGATCCTGAGCTACTAACAAATGTAAATTTATTCTACGTCCCTGTAAAGAAACCATTGTATTAGCTAAAAAGGATGGCATCCTCCCACCCAAGAGATCAACATATTAGACCTCAATATTCAGCAAGTTATAGTGAGCATTACATCCCTCTAACATGCTAGAGGAGACCAAGGAAACAAGGAAGGTGAAAGAAAAGATACAAACTCAGGTAACAAGCGCTCAACAGTGCTAAATTGCAAAACCCTTCTAGGAAGAACACCATTCCTCCCACCCATATCAATATAGACAGGAGCACCCCCTCAAAGAGACCCAACTCTCACCCCTCCCACAACAAAACCCAAAGAGCCCAAATCAAAAAAAAATGTTTCCGAAGGAAAATTAGTAAACATACTAGAGGGTGATAGAGACACTGCATGATGTGTATGTACAGGAGTCACCTGATGATCCAATGCTATATCTACTACCTCATCCCTTAGCTCTTCAGTTGCACTACTGAATGCGTTTGCACCCTATATGCCCCCGGTTCAGACCCTCTTGCAACCTGTTCAACAATGTCCCCCGCAACTTGCAAAGATTCTCTTCTCTTTCCCTTAAAAAAGAGTGGACACTTTCAAACCAAATTCCCATATACATGGCATCAAAAATGCACTCCCTCATAAGCGAGTGGCTGATAAAAAGGCCCATATGGAATTTCAAATTTTAACTCAGCCATATGGCCCCTCTTAAGATCTAGGTGAACTCTAATACATGCCATCATCCATCGTCCTGTTTGTAGGAAAGAGAATTCATCCGTCACATATTCCCGAAGAAAATTCCCAACCATTTTGAAATGCCCCTTCATCCAATATTTCATAGGAAAACTAGGGAACCTAACCCAAATGAGCTCCTTATCCACCACTTCCTTCCTGGCATCGAATAAGGGTGTCCACAGCTTTAAATTAATAGGGATGCATGCCATACATCACACATCCTGCAGAACCCAGTCCACATCACACTTAGTCCCAAAACCAAAAGAAATATAGCCCCTCGCTAGGTTTATAGTCTTGGGAATAGCCGAAATGTGGCTACCCTAGGAATCTGTCGCCCAAGAGATAAGGAAAGGCAGGCCAAACCACCTTCCATGAGAATCTCCTACCATTATAAGCTCAGAAAATTCCACCACCCTTTCCATCTATACATCTGCACCAAAAATAATCTTATCTTCTTGTGGTTGTAGTCTGACACACTCCGTGGATGACCGTCCAATATTTTTCCTTCCCACAAAAGGGGGAAGCACAAATGAATATGGAAATGACCATGTCTCATGGGATAATACTCCTACACCCCCAACACTAATTTGGTTTCTTGTAGCATTTTTGGGATCCCAACAAACCCTGACGTAGAGCCCTGTTCCAATGGGACCACATCAGGTACCAAAAAGGAACCTATGGAGACAGGTTGTGAACCAACATCCAATGATAAAACCCCTACTGAAATCCCCAAGGAAGCAGTAAAAAACTCGGTTACCTCGCTCATGGTAGCTAAGGGTATGTATGGAAAAGAACCCAATACATTTTCTAAACCTCCATCTACTGTCTCCTTCCCCTCTAATCCAAACCCCATCCCACCTCCTGCATCCACGTAATCATCCACAACAAGGTAAATCTCTCCCACATCTACCACCAAGCCAGAAACCCCCACCGACCCTAAAAAACCTGCACAAAAAGAATCTCTAGGAGTATTTATTCCAAGAAAATCCATCTCACTTCCATTAGTAGTAGACACATCATCTGACAAATCATCCTAAACACCTGGACCCCCTCCTGTCACCTCTGACCCCATTAGACCAGTTGCAACATCCATCTTCACCTCCAGTAGACCAAAGATCTTGTTTCCAGCGTATTTTTTCGATTTGTAGTCCACCTCCTACTCCTCCATCACAATCATCGATCCCTCACCTGCCATACGTCCATCTGCGTCCCCATCCACCCACAAACCTCCAACGATTGTATCCTATCGCACCCGCAACCACTCTAGGCTGCCTCCTCACTCACGACGTGGTTGCACAATGCAAACCCTGGTCAACTTATCTTACTTAGTTCCATTCAATTGCATCAAATTTTGATTTTTTGAAAAGAAAAACAACTAAGGCAGTTGTAGTTGCATAGTCAGCCCTAGCTTAGGCTCATTGCATTTCTTTTTTTTTCATTATTTTTCAAAAAACAAAAAATATAAAAAGTCTTGTGTTTTCAAGGTCGTTTAAAAGTTTCATTTCATTTTATAAAAGAAAAAAGAAAAAGAAAAAAAATGTTAATAGTATTTGTTTCAAAATTTTAAATCGTCTTTTCTTTCAAATGTTGAGTCAAACCATCATTAACTCTCACTTTCGCCACATCCGAGTACTAAATCCTTACAAAGAACGCTTAATATAAAATTTATTAGCAACATTTTTCTTTTTGTAGTTTCTATCATCATTTAGCTTAGGCTAGGTTCTTATATTAGAGAACATTTAACTATCCAAGAGAATTCTAAACTCAGACTTGGTGGAAACTCTCTAGTTAAATCCAAGTTTACAAGGGATCAACCATAAAGCTACTCTAACACAAGATTCAAACACGAGGCTGCATGAGAGATTGGTTGCAGAGATAACCCTCCAATACCTTGTTTTAACCTATACCAATATTGTTGTGTGTATGGGGGTTCTTTCTATACCACTTCTTGGGCTCGAGTGAGGTGTCAGTATTGTTATAATTTTGGTCTTATCTACCCTTCCCATTCACACCATTCAGGCCAGTGACTATTCTGTCGGACTCTCATTGTAAATTTGGTAGCCTTAGTTTCCAGACCTTAGGATCTTACACAGGTGGCAATGGAAGTCTACTTCCATTGCTCCTAGGGTAGACTTGGAAGGTAACCTTGGTTGACCATTTGGGACGGATATTGGGTGATTCCAGCGCTTGCACCTAGAAAACTCATCACGAGATTCCAAGTAACTACTCTCTAATCTTCACTGGTTTGTTATGGGCCCTAATCATCCCATAATTTCAATTAGAAGGTGTATCATCACCTGCTTGGGTTTGTGACACTTATGATACTTTTTAGTGTGTGATCAGTGGTTTTCTTGTGTTTTAGGTTGATCTTTTAGATGTGTGATTTAAATTTTTAGCTGTGGAGGACCAATGTCCCCGTAGGTCTAGAAGGTTAAAAAAACTTCCTCCACTTTCAGCAGTGGAGCCTCCACCTCCACCTCAAAGGCAAAGACTTGAAACAACCAGTTCTTTTTAACCAACAGGTGTTACTCAAGTTCTAGGTGAACCAGAACTTAGGTATAATCAGACAGACTTTCCATTAGTATATATACAAGATCTGCAAGCTAACAAGTTTGCAAGAAATTACAATACACCTCTTACTGATTTAAGTGATCTTGTGTTAGTTCAAGTTCGACATTTTAGTTCACTTGAGTTTGTTGTTTCTTTGATTTTAGGTATGTCCAGTTTAGGAGAAGGCATGTCTACCGCTACTTCTTCCATGATGGATGGAAGAGTCTCTCCTCCTTTGGTGAGTACTCCAAGACCTAATGCATCTTTTGCACCTATAGTTTTGTTGAATTTTTTAACTCCACTTTCTTCTAGTGCTTGAGTGGTCAATCTCTCAACACCTTCAAATATTACAGTTCAGTCTAGTGGGGTGGTCATTGGGATACCTAGTGTGTGTTATAATTCTTCTCCCTTTATGTAGAATGCTCAAAGTGGTCCAAGTGGGTCCACCTCTTTTTTTTTACCATGGGAACAACAACCTCCCAATATTATATCAAGCAGCCCGCAAGCCAGATATATCAGGCACTTGTGACTCAGCAGTGGCCAAGATGTACTGAAACCCACTGGGGTGAGCCTCTATCCCAAGGGTTTCCTACCCTTTGAGCCTTATCACAATGGGATAATGAACAACCCTAACCCCCTCTAGTTTTGAACCTATGACCTCCAAGTAGATAACACGTGTTCTTAACCATTAGGCCCACTCAGGTTGTTCAAGTGGGTCCACTTATTTTGTTCAAGGATTTCTGTTGAATGGAGGACATATTCTTCCATCTGCACCTTGTGTAGGTCCATCACCTACTTATGTTGATGTGTTGTTTGGGAACTAGAACGCCTTTACAATTTTTAGTCTTCAAACATCTAGTCAGGTTGTGGCTGCTCCATTTAGGATCTCTCCATTTTCACTCTTCATTGGAGGGATCTCAGCTCCAATTTTAGATGGAGCTAGGAAAATAACTTACCACACACCACATGCTAGTAATCCTTTGGCATTCAGGTGGAACCTGTTTCAAAATAGTGCTACTACATCACAACTAGTGGCTGGGGGAAACTCCAACCTTTTTTTTTGGGAGTCATGGGGTAGGTACTTCCTCAACCCAGACACCTCAATACCAAAATCTGGCTAGGCCAAAACTTCCTTTCCTGTAAAATTTAAACTTGTCAGATATGTCTAAACTGATGAATGACCTTGTGCAGCATAATGCGGCATGGCCACCTATCCCCATCAAATTACCTTCATATATTCCAAATTTTGAAGGGAAAAGTGATGAGTATCTAGGTGTTCATATCACAAATTTTCATCTATGGTTCTCTTCCAACTCAATGAATGATGACTCCATTTGGTTGAGGCTATTTCATAGAACATTGACTAATGTAGTGGCTAAGTAGTACATTGAACTCATGTCAACCATGTATGATAGTTTCCTTGACTTAGGAACTATGTTCTTGAATCATTTTCAACTTCTTGTCTGGTATGATGCCCATACAGACTTGTTGTTGAATTTTTGACATAATAAGGACACTCATATGTTTGATCATATTTAGGAGTGGAGAAGGAGAAAGAGGCTTATCAAAGACAACATTCCTCCTAAGTTCTTATTAGAGTGGTTTCTAAAATATTTACTGACTTACATTCCAAAATACGTGTCCACATAGAGAGTTACCATGGAGGAAGAATCCGTTCTCAAAGACCAGCAGCTAGATTCAATCTACGCTCAGTCTGGGATTCTTTGTGAAAGTATCCATTAGGTGCTGAGGTATACTAATGAACTTGAGAAACCCAAGCCTGGAACCCATGCCTATGGTGTGGTTGGTCATGAAATAATATATTCTTAGGTCTTAGTCACTCTTTATCAAGTCCTGAACTAAGGTATTCTCATGTCGAGAAGTTGGATTTGGTGACATTTTATGCCATTCAAATGTTAAGACACTATTCTATCGAGGAAAACCATAGTGGTTGTAGATGTAAATCCTTTCCACTATGTTTTATCCTGACGAATAATCGGGGGAAAATTTAACAAATGGATCACCATCCTCCAAGAGTTTGACTTGGATTTCCAATCCGCTAAGTCTAAGAAGTCATTAGTCTTCATGGAATTGGTCTCAGAATTCTCGACAGAAGAAAATGCAGTGATAGAAGATGACTCATTTCCATATGAATACATCTTCTTAATTTTGAACTTTAATCCTTGGTATGGATAAATTATTATATATCTCCATACTTTTAAGTGCCCTATGACCTTATCATAGGAATATTGGCATAAGTTACGAGTTAAGGCGAAAAACTACCTTATCATAAGTGATACTTTGTATTGTTGAGGGGTAGATTATTTCTTGCATCGGTGCCTCACCCATGATGAGGCAGTTCATGTCTTAAATGATTTTCACAGCAGAGCATGTGGGGGTCATTTATCTAGGTTAGAAACGGCCCAAAAGATTCTACGTGTTGGTTATTTCTATCCCACCATATTTAAGGATTGTGTGGAAGCTATAAAATGTTGTAATCCATGCCAATTATACACCAGGAAAATGCGGTCACACCCTGCTCCTTTATTTCCCATCATCGTGGTAGGGCCCTTCACTAAGTGGTGGGTTGATTTCTTAATGTGCAACCCAGTGTCGGCTGGGGGGCACAAGTATATCATTGTCGATGTAGACTACTTTATGAAGTGGGAAGAGGAAATGCCTACCTTTAGGGATGATGGGGAAATGAAAACATATTTTTTTTCAACCAAATCATTGCTAGTTTGGGTATCCCAAAGAGTATTGTCACTAACCATGGCAGTCACTTCCAGAACAACTTGATGACCAAATTGGCCACAATGCTAGGGTTTAGGAAAGACCATTTGTCTTCCTTCTACCCTCAAGTGAATGGCCAAGTCAAGGTATTCAATAAGACCTTGAGGATGATTCTCAAGTGTACGATAAATGCTAGTAGGTAAAATTGGCACATCATGATGTATCCAACGCTTTGGGCATACAAAATGAATGTCAAAACTACTACAGGTTTTTCACCTTTCCAGATTGTTCACAGGGTGTAAGTAGTCACAACGGTTGAGTGATAAATATCATCTCTAAAGATAGCTATTCATGTGCTTCTCAGCACTATCGATCTTGAAGAACGTTTTCTTAATTTAGAGAATCTAGATGAGCAATGCAGAGATGCGCTCACGACAAACAAGGCACATAAGAACCGGGTCAAAAAAATGTTTTTATTGAAATTTTCATTTTTGGGCATCATGGGTACCTCAAAAGTATGCAGTGTGGGTATGAGTTCAATGCAAAATTTAATTCCACATCCAACGAGTCCCTAAACTCAAAATTTGGGTGAATCGATAAAGAGATATGTCAAAAATACGATAAGAAAAAGTAGTTTTTTCTATTTCCCTCCATTTTGTTTTACAAATTTTACCCCCATGCTTGACATCATCATATTGAATCCTATTAGTTCTTATAAAGTGAATTTTAATGGTACAATTTTCCTTAGGAGGCCCATTTTAGACCTCAAAATTTCTCGAATGGATCTTTGTATCTTAGATTCAACCTATATGGTTGTTTCTTTACTGGTTTCACGCCAGGTTTCATAGGAATCTTCATTTCGCCCAAATACCCTAAAATTCCTTTCATCTCGAAAACATCATGTCAGGAATAAGTCCTAAAACTCATGTATTAGATAGGTGTCTTTCCCCATTACTGAATTGTTCCAGTAATCTCCAATACTATCAAAGTTTGGGTCTTCTATTGTCCCAATATTGACCTTGTTTATCTTCAACGACTGCTTGAATTTGTCGCATGGCATTTTTGGTCCTTCGATGTCACGACTTCCTTATTATTCTAGAATATTGACATCTCTTAGATAATCTTTGTCATCAGGTTCTCCCAACAGATTGTAAGACTTCATCATCATCTGTGGTGTTAGTTTCCATTGTGATCTCGTCGCTAGCTTAGCCATAAATATCTCCAATATTTTATCGTGGATGTCCTATAGCACACTATGGATGAATGGAATTTCGTTCCTGAAATTGAAAGTATGGCTAAATATAATAGCCAACTATTTCCAAGTTTTTTTTTCCCTTTGCAACTCTGTAGAAACATACCATCTCTGTGGCATCTCGTCCAACGTATGGATGAACGCATGAACCCATTCCTCATTTGGCCTCAGTTACCATGTTGTTTGGCATGTTATCAAATGGTCGCTTGGATCATTGCTTCCATCATATTTCTTTCATTGGTATCATTAGTCCTCCCCAAATTGAAATTTCATCAGTCATTGAGATATTTTCCAGCTTTCCATAAAATCCTTGTGTGTCTCCCACCATCTTACCAGATTATCCTTCATTTCCTCTTCTATTTCCAATAAGCATTGTGGTTCAGATACTTTGTCTTCATATTCACTGATAAAAACTACCAAATTAGGTATCCCTTCGTATGTCAATAGATCAAATACTTTTGTTGCTACCCATCTCAACAAATGAGTGATTCAGCACACTTTCTGAGCTATACATCATGCAACCGGTTCTACCAGTTATGTGGCACTTCATAAGAGTCTGAAAACATTGAGTTGCTTCTTCTCCAACCCAAATATCCATAAATTGTGGGATTGATGTATTCTTCAGAGACATTACATGCATTATCCCATCCTCCCACAACTTCGTCCTGTATTGGTTCCATGTATCGTTGTCCTTTCAAGGGATACAATGGGGCAATCACTCGTGTATCGTGCTTCTCGAATGTCATTATCCTTTTTTTGAAATTGATAACCGTTAATTTTTCCATCACCCAAATGATTCCCAATAGTGCATGGTATGGGATTCTATTGTCAAATATATCGATAACATCAAATTCTACATACGTCTACAACCCTTCCGCTTCGATAGGTAGACGAGGTACTCGTCCAATTGGAAAAACCTTGACCTGATTTTCCATCCAAAGATGTACAGGAGACTAGACTAACTGCAGATTTCCCATCATTTCCCATGTTCACTTGGTTAGGATACTCACTTTTTATCCTAGATCCAATATGACTGAATCTACATCATATTAACCGATCTAGACATCCATTCTCATTTATCTTCCTGTTTTATTCTTTTGCAAAGAATTGACTGGGTGATCTTGTTGCCCTTTTTTATGTTGATACAGCAATATTGATATCTCTGCAAATGCATCTTGATCCTTAGCTAATGCTAGACAACTTTCTAGAAAAAATTTCAAGGTATTAACTTTTATTTTTTACCTTGGTGAGTTTGTCAAATAAAAAATCGGTGGCATGTCATAAATAGCTAACTTACCATTATCCTTGATTTGATCGTATTTTTCTTCGAAAAAGGTATCTTTCTCTATTTCCACATCAAATTGGACTTTATTTTGAGCCGCAAGATGGACATTTAGTAGGGTTCCATCGTATCCTATCATATCTCCTCCTCTCATTACTACTTGGCCAATTCCTTATTTCAATTGATATCTTCCCCACATTTGGTCCAAGATTTTAATTCTGGTTTTCATTCTGGTTTGGTTATTGTTGTGGTGCATTCTTATCTTTCCATTTTGAAATGAATTGTGGATATTCTTTGATACTATGATCAGTTGCGTGACTGTAGGTTCACTATGTTATGCAACCAAGTCATAGAAATAGCATAAAAAGAGAAGAAATAGACATTAAGAGAGTAATCGATTCCTTAACAATGATAAAAAAAGATCAATATCAATCCTCTTCGAGGAAGGAACCTCCTTATAGAATGTACTAATTACACAAGACAAGATAAGATACTATCATCACTAAAATGAGAATATTTGCTTCCTATATATAGGAGACAAAGGTTTACAATAACAACTAATATACCCACTAATAGACCCAAGCTAACATAAATAACATGTAATGCACCACAATATAGGGATGTTTAGTCCCTAGATCAATGTGCAAGATTAATAATCTTCTGTCGCTACTCATTTTTCTGCCATATGCAATTATGAAGATCTCATAGAAATTCAAAGCCTCCACCGATTCCTGAACTACCTGTTGGAGGATTTATAGCAACCCATAGAAGTGATATGGTAATTGAAAGAAGACCTGACTAGACAAAGACAATAATAGGTGTCCTTTCTCTTCTTCCCATCAAGCCCTAGCTTGGAGCTATAATCTGTGATCGGTGAAGCCTTGAGCTGTGACTCGCCCGCTAACCACAAATAAATGTTGTAAACCACGTTTTCTCTATGTAGATACCTTCACCAGGGAAATTTGGTACTGGGCAACCTGGTCGGGGGTGCCAAGCTCACCGGCGGTTGCTTATCTCTGTATACAGCCCATTGCTAAGCCTATGCACCGAAATCCTACTATTGGTCCCCATTTTCAGCAAGATCCCATCTAACTCTGTCCACGTGCCTAATTTGCTTGCAAGGGAAGAGATTCCTGCATTTTTGTCCACAAATTTATGGTTTCTGTCCACGAAATTTGATCTCTGTCAAAAATATCCCAAGTTGATGTCAAGACAACTATGTATTTCAATAAATCCATAGAATCTAAGCGGTTTGTTGCTGTAGTTTGTGTTTCTGCTTATAAATTTAAACCTACCGTCCATAAAATTGGATCTATTCAACAAAATGTCTAGTTTCTTTCAAGAAAAATGAGAAATCAAGTGAAATATCTATATAACCAAGTGGCATCCTGCTGCATTTTGTGTGAAATGAGAAATAAATATAACTCACAAAGATCTGGTGAGAATCAAACCTGGCGTGCATCAAAACAATCGGTGTCAACTAACAGAGACCACTAGGACATTGTTTTCCTGGATGCTTCCTAAGGTAGTAGAATATTTGACAGTGACTGAGAAAAGGGCTTGTGTCCCCGGAGCAACAACGCTCATTAGCAAAAAAAAAGTACTGGAAATATTGGCCCTCCACAAGTTACAATCCCCTATATTGGCCCTCATTGCAGAAAAGAATATAGAATTGCACCTGTACCAGCTTCCATACAAAACTCAATTCTACGTCAGCGGGAAATGACTGCCCCACCAAACCTCTGCAACAACAACAATAGAAAAATTCTTCAACACACGTGGTAAAAGTTAATTGGAAGAAAAAATACACGTGGCAACATATTATTTGGTAAAGGGACGATCAAAGATGAACCAATCGGGTCCATTGTTTTTCAAAATGGACCCCAGAGAAAAAATTCTTATGGCGTAATTACATCTAGGTCGGCATCTCTATTGCACTTCGGTCAATCTCACAAAACGATTTCCACGGTGGAAAGCGTCAATTTATTTTACACGTGGATTATCAATTGAACATAAAAGCATCAAAGTATCAATCCTTTAGATTGGGCTATGATCTCCTCACCGAATTTCAATCTAACACAATCCGTTAGAGTGAACTACGATCTCCATCACCTATATATTTTTAAAATGAGGTAATAAAAGATTTATGTTTAGTTTTAGGTTTATTATGTTTTTAGGATGCTCAATTTTTGTGTGGTATAAACATTTTCCTTAAAATTTTGAGAAAATATTTATATATTTAACTCTTATATTTATATTTTTTTGCATATAATTAATAATTAAATCTTTGTACATTATTAATAATTAATTGATATCAATAAACTTTTACATATAGTTAATAATTATCACTCTATGTCAAATAAATAAAATCTAATGATGTTTTATATAAATTAACAACTCATTAATGTTGCCAAAAATAAATTAACAACTCATCAATTTTACTTTCTCAAAATATGTAATTATGATTTTTAATAAAAAATTGCTTGTAACATACTTAAACTCCACTTTACTTTTTCAAGAGATAGGTAAAATTTGGAAGGTTAGGAAACGAGATGGTGGCCTCTTTGCGTTTCTGGTGGACTCAGTTATGGTGGCATTATCCTTGAGCCCCCCTATGCCCTCGGCTGGCCTGGACCCTCCTCTCATTTCCTTTGTTGGGTTTTCTGATATTTGCACCGATTTCGGTCGTTCTCTCGCTCCTTTGTTTTTGTACTCTGGTGGTTTTAGGGTTTCTCGTGGTTTCTGTCATCACATCACCGATGACCTATTGGAGTCCCTCCCCTTACCAGGGGGACTAGTACCAACCAATTCAAAAAAGTGGGAAGGATTTCGTATTTATCAGTTGCCTTAATGTTTTGGGGTTTATGTCTGTGTTTTGGGGTTTATTGGATTTCTAGGTCTACCACCTTGCATGGGTATTCATGTTTATGTGTGCACATTCTTCTCCTTGTCATCAGGTTGAATTCTGTTAATTCCTTGTTTTCTCCCGGTTTACTAGGGTTTGGTCCTTTTTCCCTGGGTTCCTTTCGGTTCTTACCTGCCTCGAACTATTTGCATGGATTTTTGTGCTTCTGATACTTTCTCCTGGGTTCCTATTGGGTATCCTTTTGGATTGGTGGTACCCTTGTGAAACCCCTTACTCAATTGGTGGGGTTTACCCTAATCTAGGTCTTTATCCCTGGTTGGTTTGTGGTGTGCTATAGCTGGTTTTCTCAGTGGTTTAAGGCTAGGTCCATTACTGGGCTCGGGGTTTCTAGTTTTTGTTTGGTTTCCAACTATTTCCTCATTTTTGTCGGGGCTTTTGTTGTGGTAGTGGTGGGCTACCGTTGTGGACATGCGGGTGGTTGACTTTGCTACTACTTCTGATGGCGGACTATTGGGGCCTCTGCTCTCTTTGGTTGTAATCAACATGCATGAATATTAAAACCCTCGATGGTCATATCTGAAGGTTGTCACCGGTCAAAGGGGTTTTGTCCCTTGTTGGTCTTTTGAGTGCTGTATCCGGGTTTATTTTTGGTTTCTGGTATGGATAGTTACTGCTCTGGGATGTTAGGGTTTTTTGGTCTTTTTACTTCCCTTTTTACGGCTGTTGGTTTTTACTAGTGGCTACAGGACGATTGATTCTAACCCTAGATTTCTGGTATTATTTGGATTTCTGACTGGTTCCTCCCCTTCTGCTGGCGGTCACCATTGGCGTTTACTTTGGAGTCCCAACATGGATGACATTGGTTTCTCATCTTACTTTCGTTGTAGGAGACATGCCAAGAATATCAAAACCCATGAGGGCAGGTTTCACTTCATCCTCGGTCACGATATCTTCATGGACCGGGTTTCCTCACTGTGCACTAGAACACTTGTTGGGCATCTTGAATACTGCAGGCTAGTTAAGAAGGCCTGGATAGAATGGGCTATGGATCACTGGAAACTACTCTTGACTTATATACCGACTATTAGCCTTCTATCAAATGGTTGGATCGTATTCGTCTTCTTGGAAGTAGAACATGCTTCTCTCATTCTAGACAGGATCTGGCGTATTGGCTCAGGGTCATTGGTCCTGGGGCGTTGGCACTCTCACCTCGACCCACTCCGGGAATGAGTGATGAAGCATCACCTTTGGGTACTGATGCCACACCTTCCCTTTCCACTTTGGGATCTGCATATTCTTGAAGGTATTGCTAATACTATCAGAAGATTTGTGGCCGTAGATGAAGATTTCCATCTGTCTTTTGATAAAAGACTAGCTAGGGTTTTAGTCGAAATGGACGTATCCATTGGTCTTCCTGCTAAAGTAGAGATTCTCTGTAAGGATCACCTCTTGGTGCAGAAACTAGATTATCTTCACGTTCCTTTCCGATGCAGTAGATGCCGAGACACTGGTCATCTCCGGAGAACCTGTCTCTCTCTTAGGAATGCTCCTTCTGATTCCTGTCTGGAATTTCCCCCAACGATCAATGCTGATGATGACTCCCACTGATCGAATGATGCAAAAAAATGTTATTCTCAGTCTCTTTCCCTCTTTGGGGATGTTTCTGATGCTATGCTTGAAGATATTGATGTATTAGTGAGGGCACCTGTTCGGTCAGTTTTTCCTGTTTCGGTCACGGAAGAGACATCCCTGTGGCTTCTCCTATTGAACCCTCTGACATTGGCTCACTGGATTCCCCTCCCTCCACCACCTTTTTCCCCTTGGTACATTCATCGGACTCTACCGAACTAGCATCGGCTGAGACCACTCCTTTGGCATCGGCTGTGGCACCCTCTTCTATTAATCCTAGTGATCCCTCACCCTGTCCCCATTCTGTTGCATCACTGACTCCTTTGGTACCTCCACTCTCCTCTTTAATGTATTTCCCTCCACTTCCAATAGTTCCCTCTTCTCCCCCACTTTCCCCCACTCCTCGTAGTCCTCTTTCCTCCCCTTCCTTCTCTGATCCTTCCCTACAAAAATCGTTGTCGATCTTCTCTGTTGTAACACCATCTTCCCCATCTACACTCCACCTTAACTCGATCCGATTCGAGAATGTAACTATTAGGAAGAAGAAGAAGGATAAGAAGGGATTTACTGAAAATATTTCCTTTACCTCTCCTCCTTACATCCCCCTCTCTGTTCGCATCAAGGATGCTGCAAGAGGGCTTACCACACTGGGAATTAGAGCATCTCCTCCCCTCCCCCTTGTGCCTTAATTTTGATACTATCACTTAACATCAGGGGTCTGGGGGGGAAGACCAAACAATGTAGCCTCCGCTCTCTTTTCCTTTCTATTCACTTGGACATGATCCTCCTTCAGGAGACAATGTGTAGTACTTACTCTGCATTGCATGCTTTCTCTAAGCTCCTTCCTAACTTGGAATTCTATGCCATTAGTGCATCGCGTCTCTCGGGAGGGTTGCTTACTGCTTGGAACCCTCATAGGGTTAGATGTCATGCATTTGAGACTCTGGCTAGTATCCTAGTCAAGGCCAATTTTCATGGCTTGAATACTACCCTTGACATCCTCAACTGCTATGGCCCTTACAGGGACAGGGATATTTTATGGGAAAAGGTTCTTAGGGGGGGACTGCTTAATTCACCTAACTTGATTCTGGGTGGAGACCTTAACTTGACCATGAGTGCTTCTGAGGTCTGGGGTAAGAGGGATGTCCTAGATCCCCTTTCTTCTTTCTTTAAGCACCTTTTTGATTCTGTGGGACTTATTGACATCGCTCATCCCATAGCTGGACCCACTTGGAGGAATGGTAGGGATGGTGATGATGGGATCAATAAAAGACTCGACCATTTCTTTATAGCCTCCTCATTGATCCCATCCCTCTTAGTACATCGTGTGTGGACTCACCATACTGATGTTTCCAATCACTACCCTGTCTGCTTAGAGTGGAATAAATTGCTAGGGTCCTGTAATTACCCCTTTAAATTCAATAGATCTTGGCTTAAGGATCAGTATTTCACATCCTGGGTCACCGATGGATGGTCTCGACTGTCTCCTTCTTCGCTTGGAGCTGTGTTGGATAACCTCTCCATCAAACTCCATTTACTTAAGAAGGAAGTAAAGGATTGGATTAAAGAAAAAGGCACTATCTTGGAGTTAGAGTCATAGAGGTTGGATATGGATATCAATACTTTACTCTCCTGCTTCTCTTATGGTATCCTCTCTCAGGAGGAACAGTCATCCCTGTCTCAGCTTAGAACAAAAAAAAAAGAGATTGGAACACTACCTTTTGACTTGGCAGCTCAAAAGCCATGCCAAGTGGGCACTTGAAGGTGATTTTAACACCAAGTACTTTCATGCCTTGGCATCGGGTAGAAGGAATCAAAATTCTATATGGTATCTTATGGATGATGGGGGTAGCTGTATTGAGGATGTATCTGAACTTAAGGTATTGGGACAAAATCATTTTGTGAATATTTTTAAAGATGACAGTCAGACCTGTATATTAGAATAGCTTAAGGTTGTTTTACTTTACCCCAATATGGTCACTATTGCTGATGCTCCTTGTCTTACACAACCTGTCTCTTTATTGGAAGTGGAAAGTGCCCTACACTCATTCAAGAAAGATAGGAGCCTTGGGCCTGATGGCTGGCCTATCAAATTTTATCTCTTCTTTTTTGGCTTATTGGGTGATGAATTGCTCTCTGCTGTGGATTGTGGAAGGGTCTCGGGCTGTATCCCTCCCTCCATAAACTCTACAATCCTGGAACTAATCCCTAAAAAGGAAAATCCTTCTACCTTCGCTGAATTTAGGCCCATGTCATTGTGCAATCTGCTTTACAAATTAATATCGAAGGTCATTGCTGTGAGGCTTAAGCCCTTCTTGGACTCCCACATATCCATAGAACAATATGGGTTTTTAAAAAACCGCCAGATTATGGAACCAATTGGTATTGTACAGGAGACTCTCCATACTATCAAAACAAAAAATTCTTGTGCTCTTATCCTCAAATTGGATTTGGTGAAGGCTTTTGATTGGGTTAACTGGTCCTTCATTGGGCTCATATTAATACAGATTGGGGTTCCTCTCTTGGCTATTAACTGGATTATGGGATGCATTACATCAGCAAATTTTGTAGTTCTTATCAATGGTACTCCCTCAAAGTTCTTTACCACCTCTAGAGGTATCAGACAGGGCTGTTCCCTTTCGCCCTTGTTCTTTATACTTGTGATATAATGGTTGAGTCTCTTGATTACTGATGCTAGGGATCATGGAATCATCAAAGGTATCAAGATCTCCCCCTCCTTTTCTCTTACACATCTCCTTTTTGTTGATGATGTGATCCTTCTGGGTTCTGGTACTTTATATGAATGGATGGCTTTCAAATTCATATTAAATACTTTCTACAAGGCTTCGAGGATGTGTATCAGTGTCGACAAATTTTGTTTTCTTTATAAAAATGTGGATGTTGATGTGATGTTGACTAGTATACCTGTCTACTAGATGGGCCTTGCTCCCATTCCTGTTTCTGTCTTGAACAAACTCAGAAGTTTAGCTTTTTCCTTCCTTTGGGGCTCCACAGATAATAAGCACAGGTATCACTTATCCAATTGGAAGTATCTCTCATGGCCTAAAGAGTATGGAGGATGGGGCATTAATAATTTACATTGGTTCAGTATTGCACTTAGATTAAAAAATCTTTGGATGGTTCTCCAGAATGATGGTTTATGGCATCGAGTAATTATCAACAAATACTTGAAGATGAATTCGGTAGAGACATGGTTCGGAGGTAAGCAATTCCAGTCCCGCGGAGTCTCTGCTATTTGGAAGGGGTTCCTACTCTCCCTTCCATGGCTTGGTCGAAACCTTGCCTGGCAAGTGGGAAATGGAAAGAATGTACTTATTGGCATAGACCCGATTATTGGTGTATCCAACTCGCTTGTGATTCCATTTGGGCTTCGTGAGTACTTAGAGGACTTGGATATTGTGACTCTCTTATAGGATCGAAATACCCTTTCGGATGCACACAAGTACTGGTATTCAGCAGAGAATCTCTGTGTTGGGGGAGATTGGAAAGATGCATGGGACTTCTTCATGAGAAGTCTGGAAATATGTGGCATTCGCCTCAATGATCAGATGGACTCACTGATCTGGGATTTTAAAAAGTCTGATGGCACAGTATTTGCAAAACTGGTTTATGAATGCATCATACTCACATCTTCTCCTCCTATCGGCAGCAGAATTTTTGCTTTTATTTGGAAGAGAAACCTTCCCAGGAAAATTTGTTGTTTTATATGGCTAGCACTAATGAATAAACTGCTCACCTGGGACAATCTCCAAAAGCGAGGATGGAAGGGGCCTGGTATATGTGCACTTTGCAGAATGGATGCTGAAAGTGTAGAGCATCTTTTCTATCAATGCTCTATTAGGAAAAATGTGTTCTCTATCCTGAAGGAACAACACCATATCTCCCCTTCATTTCAGTCTGATAATTTTTGTACATTCCTGGATATGTGGACTATTTGCTTCTCAAAGCAACCTGCATACTGCTATCTCCCTTTTCTAGCCATGTGGGTTGTTTGGAAAGCTAGAAATGTATATATCTTCGAAGGGAAAAAAGTACCTATCATTAGCATACTCCACCAGATATCTTACTCCTCACAGCTATACTGCCCCTCTGTCACTAAAGTAAAAAAATCTAGACCCAAGGGACCGAGACCTGTACTTGTCTATCCATGT
This sequence comes from Pseudotsuga menziesii, assembly GCA_001517045.1. NCBI lineage: Eukaryota > Viridiplantae > Streptophyta > Pinopsida > Pinales > Pinaceae > Pseudotsuga > Pseudotsuga menziesii. The sequence continues at coordinate 1,360,043 of LPNX010453139.1, forward strand.
GGGTTTTTTGATGGAGCATCAGCCAATAATGTTGGAGGGGTTGGCTTTTGCTTGCACTTGAATGAGTTACATTCCTTCGAGTTTGCATTGGGGGCGGGTCTTTGCACCAACACTAGAGCAGAATTGATAGGGCTCTGGGCCCTTTTGCATACATCCCAAATGATGGGGTTACCCAAGCTCAAGATATTTGGTGACTCATCTGTCATCATCAATTGGGCAAAGGGTACTGGTTCCCTTTCACCATCTAAGCTTCTCCATTGGTGTAGGGACATTAGAAAGCTCTATTCATGCTTTCTATAGTTGTCTTTCTACCATGTCTACTGTGAACACAATCAGCTTGCAGACCCTCTGTCTAAAAAATCCCTTTCTTTGGCTCCGGGATCGGGATGTTACACTGAATTTATTGATGGTCATTTGACCTCAGAGGATAGTTTCATGCTCTTTTGAGCCCGGTGCTGGAGCATGTTCTCCTTCATTTCATGCACCCAGGTGATTGTTTTGGAGTGGACTCTTTTAGATTGTTGTTCTACACTAATTCGTTCACGATAGATATGGTTATGAGGGACAAATTATTACTTATGGGTATTGTATTGCAGCACATGTACTTTCCCCCTCTCTGCTCTGTTGAGTTGTGACTCATTCATGATGTTTTTGAAGTTATTATCTCATGACCCATCATTATGATTGTAACCCATATATTGGGATGGCACATTAGATGCCCTTTGATTCTTTAATGAATATCAAGGACATGCTTTTTTCTTCTGAAAAAAAAAGGGGATAGGTAAAAATTTTAACTTTAACTTGTTGAAAAAAGTAATTACTCACACAAGCGGTATCATAGCTCAACCAACTCTTCCAGAGTCCATATTAGTTTAGTCTTTGACAAATGGATATTCCCGATGACACATAGTATTCGCGTAAGAGTCGGGAATCGACTCTGAATCCATACTATTCTCAGTTTTATCAACACACAAAATGATGCCTAAACTGACACGTAAAATGTGGAAACCATTTCAAATTTTGATTAATCTGAGCTTCACTCACATTCTCTAAACCACACCAGCATTTGCAGAATGTAGAAAATGAATAAGGGGAACCAAAAGTAAGAATGGGAACCATTATAAATGAGGCTGAAGGCATGAAATTGAATAATAATATTCAATATGAAATTAAGTAAGCAAGTACATAAATGTAATACTAAATTTCATACACAGATGTGGCAAACCTGTGCCGAATAAAATGAGTTGTATCCTATCTCGCCTAGCTTTCCTAGCTATCTTCCCTATATTGCCTGACTAAATTGGTAAAATAATTCTCCTATTGGGGTTGTAACGAAGTCTCCTAAAAATAGAGCTGGATAATAAATATAATGAAGAGCCATTAGCATTAAAGGATGACCCACCTACTTGCTATATTATTTTCACTGGCCTATTAATGAGGAGAGGGGCTTACCTAATGTTAGGATAGTTAAAATCCATCTATTATTCTTATAATTGGCGAGCCATAGGTGGTTCAGAGCTACCTACTAGCTTAATATATTATTTATACTTTCTCCTATGGAGCTAGGCTATTAAATTAATAATATTAACCATCTCACATGAAGAATATAAGCTATAGTGCTAGTCAATATTGTGGATCAATGTAGAATAATTTTTAAACCTAGATTGAGGAAGAAACGACGCTACTTATTTAGTGAGGGGGATGATAGATAATTTGAATGCCAATCTCACATCAACGACAATGTAACCAAGGAAATTTAGGACCATTCCAACAAGTTAAAGCTAAAAATTTTACCCATCTCTTAAAAAAGTAATTACTTGCAGAAGCCGTATCAGAGCTTAGCCGACTCTGCCAGAGTCTGTATTAGTTTAGTCTTTGCCAGTCACCTTGACAAGAGTGAAGTGTTCACGATTCTGCAATGTAATCTAGTGGAATTAATTTTCTGAACTTAACTTGTAGGTAGGTAGTTATCACAGCCATTAATGGAAAGTCTGTACATTCATGAAGAAGCAATTTTAGGTTGCCTATAAATAGAAGAAGTTTGTTAATCAATTCGAACTCTAGGGTGAGAAAAATAGAGAAAGAGAGAACTCTGAGTAGAGAGTGAAGTTGAAGCTCAAGCTTCTATGTGGTTGATTCTGTCGAAGAGCCGAAGCTTTGAAAAAGGATCTGTTGGAGAGCCAACAAGTTTGGATCTATCGGAGAGCCAACAAGTTTGTATTACCTTTTGTTATTTCCGGACAAGTTATATATATCAAATAGTTTATGGTTGAAATGCATGTTTGCTTGCCGACATTTTCTCTAGAAACATTTGTGTAAATGGTGTTTACATTTACCAATTGAGTGAAAGATCAAAGAATCCATAAATTTATCACCCAGTAAAAGTTTTAAGTTTTAGTGCAGAGTGGCAGACACAAGTCTTCCTAAATGTTTGGTTATATGTTTTTATAATTCTGTTGAATTGTTGATTGTGTCGGTTTTTACTTCATATTACTGGTGGGTGAAAAAAACATTTTTAATTTCCTAAGTCTTTTATACTAAGAAATATCCTTTGTAAATTTCGACTAAAACCAAACCAATCGAGCAAGTGTGTCCAAGTAAAATGGTCGAGTAAGAAGTTGTCAAACCGACAAGTTGTCGGTTAACGTCTGTGTAAGTTGTAAAACCGACAAGTTGTTGAAGCCGACAAGTGGTTGAAGTAAAATGTGTTGGTAGAACTGACAAGTAAAAAGCTTGTAGAGGTAAAAGAGCAAGGTCCATAATTCTGACCATATTGATAAACTTGTTTATGGTCAGAGTTAGACAAGTTTCACCCGACAAGTAAAAAGAAAAAGAGTTCGACGTGAAATTTTATAACTGAGAAGTAACTCAAGTTTTCTGGCTCAGTTTTTTCTAAATGGTATCAAAGAAAGGTTTAGGAAATGAATATTGTAAAAGTAATTTTCTAAGGAAAGTTAAAAATTAAAAATGGCTTCCACTTCTGGTTCATTGCAAACTCCAATTTTACAGGAAATAATTATGAATATTGGTCTCTAACAATGAAGGCTTTGATCAAAGGTCAATATGTCTGGGAGATAGTCCAACATGGTTATGTAGAACCAGCATATCAGACAACATGTAACAATCTCACAAAAGTTGAGAAAGATGTCCTAAAGGAACAGAGGAAGAAAGGTGGAAAAGCTCTAATCTACATACATCAAGCCATGCATGAAAGAATACTCCCAAGAGTAGCAACAACAATTACCACAAAGAAAGCATGGGATACATTGGAGACTACATATCAAGGCTTGGGAAAGGTAAAGAATTCCAAGTTGCAGATTCTGAGAAGAGATTTTGAATCTCTGTCCATGAAATATTCAGAGTCGGTAGACTCATTCTACACTAGAGTTGTTGGTTTGATAAGCTAACTAAAATATCATGGAGAAGCCATAGAAGACCAAAGGGTTGTTGAAAAAATTCTCAGCATTCTTCCCCCAAGATTTGAATCCTTGGTTGTGACCTTGGAAGAACAAAAAGACATGTCGGTGTTTACCATTGATAAGTTGCAAGCTTCACTCATCAATCATGAACACAGACTGAGCAGGACACAAACATATTTGGTAGGTGCACTCGTAGCATAGTCATCCATAAGCCGTGGTAGAGGCAGGGGGAGAAACAACTCCAGAGGCAGAGGAAGAAGTTCTTCCAGAGGAGGATACGGCAGAAGTCCTGCAAGTGTTGTTGGTAGAGGAGAGAACTAGAATCCAAGTTAGGCAAGTGGTCAGAGGTTTGATAAATAAAAAATTCAATGTCATTATTGTAATAAATTTGGTCATTATGCATATGAATGCAGGAAGAAATGATATGACCAAGGAAGGAAAAGACCAAATCAGTCGACCAACACCAGCACTATGACAAGTGCAATGTTAATGGCATATGCATCTCCAATTGAATGCAATGCTTTCCAAGAAATTCCACATGACATATGGTACTTAGATTCAATATGCAACAATCATATGACTAGTAATTTAAATTTGTTTTCCAGTCTCGATAATTCAGTTCAAACTAATGTCACACTTAAAAACAATGTCCAAGTCACTGTTTTGGGAAAAGGCACTATTGGTATTCTAAGAAAACATGGGAGAGTAAGTATATCCCCGATGTCTATCATGTCAAAGGTCTGAAACATAATTTGTTGAGCATTGGGAAACTGATACAGAAAGGCTACAGAGTCTACATAGAAGATAATCACTGTGTGATTAAAGAAAGGCGTCCAAGCAAGCAAGTAATACAAAAGTGCCAATGGCAAGAAATCGCTTGTTTCCATTGAGGATAGTTCCCGACATGAAAGGAAATACAAATACAAGAACCACGTTCAAGGAATAAAGTAAAGAAGCAGTCAAGTACCCCGACAAGAAAGAAAATAACAGTGTTGATTTTCAAGCTGCATTTCAAACAGAAGTTCAGGATGAATCTTGGTTGTGGCATTTCAGATTTGGACATCTGCATTTTGGTAGGTTGAAGCTACTGCACACAAAGAATATGGTGAAAGGATTACAATTGATCGACATACTAGAAAGAGTTTGCAAAGGCTACATTTTTGGCAAGTAGCATAGAGAGACTTTTCCAGCCATAGAGCATGCACACCACTTGAAATCGTACACTGATATTTGTGATCCAATGCAGACATCATCCATTTGTGGCTGCAATTATTTTCTTACTTTTATAGAGGACTACTCAAGAAAAACATGGGTAAATTTTTTGAAACATAAATCTGATGAATTTAGTTATTTTCAGTAGTTCAAGGCACTCGTTGAGAACCAGAGTGGACACCACATCAAGATATTAAGGACTGACAGATGAGGTGGATATGTTTCAAATAAATTTCTAAATTTCTTCAAGACCCATGGCATACACAAGAAATTCACTGCACGGTATACACCTCAGCAAAACGGTGTTGTCCAAAGAAAGAATAGAACCATTATGGAGATGGCGTGTAGCATGTTGGCATCCAAACATTTGACAAATGAATATTCGGGTGAAGCAGTCGCAACTGCTGTATACATTATGAACCGGTGTCCGATAAAGAGCGTGAAGAACAAAGTTCCTCAAGAAGCATGGACATGTATGAATCATAGTGTTTCTCATTTAAAATTTTTTGGTTGTGTAGCATATGCTCATGTTCAACATGAGCTAAGAAAGAAGCTAGACAACAAGGCACAGAAAGGTATTTTTGTCGTCTATTCTAAAGACACAAAAGCATACAAGTTGTATGATTCTGTCGCAAGGAAAGTTATAATCAGTTGATATGTTCAATTTGTCGAGAATGAATCATGGGATGGAACATTCAACATAAATGTCAAGATTGTGTCAAATGTTGACAATGAAGACATGGAGGAGGAAGTGGTTCAAACACCACATGTAAGTCAACTAGCTGCAACACTATCAACTCCCATGACACTGCGACATGGTTCAGGACAAGGATTGTAGACTCAAGTTGCAGCTCAAGCTACACCGACAAGCACACCAAGAGGACAATAGACTCCATCAAGCATTTCGTCGAGGTCAACATCGACAGAACCGGTAAAGGAAAGAATTCTGCATGAAATATATGAAGCTGGTACACCAAATTCATTCTCTCTCTTTCCATTATTTTCACCTATATATGATCCACTAACATTTGAGGAAGTTGTTGAAGTAGAAGTATGGGCACAAGCCATGTATGAAGAAATAGAATGCATTGAGAAGAATCAAACATGGGAGTTGGTAGATGTACCAAAAGACAAATATGTAATCAACGTCAAATGAGTTTACAAGACAAAGCAAGATGCTAATGGGAATGTGCAGAAACACAAAGAAAGAATGGTAGAAACAGGGTTCACACAACAACCCGACATAGAATTCAATGAAACGTTTGCACCTGTTGCACACATGGATATGGTCAGGATAGTCTTGGCCATTGCTGCACAAAACAAATGGCATGTTTATCAAATGGATGTTCAGTCGGTATTTTTGAATGGACATCTAGAAGAGGAAGTATATGTGGAATGACCACAAGGCTATGAAGTTCTAGGTCAAGAGCATAAAATGTACAGGCTGAAAAAGGCACTCTATGGTTTGAAGCAAGCTCCTGGAGCTTGGTATAGTAAGATTGATTCCTATCTCACTGAAAATGGATTTCACAGAAGTAAAAGTGAACCGACTTTGTACACCAAAGTTCATGAGCAAGGTAAGATGTTAATTGTCTTCCTGTATGTAGATGATTTAATATTTACTGGTGACTTTGGCATAGAAGAATTTAAAGCAGTCATGGAAAGTGAATTTTAAATGATTGATTTGGGGCTCATGAAGTTTTTTCTGGGCATTGAAGTTCAACAATATGAAATTGGTATATCTATATCACTGTATAAATATGAAAGTTAAGTTTAAAAAATATTTAATATGTATAATTGCAAGACATCCCCAACACCAGTAATAACAGGTTCAAAATTGAGCAAGGATGATGATGGATCAACTATAGATCCTACGCTGTTTAAAAGGCTAGTTGTCAGCCTTATGTATTTAACAACGACAAGACCAGACATCATGTATGGAGTACATCTGATTTCAAGATTCATGGAGTCACCAAAAGACTCACATTGGAAAGCTGGTAAAAGAATTCTGAGGTATGTAAGTGGCACAAAAGACCTTGGCATTATGTATTCATCCTCAAAAAAATTTAAACTCACTAGATACACTAACAGTGACAATGGAGGCAACATAGATGATAGGAAGAGCACATCTGGGTACACATTTCATTTTGGTACAGGTGTTGTTTCATGGGATTCAAAGAAACAAACCATAACAACTCTGTCTTCGGCAAAAGAAGAGTATGTTGCAGCTACAAGTGCTACATGTCAAGCTGTCTGGATGCAGAGAGTGTTAAAAGACTTGTCACAGAACCATCAAGAACCAACAACCATCTTTTGTGACAACAATTCAGCAATTGCATTATCAAAGAATCATGTGTACCACTAGAGAACAAAGCACATCGACACAAGGTTTCATTTCATAAGGGTGTTGGTGAACAACAAAGAAATTTGTTTGGAATTTTGCAGGTCTGAAGATCAACTTCCAGATATCTTTACAAAACCATTGGAAAAGGATACATTTCAGTATCTACTTAGTTATCTTGGAATTACAATATCTCTACAGTGAACTTTGTCATGCACAGACCATGTTTAAGCTTTGAAAATTTTTGTAAATTTTGTTTTAAAAATACCCATCTGCTCATAATTAAGGGGGAGTGTTGGAAAGAGTAATTACTCGCAGAGGCCATACCAGAGCTTAGCCGACTCTTCCAGATTCTGTATCAGTTTAGTCTTTTTTAGTCATCCTGACAAGAGTGAAGTGTTCACGATTCTGCAATGTAATCCAGTCAATTTAATTTTCTGAACTTAAGTTTTAGGTAGGTAGTTATTTCAACCATTAATGGCAATTATGTAGATTCACGAAGAAGCAATTTTAGGTTTCCTATAAATAGAAGAAGAAGATTGTAAATCAATTCGAACTTTAGGTGAGAAAAAGAGAGAAAGAGAGAAATCTGAGCAGAGAGTGAAGTTGAAGTTGAAGCTTTTGTGTGGTTGATTCTGTCAAAGAGTCAAAGCTCTGAAAAAGGATATGTCAAAAAGCCAAAAAGTTTGGATTTGTCAGAGAGCCGACAAGTTTGTTTTCCCTTTTGTTATTTCCTGACAAGTTATATATATCAAATAGTTTATGGTTGAAATACATGTTTGTTTGCTGACATTTTCTCTAGAAATATTTGTGTAAATGGTGTTTACATTTACCGGTTGAGTGAAAGATCAAAGAATCCATAAATTTATCATGCAGTAAAAGTTCCAAGTTTTAGGGTAGAGTGGTCGACACAAGTCTTCCTAAATGTATGGTTATATGTTTTTATATTTCTGTTGAATTGTTGATTGTGTCAGTTTTACTTCATATTACTGGTGGGTGAAAAAAACATTTTTAATTTCTTAAGTCTTTTATACTAAGAAATATCCTTTGTAAATTTTGACTAAAACCAAACCAGACAAGCAAGTGAGTCCAAGTAAAATGGTCGAGTAAGAAGTTGTAAAACCGACAAGTTGTCGGTTAAGTTCTGTCTAAGTTGTAAAACTTACAAGTTGTCAGTTGTTGACAAGTTGTCGAAGACGACAAGTGGTCAAAGTGAAACATGTCGGTAGAACCAACAAGTAAAAAGCTTGTAGAGGTAAAAGAGTCAGGTCCATAAGTCCAACCATATTGATAAAATTGTCTAGTCAGAGTTAGACAAGTTTCACCCGACAAGTAAAAAGAAAAATAGGTCGGTGTGAAATTTTATAACTGAGTAATAACTCAAGTTATCTGGCTTGGTTTTTGCTAACATTACTTAAACTAAACAACTCAAAAGGTTAGTGTTTCTTAATATTTTCTTACACTAAATACACAATCTTATATATATATTCCACTTTAATGTATCTAGTTGTATGAAAGAAAACATACATACACATACATAGCAACATATCCAAAATAACACATAATATCTATTGAATTTCTATTCCACTTATAAGCATATGCCTCTTATACTAACTGAGTCATTAATAATAATATTTGAACTTAATAAACCCAACTATATATTGTTGGCTTTTCCATCAGTGCTATAATTCTAACTTCAAAAGATACTTCATCAATGACTTATTGGCTCATCACATACATACAACGTTTACCTTCTATTATCCATTATTCACAAATGATAAGATTATATTAATCCTTTCGTTTCTTTTATACATTAACATTCTTTTATTCTTGTGCACATAATCTTATTATTAATCTAGTTAACACCATCCATAACCCAATCTTCATTTACCAATAAAGAGAATAAGTATTAATTTAACTAGGTAGAAATAGGGTGCATTAACCAGAATCATTTACATAATTAGGACACAATGCCAGAGAGGAACATTGAATATAAGTGGTTCATCCAAATCTGGGCTAAGTCCACAAAAAAATGTCATTCTTTTTATTATTCTGCCAAGATGGTAAAATTACATTCAGCAACACATTTGCTGCAATTTATTTTGCATATTCTCAAAGTCTTTTTCACAATTTCGAAATAAACTATTCATCTAGGATATACTTCCTATATATTTCAAACAAAGAATAGTTGTACTTCGTCTTTCACACCAGGACATGAATTTCCTCTTTCGTAATGCATTCCCGAGCTATCCCATACCGTTCTTTTCATCTACCTCTCTCTGTTTCATCTATCTCCCTTGTCATTCTTGCAAGAGATCGGGTCCTTCTTTAAAGGACACCCTAAACCATTCTCCCCAAAAATGGTCTTAACAAATATTGGATTTTTAACTTTTCTTTTTATATATATGATAATAATGGTTCATATATATATATATTCCGATATATGCACTTTTAGGCCAAATAATAATAATTATCTCATAATTAAAGTGGTTAAGGCAACCTTTTAAAATAAATAATATATTGGGTTCTTAAAGACAACTCCTTTGCACTTTTAAGCCATAACTAAGATGTTTATCAATATTCATCAATGAAAATTATTTTTTTTAGGATTAATTATAGCTTAAAAGATCACTTAAGAACAATAATCTAGACAAATAAATTATCATTTAGTATGATCAATAATTACTTCAACTTATGTTATCAAATGTTATGATCAAAACTCTATGTTATCAAATGAACATCCATTGTTCATCTTTTTCCCAGTGTCCATGGGGCTTTGATGGCATATGCCATCAAACTTATGGTTTCTCAACCATTCACCATTCACCCTCTTCCTAGTGGATTCATTCCCCAATTCATTCAATCGAGTCAAGCCCTTACTCTCCTAAGTCTACCAAAGCAATTTACAACTTAGTAAAATAAAAAATAAAAACATTACTTAAAGTGCTTTTACTAGAGATGTTACATTAATAATTATTTTATAGTTTAAAAATATATATATATATATATATATATATAAAAATATAACTTAATATGAAAATTAATATAGTAAAAGAATACATACATATATAATATATAACTAATTAAAAAATACTCAAATAAAATTACAGAAACTTGTTAAAAAGTTGTTTCATAAACCTTTTTTTGTTTTTTAATACCTAAATCATGAAAAGTTGGATGATACTTAAATTACCTCAATTATGAAAAATTGGATTACATAAGTTACTTACAATTCATACAAGGAATTCTTTATGTTTATTAAAGATATTAAAATTCAAAACATAGTATTTATAATTAATTGTAAAATCTAATCAAGTTACTTATAAAAAACAAATTCATACTCTTTTTTGTAAATTTTATAGTGAAATTATATTGAAATACACAAAATAATAATTATAGGCACAAGAGGATCATGCTGTTCAAGATCCCAATGTTACTTACCACACACCCATGACCACTAAAACTTAAACTTAAACAAACTATCTATGCATGAAGTACCAACATAAACCTATCTATGTATACCTTCCATGCATGGGAGATTAAAAAACTACTAAGCTAGTTATGCTGAAGTACATAATCAAAATATACATCCTATCAAAACAACCTCAGAGGGTGTTAAAAGTTAAACAGATTTGTCTTGCACTTTGAGAACCGAAAATTCTTTGATATCTAGCAACTACTAGAAAGCTTAAAAAGATAAAAACAAAGAGATTACTTGGAGTTGCGGGTGATTTCAGCATCTTCAGGATTCTCTTCTAGAATAGGACATTGGTATTTTTCCAAACTTTCAAATTACTATCAAGATATTTTTCCACCAGGAGAGGCTATATTTTCCTGAAGGAGGAGAGGTCCACTTTCCCTCTACGATCCACATGCTTTCTCTTGTGGCTGCTTAAGGAGGAAATACATGTTTTATCTTGAACCATAGAGAGCTCTTTCTCAGCCTGGTTTTCTTGAATCTCGAATGGTTTGGAAACCAAAGAGGAACTCAATGAGGGGGTAAAGTGTAGAGTTGGAGCAGGGGAGAGATAGGGCGGGGGATTATTGTCCCATTTGGAATCCTGCAAATGCATAAATACCTGATCCAACATATTTTTCACATTCCAATAATTCCTGCAATGAACCCGATCCTGCTGACCTATCGGTTGTTGCACCATCACCTCTTCTTCCTAGTCGTCCAACATATTTCTTAAGTGCCCAAGAAAGGAGCTATCATAACCACTTTCTGAGGATCACTTATTCCCTCAACACCCAGAACTTTCCTTGCTTCCGTTAGAATGACGAGGGGTGGCACGAAGCCTCCTAGACATGTTTTTGGTTGAAGAATCAGGTTTAAACCCCTTGACTTTCTAATTGTGAAACTGGATAAGGACAAGAGAGAACCTGAGCACCCAAGAATTTGGGAGAGGGAGCCAAATCAAGTTCTTAAGCTTGGTCGAGCACAAAGAAAGGCTCTTTCCAAAGCCCTGGAGGGAAACATAGACTGTACACTGATTGCAAAACAACAAGGAATGGAAACTTTCCTCACCAAAATCCATGAAATAATTCACGATGGGATCCGTAAATTCACTAGATGGAGACATGATTATTGACATATCCACACCCTCTTTGCTTAGATCAAGAATGGCGAAGATCATTGAATCCTTAGACTTCAAAAATTGAAACCAAATAATGATCATGGCAAGTGGACCGAACTCTATCCATGTGGTGGGATGGAGTAGGCTCCATATTCACATCCACATGCACCATTCAATCTAAAAGGAAACCCACATCTGGAAAAATTCATACAAAATTATATGTTTACAAAATTATATGTTAATCATTTTCTAATTTGAACTTTGTGGAGGCATAACTTGCTTCCTTTCACACCTACTATTTTATTCTTAGATATCCATTATTTGAAGTTTCAATTTCCCTTCTTCCTTCCTAGAAAGTGTTTTGTCAATAAAGTGATATAAATTGCTTTAAATTTTTACTTTTAACTACTTAAAATATAAGTTTAAATAAAGTGACATAAATTGTTTTAAATTTTTATTTTTAATTACCTAAAATATAAGTTTAAATTAGAGCCAACATTTAATTGTATAAATAATTTAATTATGTTTTTTTATAAACATTAGAAAGCAATTTTTTTTAATAGTATTGTTAAAAATATTAATGAATAAGTTTAATTCTAAGACTATTAATATTTTTAAATATTGAGTAAAATCAACATTTAATTACATAATTAATTCAATTAACTTTTTTTATAAACATTATAAAACAGATTTTTTTATTTTTAATAGTTAGAACAAATTAATAATAAATAAGATTAATCATTAACTTCCTCTTATTATTTAAATATTGAGTAAAACTAATTACATTCTTAGATATCTTATAACTTTTGAATTTTTTTTTGGGGGTAATGTAGCTATGTTAAATTAGTTCATAAAAGAAAAGTGTACACATAAAAAAACCATGTATTTTTCCATTTTGGGAAAGGAACGAAATTAGCCTCAAAAAGGGCATTGTCATTGTTCTAATCTTCTGGTTTTAAAGTTTATCTCTAGAGTAAAGTCCAAACTAGTATAAAACCTATAGTAACTACGTATATCTATGCATATTCGGAAATAACCATGAAATGGCTAAAAAAAAATTTGAATCTTAAAAACCTCATTGGGAGTATCGTAATCATAAATCAAAGTGAGGGGCACTTTAGGTATGGTTATAGGTTTGCTTCGGGCTACATCAAATTCCAAACTTGTAGTGGTCTTAAGGATTTTGTTCATATTCATGTCTTGAGGATTTTGTTCATATTCATGTCTAATTTCTTGACTTCCTCCCAAACTTTATTTAACTTTAGAATAATGGTCCTCATTATGTTTCTTGCGGGTAGTCTTAAAGGCATGTCCCAATGATGCCTTTATATGTAAAACGAGTGCTAGAGTTTCGTAGTATTTCGTTTCCAATATCGGGTTGAAGCAACATCCTTCACATGAACCCATATCCTATGTGATTTCCTCATGTCTAACATAGTCTTGCATTGTCTTTATTTAAGTTTTTTCCCTTTGTATCTTCTTTACTATTCACCCCCTTTTCATAAAACTTAAGCAACCCAATGATAATATAGATTCAAACATGTTCTAGAAGTGGAATTATTGGTTTTCCATACTATATTTATTGGTTAAATACGAAAGTGTGATCATTGGTTTCTAGAAGTTTGATTATCGATTTCCATAAGTGTGATTATCGGTTTCCAGAAATGTGACTATAACATTCTAGAAGAATCATTATTGGTTTCCAATAGAATGATTATTAATTTCTATTGTTGTCCTTATCAATTTCCAATAGTGTGATTATCATTTTCCAAAATTGCTCTATCAATGTTATAATATGTAACTATTGGATTTTGTTAGTTTAACATGCGTTTTTTAATATTCACTTGAAGTATTATATAATGATGAAGTATGATGTTTTTCTTACATAATAATAACCCAAACAAGTTGAATGAAAAGTGAGCCTACGAAAACATGAAATTGCGAGAAAGTCCATGTGCACTTTTTCCTCATCATCGAAATTCCTAATTTTTAATCCCATCACTTAAATCTTTCGAAAGAGCATGCATTGTTTCTCCTTGTCAACCAAATGGATACGTTTTGAGATATAGGAGGCACTATTTCTACACATTTGTGTACTAGAAATTAATATTACCCTACTATATTACACTTCTCAAATCTTGAGGCTCATGGTTACTCATAATCCTTGTCGATCTTTGAACTTGTCTAAAGTGTAAGAGACAACCTTAGAAATTAATATTACCCTACTATATTACACTTCTCAAATATTGAGGCTCATGGTTACTCATAATCCTTGTTGATCTTTGAAATTTTCTAAAGTGTAAGAGCCAACCTTATAGCATACTCTTGCAATACCCTCTATGCATAAAATATATATGGTGCTCTTCTTTTTTTAACTCATATGGAAGTTTATGGATCTTGGGTATATATTTTATCTATATAGATCTAAGTCCTAAGAGTGGATTAGGCAATAAGATAAACAAACATACAAAGGATTAGTAAAAATTAACAAAAGAAAGGTAAGATATTTTATCCATTCCATCATAGTAATTTCCTACAATACAAGTAAAAGATGAACATTTGAAGCATTACACATAAAATGGAGCAACACAAATTGTTTTTTTGAAATAAATTTAAATGGTTTTTACCATTCATATCACGAGGAAGATGTAGAAGAGACACATACTTGGGATTCCATGCTTTAATGAAAGTAAAAAATCACAAAAGTTATGAGCTGCAAATTACATCATCATGGGTTTACCACATGCGCCAAGAGCCGAGCATACAATCCATTTAAAAGAGTAATTACATAACATGAAGATCGAGGATGACGGTGTGTGCATGTAGTCTTGCGCCCTCCTATTTTCATGATCAAAGGTAATTTCCATCATAATGAACAAGTGTTGCTTTAGTAATGAAAGTCCATGGGAAAAATGTCCACATGTACTAGTGTAGCAACCTTCTCTGCTCTGTTGCTTACCCTATCTCTGTGGTTTCTTCTTCCACTGTCTCTTTCTTCTTGGATCTTATCTAGTTAAAAACCTTGTATCTTGTTAAGTTTAGGGCTACATGTTTGATCCAATGTGGCTTCTTTCCGACTGTATCCGTTAGGGATCAGAGATCCCCACTTTGGAGGGTTTTGATCTCCTGAATTATATTTGAGGACTCTGACCTTTGCTTAGGTTCGGTCATCTGGTTCTAGGTCTAAATCAGCATCTCGGCTAAGGTTTTGCTTCGGCTCTAAACGAGTTTCTTTCTTTGGCTCCACTCAAGCTCTAGTGTATGCTCTCGGTCTGCATTGTGTTAAGGGTTGAGCTTGGTAGAAGAAAATAATGCTTATATAGACGAAAATAATGCTATGTAAATGTTTAGCCTATCAACAAATAGTGCTATAGGATCAAGTTTTTATTTGATAAAAGATCAAATTTTCCTACAATAGTGAGATCACAATGTAAAGCTATCACATTGAAAATCATAAATTCCCAATTATCATTTAGAATAAAACATGTGAAACAAACTAGAATCAGAAGGGTACAAGCTATTGGGATGGCCAATCTATCAAGCAGTTAGAGAGAGATATTTCCAACAGCTAGTGGATAGAATCTTTGGTATTCAACAAATTCATCGATGAAAGAGTGTCATAAATCAGCAAGCATTAAGCATACAGAAAATGAATGAAGCTGCACACATGACTAATGATAAAAATACATCCCCTTGTCCTTTTTTATTCATCTTGTGCCCCAAAATCCTCCTGTCATGAATTGCGTGTTCGTATATATTTTGTTTTTGGGTACACTTCATGTTGCTACACATTGTAATAGCTTTTCAGACTTTCTAAGGTTTCAATTTTCATGATAGCATAGATAGCAATAGGAAGTTGCTCCCTATACAATTTTCTTGTCATTTTTTTATTGTCATGGCGGGTTTTCTTGAAACTATTTTATAGATTATCTATATATAGAATCATAGATATGGGTTTTTGTTTTTGTGACAATTCATCATTGTGAGGAATTATACTTTTTATTTTATATGCGAATGTTTAACACCATAAATATTTGAGAACACAACTCTAACTCAAGTTCTCATGGATGCCAAACATGATATTTTTATTTTGAAACTGTTATCCTTAAAAGGAACTCAATAGATATGGTTCGAGATATCTTTTTTTAACTCATTATTATGTGATTGAATATTGCAGGTAACAATGGGGGTCACAAGAGTGCAAAAACTAGTAAGGATGGACAAATTATACTGCCTCTTCTCATTGAAGTACCTCAGATTCCTAGGAATTGAAAGAAGCAACAGATAACTTTGGTCCAAAATCGTTGATTGGAGAGGGTTCCTATGGTCGGGTGTACTATTACGTCTTAAGACATGATCGTACTGCAGCCATTAAGAAGCTTGACACAAGCAAGCAACCTGATCAAAAATTCCTTGCACAGGTAAGACATTCCAATGTTAAACTAAAAGGCTTTTATTTTAAACTCACCTTTTTTGCTGTTTATTTTAATTCTAATATGTCAACAAATAAATCTTAAGCCTAGATATCTACTTTTACTTTGTCACACGACTTTTGTAATATTATTTTAAATATGCTTGTAGGTGCCCATGGTCTCAAGATTAAAACATGAAGATGTATTGGAACTTGTTGGATATTGTGTTAAGGGCAGCCTTCGTGTGCTTGCATATGAGTTTGCAACAATGGGATCATTGCATGATATTCTTCATGGTATGTGGGAAAATGCCACACAGGTTTGTGGTGGTATTATTCTTTATTGCATGCATGAATTTTGTAGGGTCAATGGATAGTTTTCAATTTACAATCTAGCTCCATATTTTTTTTCATTACCCTAGCTGGAAATAATAAATATGCTATATGAAGAAAATTGTGTTTAATGAAAGTCGAGTTTTTCAATTATGTTCTGACATGTAATCAAGGCAATGTGAGTAACCAAGTTCTCGTAGGTTTGTCAATCGTTTAAAATTTAGAAGGTAGAGGGTGTGATGACTCCAATGTCACTTACACTGATATGTGAAAACTTGAAAAGTAATGGAAGAGTAGAAAAATAATTTCAGACTGGGTAGCTCGCTTTAGATTGAGGTAAAAATATCAATATGAACTGCATCTCTATTAGTTCTAGCTTCTAGGAATTGAATTAAGGTTGGGATGGGGTACTATTCTAGATGAGGATAATTTATGATCAGATCAACAAGAATACTGATGCTTGATTTGTTCTAGATGTTCAAAATGAAAATGGTTTACCTGAAGATTGTCTAAGCCTTTTCAAGCTAACATTTCATGCTTCTGATTGAAATTTCAATATTAAATTCTTGGGCTAAAAATTGAAATTAAATCTACCTTCAATACATTCTTTCCTTGACAATAAAGTCAATTCAATTATATTACGCGTTTTGCTCAATTGCAATGTATTCTATACTAGTGACAGTGTACATAGATGGCTAGTCTTGGCCTTATTTGTGAGAAATATGATGATGAATGTGTATAGACTTGTTAGGATTTTGAAGGAAATAAGTGGAACTACCTTGGTGTGAAAACCTATGCATGTTTATATTTACGCAAATAATCTTGTTATTTTGTTTCAACACATTCCGTGCAAAGCCTTTCTTATTTTAAAAAATACTTTTATTTTTTTGTTTTAAGGGGTGAGGGGTGGATCTAGGCAAGGCTATTCATTTCTTATGTTCTCTTAGATGTAGAGTTGAAGTAACAGAGACCAATGTGAGAAGGTTAGATATTAAAGCTTGTATTTTTTTCTATTATGATTGATCTTCTTCTCACTGTACAAGTTGGTAGGCTTTTATCCTCTAAAATGTTTATTAAGCCATGTATTACTGTTTAAACTTCTCAAGATGATACTGCAAAGATAAAATTTGAAAATGAAATGGGTGAGTGGAATAACTCTACATGGATATTAATTACGTAGTCCCTTTGCTATACATTTCCTTGAATTTGTCTGATTTTGATCGTGAAACAACACCGTTGCAAAGAAGTTGGATGGAAGGCAGATGCTTATTCTTGTTGGTCTCTTCATTTCATGAATATTCTGCAAAGATTACTGTAAGTACTCAATTGTTCTATCTTTTGTGGAACATTAATCAACAATATAGTATTTTGTGTTTTTATTAGTATATCTGGAACTTTTTTAAAAACATCAGTTTTACAAGGCAATGGGAATAATCTGGGAATGAATGGCAATCGTCTGATATGCATTAAGGTATCTACTAATATTTGCAGCCATATATAAGGTGAATTACCAGTTCTGTTTTTAGTTAGATGAAGATGTAGAACTTGTAAGTTTTCCAAGATTCCACTAGGGTTGTGCTAGTTTAGTCCAGGTTTAAGGAATATGAATGTTGCTTGGGTGTGCATAAAATTTGTGGTAAAGGTTACCCAAATCATGCATACTAGGAATCTGTATATGTAGAAAAATTCCTAGTTGTGATTCAGAATTTATTGTGATTCAGAATTTGTGAACTTTTCTTATTTAACAAGTCCAAATGTGGCAATTTGATGATAAATAGTCTAGAGAGTAAAGACATCAACATAATTCATGTTTCCATTTTCAATTGATCGGACATATATAATGTAATGTGTCTATGATTGCAGAGAATGATAGGGTTGTAGCAGAGAGTAATATTGAAAGTACTTCAGCTTCGTCCCAATTGGATTATATTTATAGAACACTTCGAAGTGGGTGACCAATAAATCGTTTGAGTAGCTGGGTTGATGATAGTCAGGAACTTAGAGGAATGAGTGGCACTACAAAAGAATTAGGAATTGAGGATAATTTTGTTTCTCAGTTATAGAGGGATCAACCAGTTGATGACACTCTATCATATTAGGCTCATGATACCACCGGATCACATGAAAAAGGTGATGCTACTACCTCACAAGCTGCAGATGTTGGTACTGTAATGATAGAAACTTTACAATCATAGGAAAATGATATACAGAGAACCAAGGAATGTAATCAATCCCATGTTGAATATAATACAATCTATCATCCTTTGTCAACCATTAGATACTCAAAGTTGTGTATTGATCATTTTTATCATTCTAAGGGACTCTGTAAGTTAGGTTCCCAAATTCTTAAATGGTTCTATCTCAATGGAAGAGAGACTGCCTTACAAGCAGGAGGTTGGTGGTTCAATTCCTCCATGCCCTAATGATATTATAATATCGGTTAAATACTAAAAATGACTAAATTAATGACCAAAACATGAGAGACGCGAAACTAGGCATTAAAAAGGATGCAACACATGGTGCTAATGATGAAGCCAAACATGGCGTTGATATGGTAGCAAAATAAGACGTTACTTTGGATGCAAAACATGGCACTACATAGGAAGAAAATTTTGGTGCAACAATATCAGAAATATTTGGCACCATTTTGGTAGCAAAACACGATGCAAAAAAAGGAAACAAAAATTGGTGCAAATTTGGAAGCAACAATTGGCCCATGTTTGGAAGTAAAACATGGTGCAAAATGGGATGCTAAAGTGGTACCAAAAATGGATGCAAGATTGGATGCTAATTTGGATGCTAACATGGTTCTATTAAGGATGCAAATATGGCACTAATGGGGGTGTCATTTAAGAAGCAAAAGCAAACACTCGCTAGGAAGCAATGTAGGACGTTTTTTAGGAAGCAAACCTCGACGTTGTTTAGGAAGCAAAGTTGGACGCTATTCTAGAAGAAAACCTTGACGTTGTTTAAGAAGCAAAGTTGGAGGATATTCTGGAGCAAAAAAAGTGACACTATTTTGGACGTCATAAAGGATGCTATTTAGGAAGCAAAAACAGACGTTTTTTGAGACACTTTAAGTTTTGTCCATGACGCGTCCCATTTAGCATCTAGTTTGACCACTCAATGTAAAAAAAAATTACACTAAAAAGGGACGCTAAATGGGACGCTAATTCCAAGATTTGTTGTAGTGATTATAAACAAAGACAAAATTATCTACTATTACAATAACTAAACTTGTTGTGATAACAAATACAATTCCAATATTATTTCATAATTCCACAACATTATATATCACTATAATTTAATGATGTCAAACTCCTAGACTTACTATGGAAACTCAATTTAGACACAATACTTAATATAATATCAAATTATAACGAAAATCCAAGTTAACAATAGTAACGAATATTGATTATTAATTTCATTAAATACCTTTATATGTAACAAATTTCTTTCACAATCTATATTCATCACTTAATCCTACTAAAATTTTAATAGGAAAATAAAAATAAAACAATGAAAATAGATTATGTTGCTATTTTAATTTACAATTGACTTTGATCGTTAAAATAATAAACTTAACAATACATTGAATATATAATATTTTATCTTTTCGATTATAAAATGTTGCCAACTTTGTAATATAATGGGATAAAAAGAGGTTCCTCTTTGGAACTCTTGTCGCACTCATTATCTTGTCTGGTTATGAAGTTTTGAGGTTGTAGCATCTCTAGAGAATTGTTGGAGGAGCTAGTCGGTAAGCTGACTAAGTCTATCGGCTGACTAATTAGAGATTAGATCGGCCACCTAAGGTTGTGTTGGTTGACCGAACCGACAGGTAGTTATTTGTAACTATTTGTCAATCATATATATTAGGTTGTTGAGTCAAATAAGAACTCAGTTCAATTCTATGTATTGTATGGACTCTTTCACTATAATATAATCTGTTATTCCACATATGTGTTCTTGTCTCTTGTCTCTGATATGTTTGTATGCTTTTAATGTGTATTATTGGTAACCCTCTATGATCTGTGAGATTACAACATTGGTTCCGTTGCCGGTAGTACATATCTAAGATGACTACAAGCAGATGATGTCGGAGCAGGAAATTAAGAACTGGTGAGAGCACAAGATAGCAAATTATTTGCAAAATTACGCGCGAAGAAACATATTAACAACTACTCAAGTGAAAGAAAGATTCTTTACTAAAACCCATGAGAATTTTGTAGAATCGGTACCCTAGCTTTTAAAGAAACTTCTGGATGAAAAAGGCGGAAGCGACTAAAGAAAAACAACTACTAGAGAAACTGATTCAGGGGGGAATAAAAAACTTGTCAAAGTGGTTTGAAAAGATCACCGAAGATTTCTGCGAGGAGCAAGGTATAGAAGAAAGAACTTCGATAGAAACAATTCAGAAGAAATTCTATACAGACCTTCCTGAGCAGTTCCTGTGCTCCTTACCAACCTTTTTTTCAAGTTTCTGATAGGAAAAGGAGTGGGTCATATTGTCAAGCCTTGTCCATTACTATGCGAACCACCACAAAATTCTAGCTGGGCGGAGAAACAAAAGAAGTGGGAGAAATTCATTGCCGAAAGAGAGTGGGAATACTTCCTAAGCAAGTAAACAAAACTATCCGAGCTTTCTAAAGCATTATATAGGCTATGGGGGGGTAGATGGTCGTATGTCAGGGTAAAGTGGAGAGGATTCTAGTCGACTAAAAGAGATACCATCACCAACGACGAAAAGTTGGCCTAAAAAGGAAATAGAACAAACAGTGACACATAAAGGTAAGGTGGATTTATAGAAAATAGAGAGAGAGAAGAGGCTGCAAAGAAGGGAAGAAAGAAGAGAAAGAGCTATAGCACTGCAAAGAGGAATGAGTACCAGGGTGATAGACCAAGAAAGAAATCCACCAGAGTCGAGTCATGACCGACAGGAAGAAGGCATTGATGAAGAAGCGTCACCCATGGAAGAAGATTTGTAGATAGAGCAGCGTGAAGCTCTCCAAATAGAAGTTCCCCATGAGGTAAGACCTCTATCTCCAATGAATCTGAGTACTAGGATGCAAGCCATTGTTGAAGAATATTTAAGACTAAGAGATGGTGAGTTTGGTATATGAAGCCGACTAGACGATGAGGTAAACAATGATAATCATCTACTTATCCATCGACCAGAAGAAGGAAACTGGGTCATGCTTTAGGCGTACCCATCTAACCGAAGTATCCACTTACTTTACCCAACACACAAAGGAGCACCCCCCTTTCCAAATACAGCTTTGGAGAATATAGAAAAATCTGACCTACAGACAAATAATTGCAGTTGGACATCGACAGGAGAAGTTGACCTCGACTGACTACTTGTTGGAGAAGAAACGAAAAACAAGACAATCGACGGGAACAATATTTCTGTTGACAACAGTTCTACACAAAGAAATAAGCAAAATATCACACTACCCCCCCCACCACCACCTCCCGAAGAAGATAGTGACAGCGAATCCGACATGGGTCACGAATCAACGCATATCCCTCTATATGAGGGCGACAAAGATCCCAGATGACATTGGTTCGTCTACGAGTCGACATGGGAGGCAAACCAAGTCAGAGATGAAGATAGACAAATGCCACATTTTGCTGGTTCCTTGAGGAAAAGAGCATTAAGATGGTATATGACCTTTTCTAAAAGAACCCCTCGAGCAACTAAAGCAAAAATCAAAGCGCAATTTTTTTCGTTCTTTAAAACCCCATATGCAAAACATCTGGAAGCTAAGAAATTAAAAACAACATCACAAAAGCCAACAGAATCTGTCCGCGACTATGACAAACGCTGGAAATACCTTCTCAGCCAACTTGATTATGTAATTGATGAACAATTGTTAATTCAGTGGTTTCTTGCAGGCCTTTCATAGAAAATACGATGGCATATAAGCCTGGAGACATTCAAGACATATGAAGATGCGCTTACTAAATCCTTACAAGTGGAAATGGATGAAGAATTCCCAGCATATCCCATGGATACTAGACTAGAAGAACAGCTCGAGATCATGCAGAAATCCTTAAAAGAGCTAAACCTTAAGAGTCAGGACGTTTGGCGCACAAAATGCTCAATGACCGGACATTCAAAAGATAACTGTCGATAGGAGATCAACCAACAGGACGCTCGATTTGTGCAAACAAAGTGTTTTTGTGACATCTACCAAGAACATGGAGAGCACACCACAAAATATTTCCCATTTAACATGAAGAATGGAAAAGCATCTTGGTGTGCAATTTGTGAAACCAAAAATCATACCACCGCCAACTACCACCTAAACCTAAAGAATTGACAAAATTACCAGGCAGTCTATCAAATGAACGCAGTTGCATAGAATAACGAGAACACTCAATGAAGCAGTGCTCAATATGAACAAAATAATCAAAGGTACGATGGTCGTCGATATGAGCATCGGTTTGACAACCGACGTGGAGGATATGGAGGTTGAGGTCGATTCTCTGGGAATCGTGACAACCGACCACGTCGACCCATCCAATGTTTCACGTGCTACAAAGAAGGACACCGATATGCAGACTATCCATACAAGGACAGAACTGACTTAAAATTTTGTACTAGTTGTTGAGTAGGGGATCACTCATTAGAGGATTTCCCTACTATGATTGATAAAATTAATAAAAAGAAAAATGTTAATGTCTTGTCGTGCATCCAAAAACATGACAATATCAATACAAATAATTTTCATATAGTAACCTGACAAGGGACAAAAAATGGGAATGATAATCCACGAATAAGCAAAATAAAAGAAAATAATGATTATCCTAACCCAGTTAAACAAAAACAATTGTATAAAGATGCAATGAATGTATTTAGAGAATTTACTCAACATGAAGAAACTGACGATAATCGACAAATCTAAATAAAAGAATTAATACACTTGGTACAAAATGATAAAATGGTATTTCAATTCATCGATTTATTGTATAAAATAAAACACAACAATAACACAAAAAAACAAACAAAAAATATTTGCAGCCTAAACCAAAAAGATAAAAGTGATTCCAACCCACTTGTCGACCTAGAAATTGAAGGATATAATGTCCAACAAGTTGTGCTCGACTTCAGGTCACAAGTAAATATTATGACTCGAGACATTTGGGAACAATTGGGTAGACCTCGATGATACGAGTCAGGGATATACCTGAAATTAGCCAACCAAGGACTAATTGAACCTATCGGAGTCTGGAAAAATGTCGACACAACAATAAAAGGAATATCGACCAAAGTCGATTTCAAAATTATTGACCCTAAGGAGGGATCCATCTCCTTCCCAGCGTTAGTAGGTCGACCGTGGGGAAGAAAAATGAAAGCATTGATATCCTTAGAAAAGGAAAGGATAAAACTAAAAGGGAATGGCAGAAAGTCATAGTACCTATCCATCCATCCCAAGGAGAACCTTGGATAGAACCCGTGGATGAAGAAGTCGACATCTGACAACTATATCAGATACAAAACAATGAGTACTACACAGAACCTAATGTCTATGGTGAACTTCACTTAGAGAATCAAGATTCAGTAGGATACAAATCAGATGCAAAATTATATGATTGGGAAGTCGAGAACTAAAAAACACAAGAAAGAGGATGTTGGACCATTCAAAAAGCACAGAAGAAACTAGTTCGACAATGCTTTGTGGTGTCCATCATCCCCAAAATATTTGAAAAGAAAACTAGCGAATATCCTACCCTGAAACCAACAAATGTAAATATCACACAAGTCCCAAGATATAAAGAAAGAGAATCACCAGCTATACACATCGAACAAGTATCCAGGAACATTGGTGAACATGGCCGACTACAAATCCTAGTGGAAACTTTCACAGGACAAGCTGCCAGATGGTGGGATACCCATCAATCAAGATTGCAGACATGGATAACAGCTTCAACCTTCTTCATAGAAATATTTGGAGGGAAAAAGTTAACCAATCAAGCCAAAATACCTATGTTCATCCAAGGACAGGATCCAGAAGACCACATAAAAACATGTGAAAATAATGGAAAAGACTTGGGTATAAGGATGAACGTACATGGCCACACTTGTTTCCATCAACGCTATCTGACTTACCAAACAAATGGTACAAAATGGAAGAGGCTCGAGGTGAAACATTCCTATGGAATGAACTAAGAGAGAATTTTATCAAAGATTTCATCTTTATACCACAAGATGAAAACTTGATCGAAACTACAAAACAAATCAAGGCATTTGTAGAACCGATAGAGAACAAAACCCTAAAATATGACCAATCGACAATAAACTGTAATACTATACAAACTGGGACAATACCACAGTTAAAAAGACTACAGATGGAAAATGAAAATCCGAAAGGGAAAAGCTTTAGATGGAAATCAAACCATGCCGAAACGACAAAACCAATTCGCACAATGCTCAAAGTGGAGACAACTGACAAAGAAGACACCGACCGAATGACTGTAGCAGACTTTCCTGCTACATTTTCACAGTTTAAAGAAGGGATTCAACCAATCAATGAAACAAAAGCACCTAAATGGTTAGATGCTAAAGTGAAAACTAAAGAATTTGACATATCAAATGATGATCGACCAAAAATAGCAAAAATCGGACACTACTGGAGTGAACAACAAACAACAGAAATAGTAAACCTACTAAAATAATTCTAGGATGTATTTGCTAGAGACTACAAGGATCTCAAAGGTTTAGTACATGAAATGGGTGAAATGAAGATTGACATTAAACTTGATGTCCAACCGGTAAAGAAAAGACCATATAAACTAGCTCATAAATACAAAGAGATGGTCAAGAAAGAGATTGATAATATGCTTGCAACAGGAATTATCTACCCTATTGACCAATCAGAATGGGCAAGTCCAATGGTTGTTCAACCAAAGAAACATGATCCAACCAAGCTCAAGATCTGTGTCGACTTCAGAGAACTTAATAAAGTTACACTAACAGACCCATTTCTGACACCTTATGCAGATGAAATCTTAAATGAGGTCACAGGACATGAATGCTACTCATTTACAGATGGATTCTCAGGTTATAACCAAGTACCAATAGCTAAAGAAGACCAGAAAAAGACAACATTCGTATGTGAATTTGGCTCATTTGCTTACAGGGTTATGCCTTTTAAACTAAAAAATGCACCTGTAGTATTTTCAAGAATTGTGGTTAAAACATTTCAGGAATACATTTACAAAACAATGGCAGTATATTTTGATGATTGGACAATATACTCTACGCTAAAAGATCATTGCAAATGGCTAAGGCTCATGTTGGAACAATCCTGACAAATCCAACTATCTCTGAACATCAAGAAGTGCATATTTCTGACCCCTATAGGGATACTATTAGGACACATTGTCTGTAAAAAGGGCATCAAAGTCGACTTCGCAAAAATAAAAATTATTCTTGACTTAAAACCACCAGTGAACCCAAAACAAGTCAGGGTACTACTCAGTCATACAGGATATTACAAAAAATTCATAAGATACAATTCAAACATGACATACCCACTAGAAGAACTGTTAAGAGAAGATAAGGAGTTTGACTAGACAAAAGAATGCAACATATCATTCGAAACACTAAAAAGAAAGCTAGTCAAAGCACCCATTCTAAGATTTCCAAACTGGTCGACCAAATTCCATGTACACATTGACGCATCAGGATTGGCAATAGGAGAAATCCTAACTCAACCAGGAGACGATGGAATGGACTACCCTATAGTTTATAGCAGCAAAAAATTAAATAAAGCAGAAAGAAACTATTCGACAATAGAGAGAGAAGCATTAGGAATGGTCTTGGCACTACCAAAGTATTGACACTACCTATTAGATAATCCGTTTATCTTTTATACTGACCATCAAGCACTAAAATACCTCGTAAATAAATCCTTACACCATGGGAGAATTTGTTGATGGCTACTTCTATTCCAAGAATTCGAATTCGAAGTCGTTTGTCAAACCAGGAAAATTAAATGTCGGTCCCGACCACTTATCCTGAATCGACATAGGAGAGGAACCGATAGGAGTAGAAGACGACTTACCAGATGCACATTTATTTAGAATAGAAGCAGTCCCGACAAAATTAGAGGAAATAGCTTAGTTTTTAGAAGATGGACAAGCACCAGAAATCATGAGTACAAAGAAGAAACAAATCTTAGCAATGAAAGCTGCACCATATAGTCTCATAAATGGATTCTTATATAAAATGGGCTTGGATGACATCCTTAGAAGGTGTGTGTTAGAACATGAAATAAATAATATTATGTATGAAGCACATTATGGACCTGCGGGAGGACATTTTCAAGAAGACACAACTGCCAAGAAAATTCAACATTCAGGGTTGTGGTGGCCAACACTTCACAAAGACTGTAAAATGTTTGTAAGCCAATGTGATAGATGTCAACGTCTAGGTCGACCTCTTCCTAGTACAGAAATTCCCTTGATATCAATAAACCCAAGTTTGACATTTGATATTTGGGCTATTGAATTCATAGGACCATTTCTCATACCAGCAAAAAGAACAGGTGCAAGGTACATAATAACTGCAGTTGAGTATGTAACCAAGTGGGAAGAGGCAGAACCAGTTGACACATGTTCCAGTGAGACAACTGCTAAATTTATCTATGAAAATATCATTACTAGGTTAGGATGTCCAATAACCCTAATCAATGACCAAGGGTCACACTTTATTAATAAAACCATTAAAACACTAACAGATCAGTTCCAGATTGACCACCAACGGAGTACAGCTTACCACCCTCAGTCGAATGGAGCAATTGAGGAATTCAACAAAACACTAACAAAAGGTTTAACAAAAATATGTAACACCAACAAAGATGACTGGGACGAAAATATACCTGTAGTACTATGGGCGTATAGAAAAACATACAAGCGTTCAACTGACCAAACACCATTTCGACTAGTTTATGGACAAGAAGCAATAGTTCCACTACATTTTCGACAACAGACACCTGTTATTGCAGAGATTTTACACATCGATGTCGAAAAAGGAAGGAAGGACTGACTGATGCAATTAAGTAAGCTTGAAGAACACCGACTGATCGCTTTACAACATCAAGAAATCCAGAAACAACAACAAAAGGCATGGGACGATCACAACATCAAAAACAAAAACCTGTTGGTAGGGGACCTTGCATTACTATACAATAGTCGAGTAAAAGGGAAACCCAAAAATCTACATACAGAACGGATGGGACCCTACTTAGTCGAAGAGATTCATGCCAATGGATCAGTCCGACTAAAGACGTTACAAGGCATAGTATTTCAGAAACTTGTTAATGGTGCCTGACTAAAGCGGTACAAAAAATGAAAACAAGTTCACAAAAAAAAATATAACGACCATAACAGTTAGACAAAAACTATAAAAAGCTGAAAAAAATCTAAAACAAACTAAACAAAATAGACATAAACCAGGATGATAGGAAATCAACGCTTCAACAACCGACATTACACCCACCGACATACCACCATCGACCGCTCACAAGACCAACATCGACCAACGACCCTGAAAGTCACATCACGCATTCATGACTACGAGCGCCAAAATCAAATCACCATTAACACAAACTCAAGCGCTCATGTTGGACCATCACTTCTGCCATTAATACACCCATCGACGGAAACGTCAAATGCATCACTTATAAATATTGGACCGCAAGAGGATCATTTACAGTATTTCAAATAGAGAGAAAAACTTAACAAATAGAAAACTGAGTATCGATAATCCCGAAGTAAAGTCAATTAGAAACCTGACAAAATGGCACCAAAACAAACCAGAGCTGTAGCCAAAACTAAGGAACTACAAATTGCTGAGACCCCATTATTGAGGAGACTAAGAAACATAAAGAACGCTAAGGTTCAAGAGACCTCATGGGCAAAAAAATGGGCCGAGATTAAGGAATGGGCCTATGTCGACAAGAAACCAACCCCAACCACAGAAAATACAAACCACAACACTATCGTGAACTAAATGAACACACCGTTCATGGCAAGTTTTGGAGGTACAAAGGAAACAGCAGTCAAATTCATTATAAGCCGATACCACAACGACAGATTCTACTTCGACAGGCTAGTCGAGATCTCTGGCGAAGTAATATATAAATTGATTGGTTTATCCAACCAAGGTGACCCAGTACCAGTTGGAATAAAAGAAGGGCTGGTAGAGAAACTAACTGGATCACCATCGAGAAAAAACTCAAAAGGGCTAATGATTATCCAGATACAATCCCAAACGCCACAAATTGTGGCTAAAATAATAGCAATAGGGATTACACCCATAGGTCAAGGAAGCGACCTAAAACTAGATATGTTAGAGGCAGTGGATACCATTGCTGACACATGAAAAATTTACAGATGGGCCGAGTACATTGCCAACATGCTCAAAGGAATCTATGAAAAATGCCAGGAGTCGGGAGGGATTATAAGGTTCCCGTCCCTTATAATATGGATAGTAATGTACTACTTGTGCCTTGTCGGGGACAAGCAATTCCAAGAACCCACAATATTCCATATGTAGAGATTCAAGGAATTCACCCATACTTGAACAATGAAAGAACTAGAAAACGACAAGGTGCTGTTGGAAAACTGGTTCCAACAGCTTAAAATCCAAACGACCAGATGGAGGGCGCCCCAGAACATCCAATGAAGTCTGCCCAAAACCATGCACATACAATTGGAACTTGACCATGCAGTGGTTTGGTACATGCAGGGCACCAAAGAAAAAGCAAAGACTCTTGACTACTACCCAACAGTCGAAGAGATATTTAGGGAGCTAGCTCGATAGTCTAGCACAAAACTGTCGATAACAGCAAAGGCCAAGGAGGCAACCCTAGCAATAGAGGAGCCACTAACAGAAAAAGAAAAAGAACAAGATTATGAACTCCAGTTATACATCGGTACATTCATGTCAGAGTAAACACCAGTAGAAGACACCAGTCGACTGCAAATTACAATCATACCACTGACAGCCCAAAGGGAAGGGGCACAAATAGAACAACAGGTAACCAATCTAGTTGAGAAAATCATCGACCCAACTCAACAACAGGGGGGAGAAAAAGGACCAGAGGACGACATAGAAACTGAAAACCCCGAGTATGCTATAACCAAAGAAAACATCTGTAAGCTATCAAAGGAAATGGCAGCTTCAAGGAAGAGGAGAAAAACTCAGGAGCAAAAACAGGGGAAGGGGAATCACAAGCTCATCATCAAAGAATCATCAGAAGATGAAGACGAATTAGCAGCCACGTCAGTTGACATCATAGAGGACGCTGCAGCAAACAAAATTCTACTGGAAGCACAGTTCCAAAAATTTGTTGAAGCAGGAGCACAGCAAGGTCAACCGAAAAAGGTAAAGAGCACAAATACCTCAACGGCCGAAAATGTTGTTGATTTAGTGTCTACACCCCCACCCCCATCCCTGACCAAAATCACGTAGGAAACACTTCCAGAGCTACCCTCAATAAGCCTGGTTGACATATGAAAGAATGCTATGCAGGAAACCTTGAAGGAGAGGTTCGACCGAGATAGAGACTTCCAGGCGTACATTGAAAAACTTCCTGAGTTACTCACATTAGAGGAAATTTCAACTCAAAATGGGCCTTTTAACTTTAACTCAAATTCCATGGCATCATGTGTTAGCTAATGAAATTGCTTTAAATTTGAAATACCGTATAGGTCTTAAACACTTTTTAGTATAAATTTGGGGATAGGTATCATAAAGAAAACTACTTTTTTTGTTTGTATTTTCGACATATTTCCTCGTGTTTTTACTCAAATTTCGATCGTCATCATCACATTTTTTTAGGTATTTCTTGTTTTTGGGGTAGGGGTTTGTCAAAAGTATGCCAAGTGGGTACTCGTTGGATGTGGAATTTAATTCCGCATCCAACGAACTCTCCCGTTCGAAATTTGAGTAAAAACACGGGGAGATATGTCGAAAATACAAACAAAAAGTAGTTTTTTTCTTTCTTCCTCCAAAATTAATAAATATTATTTTATTATTTTAACTATTATTTTATTAATTTTTTTAGGAGGCCCATTTTGAGTTGAAATTTCCTCTAATGCCTCTGTACAAAAGATCACCACCAAAATGCCTCTGTTTGAAACTAGTGGATCACGACAGCCTGCTCCTTCACAACCTAGCTGAATACCCCAAAAATCGAGGTCTGTGGGAGTAATAACATCCACATTTGTGAGGAACCTTGACAAGACAACTCAAGTCATCACAAGTGGGACCTCATCCTTCATCCCAACCGATCCCGAACCCCTCCACCAGCCAATGAATCAATAGGAAATGAGGAAGAAGAGAACATGGAAGAAATAAACCAAGAAATCGACAAACTATTCTGCAACATCCCAGAAGGTTCACCCCCACAAATCAATGACCCGATACCCAACCACATCCCCACCACTCCAATCACGCTCGACCATTTTCCATCACCATCACCACCACTACCCCCCAACCTAGAACCTGCAACCGAACCAGCTGCACCTGAACCACCTCTACCACAACCATCAGTACAAACAACATCTATATCTGGACCTTCTGTACAAAATCCACCAGATACACACCTACCTGCAGCACTCATCCCACAGACCCAACCAGAATTTCCCCCAACCACTGCAAGCCGACAACTAGACAACCCATTGCCAAAAAATATGACTCTAACAGGTACACAAGTACCATAGCAAGAAGAGAAAAATCATAAGAGAAAGAGAGATAGAAAGAAGAGGGACAATCAACCCCAAGTGACAATGGTTCACATCAGCCAACTTGGGTCGACCAC
This sequence comes from Pseudotsuga menziesii, assembly GCA_001517045.1. Classification (NCBI taxonomy): domain Eukaryota; kingdom Viridiplantae; phylum Streptophyta; class Pinopsida; order Pinales; family Pinaceae; genus Pseudotsuga; species Pseudotsuga menziesii. Next base: position 1,391,173 of record LPNX010453139.1, read on the forward strand.
TGCAGTCAATGCAACAAAGCTGAGGGATGGAGAGTTGGGACAACTCTTGGAAACCCTGGCTACCGAAGCAAAAAGAGGAGCCAGAATAGATGCAAGGAGCTCAATGACAATGAAAGAGAACAAGTTGAATTCTTAAACAAATGCATAAACCTTACGCAGTCTGTGATACCAGGACCAACAGAGGTCGACACCGACAAGCTGCTAGAGAAAGCCTATCAGCTGTTTGAAAGTGTGGTGTCAGCACTACAAACACAGATGCAAACACAAGAGAAGAGAAAAAAGAAGAAACAGCTCGAATACTGATGCAGCAGCACATAGCCTTCTCCAAAGCTTACAAAGTGCTTCAAGATCACATAGAGGAGTCGGTCATCACAGAAGGAGTACTACAGGACTGGCTTGCTTATTATGGGAAAGTCTTCCAGCAGACCCGATAAGAAATCCAAGAGCTGGAGAAGAGGAAGAGCATGGAAGAAGCACTCAGAAGCACTATCAAAGATCAAATCATGCTTGAAACAACCAAATTGTAGAAGCTCGAACAACAAGCACACCAGTGGGTGCAGCAGGCAATTCCGAGCTTGGACAAATTAGACATCATCTATCCACAAATGAAACGACTTTTGGAGACGACAAAATAAAAAGACCAAATTTTGGGTCCCGAAATGGAAAGGATAGCAGACCTTTCCATTCAAGAGAAGATGTCGACACTGTCAAGCCTTACAACATTAACCATAGACATCCAGAAAGTACTACAAAGCTGGATAGAATTCCAACATCAGTTGGCTGTGACAATAGAAGCAATTGTCGAATTCTATGTACAGAAACGACCAACCATTCGACTTCATAGCCCATAGAAAGATAAACAAACCAACAACTACTTTAGATAGCCAAATATTTTTTGAGTACCTCCCTTGTTCTTCGGGACGAAGAATAGTTTTGTTCATGGTGGAGATGTTGGAGGAGCTAGCCGGTAAGCCGACTAAGCTGATAAGTTGACTAATTCGATCAGCCGACTAATTAGAGATTAGGTTGGCCACCTAAGGTCGTGTCAGTTGACCGAACCGACAGGTAGTTATTTGTAACTGTTTTTCAATTATATATATTAGGATATTGAGAGAGATAAGAACTCGGTTCAGTTCTATGTATTGTATGGACCCTTTCACTATAATATAATCTGTTATTCCACATATGTGTTCTTGTCTCTTGTCTCTGATATGTATGTGTGCTTTTAATGTGTATTATTGGTAACCCTCTGTGATCTGTGAGATTACAACAAGAATCGTGGAGAATGATTGAGAAAATCTAGTAGCATTTTATAACCTATAACCTCAAAATTAAAATCAATACTCCCTACATTAGTCTCCTAATTGAAGTGGGTATTTCCCCCATCGAGAGCATGGATATGATTAGGTTTTTGATGTAGAAGTACATGATAAATAACATGGGATATCATAGATTCCATTAATGCACTTAAAAATCTATTCAAAACCACTTTCGGTTCAAGGGAGGTTGGCATAAATACACCATATCTTGGTTAAACCATTGGGAGATCGATAAAAATGTCATTATGCAAAATATTAATAATCTCAAAAATATTGTTACTTCAAAGTTTAAATAAAATCATGGTGCGATAAGGATATAGATGTTAAAAAAAATGAAGATATTATAAGTAGGTCATTAAACTTGATCTAGAATATCAAAATTACCTTTATTTATTGACTAGTTCAAAGTTAAAAAAAATATAGCCAAGATATTAAGAACACACTCTCATGAGCTCCACAGTGAAACAAGGTGTTGAACAATTCCTAAAATGATGTGGGCGGAAAGAATTTTCCATCTCTGTGGGGCTATGATAATTGTAAATGAAAATCACTTTCTCTTAGAGTGTCATGTGTACACCCATATTATATTTTAGTTTCATAATCTTTGTTGCAATATAGGCCTTCCTAGCCTTCTTACAAGCTAGAATTATAGTGAGATCATAACTCTTCTCTTCAAGCCTTTGCAGCATATGAATACAACCTTAAATAAAGCCAAATAATATCTCTTAAGGTTAGACAAAACAAATTTGGTCTTATTGGACGTTAACAACCATCATCATCATGATCATCATTGCATCATCATCATCATCAATAAAATATGGTACTCAATACATGCAATATTTACTAACTATATCTAGAATTTAAGTTGTCATAGTAAGAAACATATTGGTATTATGTTATTAAATAGTTTTTACTTGGGTCATTCTAAAACTGTGCCAACCTTTTACTTGCATAGTAACTCAACATAAACATAGTAGTTACTATATCAAATTATATTAAATTGGTTAATCATAGTAACATACACAATATTAATGTCATTAAATAAATTTAACCAACTTAGATTCTAATAAAAATTATAATTAATATTAATAGAAATAATGTAATGAAACCAAGATTAAGGATTTATTCATTTTGAAAAAACTCAATATAGTTAAAGTTCTAAAGACCTAGATCCATTGTATATTTACAAATTTAATGAAATATGTGTTGATTCGCTATGTTGCAAAATATGACCTAAAGTTAGTTGGTTTTATTGACTCTGATTGGGAAGGTGATAACACTGATAGAAAATCAACTTCCATATATGTGTTTATGATTGCAGATGGACCAATCAGTTGGTCAAGTAAAAAGAAAAGTTCCATTGCACGTTCTTCTACGGAGGCAGAATACAGAGGAGCTATGAATGCAACTACTCATTGTTTGTGGTTGTGGGGTATACTTGGAGAGTTTGGGATCCAATCTGACACTTCCATAGTCATTTATTATGACAATGAAAGTACTATTCAAATATCAACATACTTAGTACATAGGCACTGAACCAAACACATATAGATCCACATGCACTACATTATAGGGCTTGTGCATGATGTGGTCATTTCTTTGCACTATTGTGCATCATCCAAACAAGTTGCAGACATATTCACCAAGGAATTCTCTAAGAAGACATTCAAAAATATCAAATAACTACTTGGGATAGTTTTTCACATGGTGAACACTGATTGAATACATATTTCACAAAATATTGTTCATGTCTGTGTTTAAGGGAGGATTTTCTCCTTATGGTTTTGCCTCTTTCCTTATTTTTATGGACACAAAGTATGTAAAGGGTGACTACAATTTTTTTCTAGGACTTATATATCTAATATATTTCTGATATTTCACATAATTCAGGCTTAAGAGGGGGTGTTAGAATGATCAAAATCCAATTCCCATACTTAGGATACATTAATTAATCTTTTTGATTAATTTCCTAGGCCCTACACTAGCTAGTTGGCATCCACTTGCACCACTTGGTCAAAAATTTCCTAAACTGCCTCCAAGAGCACCTTCACAAAATTATGGATAAGATTCTGATAACTCAACAGACTTTTATTAAGTGCGCATTTCTTCCTTCTCCATAGTTAGAATGCTTTTTAGCAGTTTTAAGGGAAAAGGTGAAAGCTAGTCACATGACAACTGCCATTTTTTTTGCACAACTCATCGTCCATATTGTTCTCTCTTAAAAGGATAAGTATATTTAATTTCCATCACTTATCAGCTGACATACCTCATTCAGCCAATTCGTGACCTCCTTGAATGGTTTGGAAAGTGTTTTATGCACACAGGGAGGATTTTTTACTTTTAGTAAGCATGCTCTTGTGAGTATTAAACTTGCCTCCTTAGGAATTCAAATATATTATGTCATTATATATTATAGCCTATTATTTTATAAGGTTGGTTAATGTAAACCTATGCAATGCAAGTTTGTGTTACGCACCAATTTCAGTCTCCAATTTGAGTCGATCTATGCATGTTTTCAAGCAATTTTTGTGAGTTCAATTGTTCTAATTTTGGGCTTAATTTCCACAAAATCATGTCCATTGAAGCTTTTTTCCCATTGTTATTTGCAAACTCTACCAAGTATATATAATATTCTTTTTGGAAATATTGAGACAGGGGGGAATCTATATTGAGAACTTTTTATCATTTCAAACATTAATTATATCAGGTAAACATTAATTGTTAGGAATGTCATTCATCATCACATAAGCCATACACAATGCACAAGAGATTTAATGTGGAAATACAAATGGAATAAAACCACAAAATTCTTTTCTTACATTATGTCAATATTACATTCATAGGAATCACCAACTTCCAATATTCCCCAGCATCAAATAGGAGGAGGAACCAACCCCTTGATTTAGAGTTACCAACCTTAAGGAAGCTCCAACTTCCTAATTTACCACCACCAATTGAAAAGAGTTTCTAACCCCCTAATGTATAGGCTACAACTTGAAGGAAACTCCAACTCCTTGATTTACCCACACCAATTGGAAGGAGGATCCAACTCTCTGAGATCATAGGCACTGAACTGAAGGAGACTTTAATTTTTTGTGCTTGCCCCTTCTTGACACCCTGGTTCTCCAACTCCAAATAGAAGGAAAATCCAACTCCCTGTCCTTGACATGTTCTTCCATTCCGGTATGAATAATAGAATCAATCTATCAATGCCACTAGCTTTGTCACTATCACCATCAACCTATATCTATATCATTATCTCTATGAACATGTACCTATATCACTTCCTCAATCAACCTATACCTATATCACTATCTCTATCAACCTATATCACTATATCACTACCTTGCTTAATTTGTCGCAGTCGCTATCTCTGTCACAATGCCCCAATCACTATCTCTGCAGCCTGTATATTTGTCTCTACCAACCTGTAATTGTATCTCTGTCTTTGTACCTATACCACTATCCCTTTCATAATCACCGTATCTCTATCTCAATACCCCAATCACTGTCATAATGTCCCAATATCTGTCACACTATATCAACCTATACATGCCTCAAATCTATACCTAGAAACAATTATCCATCTATTTCATTTGCATCCTCAACGCTTACATCATAGACATTTTTAAAACATTGAATATTACAAGAGATAGGCCATGTGTAAAGGAGTATATTCTTGAGTTGGATTCAATAATTACTAAGAAACATTATGTGTAAATGCTAAGCCTCATGTTTTGAGGAATTTACTTTGATATGTCAAAGTGATGATTTTGTATAGTCGTGTTGGATACGACTAAGGACTTGTATGTCAAGTCCAATCCTCATGTGTTGAGGAGGTGCCTCATGTGTAGAAGTAATACTTTGCATGTCAAATCATGAATGGTGTGTGATGCCTTATTAACCATGCTCATTCGAGATGGATGAGATATTAAGTCTCATGTAGAGACTAGCCATAACTAGAGAGAATTACTTTAGTATATGACCACTTGGAACGATAGTAATAAAATATGATCACATCATTGGACAAATATCCTTAGTATAATTGATATGATATATAAATTAATGGTGGAAAATATGGACCATGTAGATAAGGTAAGAGATAAATATAAGATGCATTGATATTATAGAGAACTTGAATTGTTAATCTTTAGTGATGTTAAAAAAGAATACTTCAGTTATTTAAGAAGAACTCAAAGTGTTCACTTCAGTGATAAAAACAAGAAATAATTTAGTTTAAAGAGTTAACTAAGTGTTAATAAAGAATATATAGTTAACTAATTTTTGGCATGATGACACTTCAGTTGAACTAAAGATGACACTTGAGTTAAAACATGACACTTAAGTTATGATAGTTGAGTTATGACACTTGCATGACAACACTTGAGTTATTTGTGTGTAGAAATTATTTCTATGGATATGTATAGTCTCTCATTGAATTAGAAAGGCTCCTAGTTACCTAACCCATTATAGAAAATGAACAAATGATTCCTAACATCTTTCTATATCTAATATTTTATGCAACCAATAGGAAATAAGGATAGAGAAGGAAGTAGGTTTAGTACCTTTTCCAGATGGTTGTCCCTGCTACTCCATCCTTGAGCTTGATATTCCAAATATCCTAAAGTGTGTTAAGAACAAACTAGATCTAATATTATTTGAATAGTACAAAGAAAACATACAATGCACATAAACAAAATATGGAAGAATATACCAAGTTGTTTCATTAGAAATCCGAAGGAAACTAGCATATGATGTGATTATACCTTATCTTATGCCAACAACATCTCCTCCAAGCTCCCTAGTAAACTCCATTTGAAAGACCTAGAATCATGGGTTTCACCTCTTCAAGCTTTTTCCCACCAGTTTGATCCAAGGTATGAGATCCCATTTGTAGGTTATAATGGAGGCCAAAACACTTAGAAGGATTTGGGATCTAGGGAGAATTGTTTGGATCAAGGTATATGGAGACCATTCTAAATAGTAAGAATATAGGATTCGAAGGATAATATTACCCATTGAATATATCATTCAAAATATTGATCCAAAATACAAGGAAATATGGTCAAACAACATTGTCTCTCCCCTAAATGAGGAAAAAGAGAGAAAATTAGGGACATTTTTTCTCCCCTACACCATAACAATTTGAATTTTAGGGGGGGTTTGGAACCCCCCCCATAGGTGTCTATGAGGGGGGTTTATAATCGCCCTTAAAAGTCACTTTTGGGGGGGGGTCTACCCCCCCCCCCCACCAAAAGTGACTTTTAAGGGCGATTATAAACCCCCCTCATAGACACCTATGGGGGTGGTTCCAAACCCCCCCTAAAAGTCCTTATTACAAACCTTTGGGGGCGGTTACAAACCCCCCTCATAGGTACCTACGAAGGAGTTTACAACCCCCTTGCATAGGTACCTATAGGGGTGGTTACAAACACCCCCATAGGTTCCTACAAGTGCAATTTTAACCCTCCCTAAAACTCCATCTTACAAACCTTCGGAGTTGGTATCAACATATTAAGCCCTTAATGATGACACATTACACCATATAGTGTGGTGCATTACTCCTAATATTGTGATGCATTACATATTATTTATCTCAGCTTGGGTTTATTAGTGGGTCTATTATTTTTTATTGTACACCTTTATCTCCTATATATAGGAAGGATATATTCTCACTTTAGTCATCATAGTATCTTATCTTGTCTTGTGTATGCAATACACTGTGTAAGGAGGTTCCTCCCTCAAATATGATTGATATTTATCTCTGTTATTCATGTTTAAGGTATGGATTACTCTCTTATTTTCTATTTCTTCTCTTTTTATGCTATTTTTGGGACTTGGTTGCATAACAATTGGTATCAGAGCTCTTTCCTCAGAATTGGCTTCTGCAAAACGAGTCATCTTGTCACTTTCGCTACAATTTTTTTTATACAAGGATTCAGAGATCAAGGTTAAAAACTCACTTCCAAAATAGGTAGAAATATGTCCAATGGGAAATTCATATCCAGATCCAATACAGTTTCATAGATAATTGTGGAGGAATCCAAGGTTTTTAACTAGTCCTAAAGCTAGTCTAAAACAAGTGTTCTCAAGAAAAAGGTCATATTTGAGGCATTCAACATCCAAATTGAGTGAGACTAGTTGAATATGAAAGAAGAAGGACCAGGGTATATGTGGTATAAGTTTTAGATATAGAAACAAAATAGTGGACACATGGTATACAGTACAAGTGCGCTCTTCTGGATAGGAAAAAAATAAGAAGCTTTGGGATACTTGCAATACATTTTTGTTGGCTCATCCAAATTAGTTCAGACCCATGGAATTAGAAAGAGGACAGATCAGGGTACCACAAGATGAAGTTTCATTCTCATAGGAGTTGAAACTCAAATTTTACCTCAGTTACAAGTCATCCATAAAACAATATTCCAATTAACATTTGAAAAAGGTATATCATTTTTCATTTGAATAGCTTTTAGTAGAAGGAAATATTTGTGGTAACCATATGGTGTGATATATATTTATTGTTCAAAATTCCACCAAAAGGAAGTGGAAATAATCACACTCCACTCAAACCCTAGAGGATTCATCCCTGCCATACGCGGAAATGGAAGACATTTCTTTTAAGTGTCCAAATTGAAAGATAGGATTAAAGGAAATGTGAAAATTGATGATTTTGATAAATTGGAAAAGAATATGGATACTAAAGAGGACCTCAAAGGGATGGATAGTAAAGAAGATATTCAAGAATTGAAGGATTTTATGAAGGATATAAAACATAATTTTATTCCTCATTTATCTACTCAAGAATAGGATAAGGAAGAAAAATATGACTTATTCGAGAAAATTGAAAATCAATTGGAGAGTAGGTAGTAGGATTCCTCAAAAGTTGAGGATTCACTGCAACATCATGGGTTCAATTCAGGTCCAAGAAACTAGTTTATCCCCAATATTGACATGATAAATTTTGATGGCAAAGATCCAATCACGTGGATTTTTTAGATGGAGCAATTCTTTGATTTACACCAGGTGCCCACTATGAAAAAGGTAACTATTGCATCCTTGTATTTAGAACTTAATCAATTTGTATGGTACCAATATATTTGTGACCATAAAAAAGAGTCTATTATCTCTTGATATATATTCACAGAAGAATTGATTGCACATTATGGGGATATAAATAACAACACCTTCTTCATTCAGTTGGTAAATATCAAGCAAAAAGGTTCAGTCACAAAGCACATCAAGAAATTTCAGCAGCTAAGTCTTAGACTGAAGAATATCTTAGAAGATAATGTGTTAGATCTCTTTATTTGAAACTTGAAAGATAACATTCAACATGAGGTGTGTTTCTTTGAACCATCATCGCTAGAGAAGGCTTTCTTGATGGAAAGGAAGGTTGAAAATAAAAATATGTCAATGACTACTAGAAAGGCCTTCTCCAACACATATAGAGAAAATAATGTTCCTTCTTCTAAACCACCACAAAGGTTGACACGCCAACAACTAGATGAAAGAAGAGAAAAAGTATTATGATATAATTGTGACATCAAGTATAGTAAGGGATATAAGTGAAATGAGAAGAAATTATTCTACATAGATTGTGAAGAGGAAGAACCAAAAGAAGAGGAGACATCTCAAGAAGAGGCGATTTCGGAAGAAATAGAAGAGGATACTTCAGAAATAATTACTCCCACGACATCTTGTCATGCATTGGTTGGAATTATCACTCCTCAAACTCTCATTATAGAAGGATACATCAAAAAGAAGAAGGTAACAGTGTTTATTATTTTGGTAGTACTCATAATTTTATTCATTGTAAACTAGCCAAAGTTCTTAATTTCTTTGTTTATCTAGCACTAGAGTTTCAAGTAATGATTCCATATGGAGGAACTAAAATTGCTCAGGGAAATTCCATAATATCAATATGGCTATGGGGGAATATGTATTGAATAGTCCAATTATCTCTATCCCAATGGGTGGTGTTGATGTTGTCTTAGGTGTCCAATCGTTACAATCATTGGGAACATTGGCTTTTAATTTAAAAAAAAAATTCATGAAATTCTCATGGGAAGGTAAATAATATGAGTTAAATGGTATCATAGGAAAACCAAGCAAGGTGATAAGTTCTAATGGTATGACAAAGTTGTTAAAAAAGGGACATCAAGGTGTAGTTGCACAATTATGCTCATTAGATGTTCAAACCTCAAAGTTACCTATCTCCCCAAATCTCTGAAGGGTCATTAATAAGCATTCCAAGGTATTTGGAGATATTCCCAAAGGTATTCCACCTATTCATGACTTTTATCATGCTATCTACTTATTTCTAGGAAGTGTTCCTCCTAACATCAAACCTTACAAATATCCCTATAGACAAAAGAGTGAAATTGAGCGTATCGTTTTTGAAATGTTAGAGGTTGGCATAATTAGTCCTAGCCAAAGATAATTATGACTATCCAAAGTTCTTACTCTACACCAGTTGTAATGGTACCCATTCCAAATGGATCATGGCATAAGTGTCCTAACACTACTACATTTCGATCCAAAATTCGACGAAAAAATACGACGGCGTGTGGATCTCTCTTTTTAAACTTACCAAAAATCATAAGGATACATTTTTTTTTTGTAAATGTGGCCACAAGAATCGGTGAAGCAATGGCTATTCTCATAACCGTCGGTTAAGAGATGACGCGTTAGTAAGCGTCGCTTAAGCGACGTCGCCTTTAAATTGGAACCCGATGCTTAAGTTCATTTAAATTGGAACCAACGCTTAGGTTCCTTTTAATTGGTCAACTATTTAACATGGAAAGCACCGTCGCATATCCGACACTTAGGTTCATTTCCTACACACACTCATATAAATAGATGTAGGCCTAGGTTCATTATCTCACACACTCACTCTCGCACTTATCTCTTGGACAAGAAATGCAAAATTCCTAAGGGTTTGTTTTTTGGCCTTGTGCTTTTGTGGGGATCTTCCCACTTGGTCTTGGATTTTGGTCTTGCTCTTTGGTGACTTCTCTCTTGAAGTATCTCTTGGTTAATAATTTCTTGGTTTAGGGTTTGGTTTTTGGCCTTGTGCCTTTGTGGGGATCTTCCCACTTGGCCTTGGATTTTGGTCTTGCTATTTAGTGACTTCTCTCTTGAAGTATCTCTTGGTTAATAATTTCTTGGTTTAGGGTTTGGTTTTTGGCCTTGTGCCTTTGTGGGGATCTTCCCACTTGGCCTTGGATTTTGGTCTTGCTATTTAGTGACTTCTCTCTTGAAGTATCTCTTGGTTAATTTCTTGGTTAATTTCTTGGTTATATCTAAGGTTCTGCAGCTTGTTATTGTGTCAGGAGTCATAAAAAACCAAAGGAAAATCTAATAGTAAAAATCTTTAGTGGCACTGTCCATAGAAAAATGCAGTGGATTATACTATCTCCTTGTTCTTTTTAAGGTTCTTCATATAGAGTTTTAAAACTTTTCGAAATCTACAGCGTTAGTTAATGAACTTCTACCAATTGGTTCGTCCAATTTTGTTATCTAATCTCTACTGAGTGTTGTGGATGTAATACACTTGGTAATACTTAATTGCTAGTTGGCTCAAATTAACTGTTCTATCTACTTGTTGATTTCAGTTGTGGCTACCTTAGGTATACTTGGGTTTTATATAAAGTTTAAACTATTGGAGACAGGAGATGATTCGAAGAATGAAGTCGCTTAATACAAGTGCTCATATTACTCTTGGAAGAGCTATATATTTGATAAATGACTTAATTGAGCATATCAAAACTTGAAGCAAGTCTTTTCCATCCAAATCATATATATATTTCTTGCACACATACATTTGGTCAAAGCTATTAATCATTTGTCATTTTATCTCACGATTGTTACTTCAGGCATAGCTTACTGATATTTGTTTCTGGGCACTTTGTTAGCAACATTCGCTTTATTGTAGTAATTTCACAATCTATACAAACATCAAGGTGTGTCTCCAGTAATCTAACATTTGTATTTTTTTTTTAAAAACACTTATAGCCATTGGTTAATCGACGGCTAGTAGGTGATTTAAAAAAAAAAAAATTCAATACCGTCGCTTAACCGACATTTCAGTTTTCATAATCCGTTTGTTAATAGACGGGTTTCTTTGGTGAACCGTCGCTTAACCGTCGCTAGACCGTCTCTTAACCATCGTTAGACTATTGCTTAACCGTCGCTAGTCCGTTGCTTAACCGTCGCTAGACCGTAGCTTAACCGTCGCTAAACCGTCACTTAACCGTCGCTTAGCTGACGCTTACGTTTAAAGTTTAATATGAATTAGATGTCGGATAACCGACGATTTACATTTAACTGACGATAAACTGAGCTGTCGCTTAATCGATGGATTGGAAAGATGTCGGGTAACCAATGACAATCCACCGACGCTTAAAAAAAATCATAGTGTCGTACATGTGACAGGGAGGTGTCGAAAATCCGACAATACGGCTGTCGGATTTTTGGTCGAAATGTAGTTGTGTAATTATAGAGAGATCAACAAGATCACCATCACAGATAAGTTTCCCACTCCCGTCATTGATGAATTGTTAGCCGAATTACATGGAGCAGTTGTCTTCACAAAGTTGGATCTTTGTTCTGGGTATCATCGGATTCGAATGAAGGATGAAGACATCCCAAAACAAAATTCAGAACTTATGAAGGTTGCTATGATTTTTTGGTCATGTAATCTGGTCTAACAAATGCACCTTCCACATTTCAAGGTTTGATGAATTATATTTTAAATCCTTTCCTTAGAAACTTTGTGCTGGTATTCTTTGATGATATACTAATATATAGCAAGTCTTGGGAAGAACATGTTCAACATGTTGATAGGGTACTATAACTACTATAGGAGATAGAATTGTATGCAAAACCCTCAAAATGTTTCTTTGGGATAAAGGAGGTAGAGTATTTGGGTCATATTGTTTCTCATGAAGGTGTCAAGGTAGACCCTAAAAAAATTAAATCCATGATGGACTAGCCGATTCCCAAAACCCTGAAGAAACTTCAAGGATTCTTAGGTGTGACAAGGTACTACTGCAAGTTTGTTCATAACTATAGAAGAATAGTAGCTCCTCTAACAATGTTACTAAATAAAGATGCATTTTCTTGGACTCCACAGGCAACTCAAGCCTTTCAACAACTCAAAGACACCATGTGCAAAGCTCTTGTTTTGGTGACACCAGACTTCATAAAAACCTTTATTTTGGAATGTGATGCTTCAGGAAATTGAATCGGAGTTGTACTAATGCAAGTAGGAAACCCTCTTTCCTTCATAAGTCATTCAATAAAGGGAAGGAACTTAAAAAATCCCATTTATGAGAAGGAAATTTTGGCAACAATACATGCCTTGAAGAAATGGCACCCATACCTTATAGGGAGACATTTCAAGGTTAAAATTGATCATAATAGCCTTAAATACTTCTTGGAACAAAGTCTTTCTTCAGAAGAGCAACAAAAATGGGTGACAAAGATGTTGGGATATGACTTTGAAATCATCTATGAAAAGGAAAAGGAAAATGTTGTTGCAGATGCACTCTCCAGGAAAGATGAGGATGTTGAAGCATTACTCTATGCTATTTAGATCATCCAACCATATTGGATAGTCAAAGCAATGGATGAATGGAAAAATGACAAAAAAATATGGACATTTATTCAAAAGATGCAGCAAGATCCTAGTGCCTCTAATACATTTAGGTGGAAATATGACTTACTATGGTTCAAGGATTGCTTATATATTTGTAAGATATCCCAGCTCAAGAAAAAGGTACTTTCTGAATTCCACTCCTCGTCGATAGGAGGGCACTCAGGTTTCCTAAAAACCTACCACAGGGTAAAGACAAATTTTTTTTGGGATGGTCTTAACACTGAGGTTCAAAAATTTGTGATAGAATGTTTGGTTTTCGAACAAAATAAAGTGGAAAAAATTAAGACCCTTGGTATTCTACAACCACTTTCCATTCAAAGACAAAGGTGGACAGAGGTCTCGATAGATTTTATCACGGGTTTACCAAAATATGAAGGCAAGAGTGTCATCATGGTGGTTGTTGATAGACTTACTAAATATGCACACTTCTGTGCACTATCTCACCCCTTCAAAGTAAGCACGATCTTCAATTCTTTTATGCTGACAGTACAAAAACTACATTGTACTCCAAATATTATAGTAAGTGACAAGGATCCCATTTTCACAGGAAATGTTTGAACCAAATTAATTTCTTGTTTGGGTACTTAACTGGCTCATGGCTCATCTTATCATCCTCAATATGATGGACAAACAAAGATAGTAAACAAACATTTGGAAGGGTATCTTTGATGTTTTGCAACTGATAAACAAATAGAATGGGTCAAGTGGTTACCCTTGGAAGAATGGTGGTTTAACACTTCCTTTGATACATCATAAAAAATAACCCCATTTATGGAACTTTATGGCTATCATCCACCATCCATCATATCTTCACTAAGAGACTACTGTAATTTTCAAGCAATCGAAGACCACATGGAGCATCAACAACAATTTCTTCGACTCTTAAAGGAAAACCCAAATCTAGCACAAAATTGAATGAAACAACAAGCACATCAACACCGTAGTGAACAAAGATTTAATGTGGGGGATTGGGTGTTTTTAAGACTACAACCATACAAGCATATGTCCCTGAAGAACACCAAGAAGGATAATAAATTATCACCTAAATACTACGGCCCCTAAAATGTGTTACAAAATATTGGTAGTATGGCCTACAAATTGGAACTACCCGCATCTTCATGAGTCCATCCAGTTTTCCATGTTTCTCGTTTAAAGAAGGTAATCAGTGACAAGATACCAGTTCAAACGATATTACTAGAACTTTAGAAGGAAAAATCATCTTGGATCCTGAAGAAATTACTAAAATATGAACTAGATAGCTTTGAAATCGATCAATTTTAGAGTATCTCATTAAATGGAAGAATTAACATGTGGAAGATTCAACATGGGAAGATGAGTGCTTTATACAACAATATCTAAAACTAATTTAGCATTAAGGACAACACTTTATGAAGGGGAGGGCCGTGTTAAGCCCTTACTGATGACACATTACACCATATAGTGTGGCACATTACTCCCTATATTGTGGTGCATTACATATTACTTATGTTGGCTTGGGTTTATTAGTTGTTATTGTACACCTTTATCTCCTATATATAGGAAGGATATATTCTCATTTTAGTCATCATAGTATCTTATCTTGTCTTGTGTACTCAGTGCATTGTGTAAGGAGGTTCCTCCCTCGACGAGGATTTATATTTATCTATGTTATTCATTATTAAGGCATGTATTACTCTCTTATTGTTTATTTCTTCTCTTTTTATGCTATTTATGGGACTTCGTTACATAACATAACAAAACCACCCCCAATAGTACCAACGCTAAATGTTTGGACTTTTAAGGACAGTTCTAGAAGAGATCAAAACCAATGCTAAAAGTGAGTTTTGAGGGCGTTTCAAAAATCCCCTTACAAGTATTTATTACAAACCTTTTGGGGCAGTTATAAACCCCCCTCATAGGTACCTATGTGGATAGTTCAAAACCCCACTCGTAGACACCTACGGGGGTGATTCAACCTCCCCCCCCTCTAAAAATCCATCTTACAAAAATTTGGGGGCGGTTATGACCCCCTTGTTGTAACATACAAGGGTATTTTTGAACCCCCCTTGTAGTGACACATGAAGGTGGTTTAGAACCCCCCTCATAGAAACATACAAAAACGGTTTGAAACCCCACCTATAGCCATAACAAATCATAATAAAATATATTTTATTAAAAATACCAATATTCCCATATCATTAGGGCATAGAGGAATTGAACCACCAAATTCCTTCTTGTAAGGAAGGTGCTCTTCCATTGAGCTAGAACCCTTTTAGAATTGGAAAAATGATCAATGTTAAGACCAAGATTGCATCATTTGTAATTCTGAGAAAAAGAAATAATATCTAAATACAAGCATGCTTAGAATCCATTTTTTATTTCCAAAGACAACCATGCTTTAAATCACTCATCAACAACCTACATGCTCATATCTAGAGAACACAAGAAAATGTTGCTATTAACTAAAGAAAAATATTTGCAATACATAAATATTACATGCAATAAAATTAGTGTTATATAGAGATCTTGTTAATCTTTCCTAACCCATTGTATATGTTTCTCATTATCCTTTTTAGCTAGATCTATGTTCCCAATTCTTTGTGCCTCCACATGTGCATTATGATGCATGGCATCTATGGAGCACTGCCACCTACCCATGTAAAGCGTACATCTAGCCACTTCAACTTCATGTGTACATCCAGCCACTAGAACCAACACAACTTCATATGTACATCCAACTTGTAGAAATCGTGCAACTATATGCATACAATGGAAATTTTTTATCCTTGGCTAATTTATTTTAGACAAAAGCTCAAAATTTATACTACAAATATAGTTTTATATGTGACAATGTAAAGGAATGGTACAATTTACTATGGAAAACCTTCATTGTGTCTAACTCTACTCTTTCTTTCATCTATTTCTTCTTTCAAATTTAGAAGTCATGATAGTTTCTTCTAACCAAACACATAAGAAATTGAGAGTGGTTCAATATAACACTACATCAAAAAAGTAATAAAAAATTGACTAAAACCTTCACTAGATGCAAAGAAGGCTCTTACAAACACAACAAAACATGATCCTTCAACCATTGCAAAACTAAAGTGGTTGGTAGAGAATATTACGGTGATATGTAAACTGCCTTAGATATTCCAATGAACAATTCATCAAAATATCTTAATATTGTAATTGCAAATACAACGAGACTATACTATGTATAATATTTTTAGATGATTAAAAACACATTGATAATATTTAAACTTTGTTGAGAAATAAGAACATAAATATAGTACTAAAAACCAATGTTGTCAAAAGACTCCCAAGTCTGGTGAGTATTCTTTGGGAAAAGTACTCTCCTAAGACTTGCATGCCAGACTTAACACTTGCCAAACTTGACACTTTCAAGACTCGGAACTCACTAGACTCGGCTGAGAATTGACATACTCCCTAGAATCAACAGATACTTGACCTACTCGCCAGACTCACGAATCACATAGATAGACTCACAAGCCCAACTCAGCCACCCAAAAAATGCCCATTTTGACTTGTCAACAGTTTTTGGAGAGAAATGAGGCAATAGGTTGGAGCATGAGTGGTTGGAGAAAATGGTATTCATCTACTACAACCTTCAGATGCACTCAAAAAAATTGTGGGAGAAGGATCTCAATCCAATTTTATTGTATAAGATTGATCTAGTCTCTAATTGGGTTTTGGAGGATGAATCTCCTCCTGATGATTTGAGTTGGCTTGATGAAAAGATTGAATATCTCTCTAATGTGAAATTTTCTCAAATGGAAACACAAAATACACATGCATCACATTTTTTGCTTCAATCTAGGGATGTTGGAACTAGCTCCTCTAGGGATTACTCTAGGAGTTCTCATAGTCATGTGTGAGACTTGATATTAGAGTTGGAGACACTATTTATTTTCATTGAGGATTTTTTTCTCCCTTAATACTATGCAAGGAGCGATGATGACATAACAAAGGGCAAGATAGGGTTTGTTTTGTTGGTTTTCGACCCCAAATGCTATGATTTATTCCTAAATTTAGCTAGGGAATGGTCCAAGTACATGGTGAAGGTTTCTAACACACCTAAGGGATACAAACATCATGTTTTTTAATGGTAATAAAACATGAGGATCAAAAAATACACTCAAATGTGGGAATTTGAGATATAATAGGAGCCCCCTAAAGTGGCGAGGTCAAAAGGGATATAATGGCTAAAACACTTTACCAAAATATAGGCCCAAAGGGTATCTAGAAGAGAGTTGAAAGAAATATGCAAAGCAAATACCAAGCAATATAATTGTATCATACTTGAGGTGGGAATACCCATGCTCGAAATAAACTAACGCAAGGCATGGCTACCGACCAAAACATTACACATCCATGAAAATAATGGATACAGACTATGGCCACCAAGGATACAACATGGATCCATATCTAAATGATTGAAAAATATAATGGTTATGAAAATACAAAGTAGATCCATGATATAATAATGACTTAGTCACTGACCAATACAAAGTGGATCTATGTGATAGTATACATATGGGTTCCAACATGATGCCCATGTAGGAACCTACTAAAACAATATCCACTGCTACCTAGGTAAAGTACATAATAGAATTCCCCAGAATCAAGGTAGTTGGTGACAATGCCTTAGAATTAAAAATTTGTCCCTTCCTTGGCTTGCACCTAGTATTCAACGTGGAGCTCCTTCAACCATATTTTGCACCACTGTTGGACACCTTGGAGGTGGCAGAAAAATTGACACCTGCAGAGCTTAATCTTGACTACATGGAACAATAAACCATTGATCATATCATGGACACATAGGTTAAGGGAATCCGTCAGCTGAAGATCCAACTATATCAAGATGTCAAAGAGGGTAGCTCCTCCACCAAGGCAAGTGTCTCACCAAGAGTCAAGTTTAGCAAAAGTTTCCCATGTTGATGGGGGAACTCAACGCAATAGAGACCATTTCTTCCTAAGGTGGGAGTAATTATCCATATGGCTATAGGTTTCCACCCACCTATTCCACTAGTTCAAATGGTTTTTCATGTTGGCAATTTTCTTGTAATTTTCTACAGTTTTCTGAGTCCCAAACTTCTAGGGTCATTTTGAGGCCCTAAACGATATTTTTTGGCGATTCGGGGAGACATATAATTTCTTTGGGAATGCATTTGGCCCCATTCGAAAGTTTTCAATCTTGGATAGACCTTTCCAATGGGTTATCGAGCGCCCCAGACATAGATCGTATGCAAAATTTATGACCCCAAGAAGTTGATTGTTCAACTAACCACCTTGGGGCAGCAAACTTTATGACGATTCATCTCCCATGGTTTAGGTTTAGGTTTTTCTTCCTCTCCAAGGGTTTGTGATAAAATTCCCCCTGGAATCCTTTTGTATTCATCTTTTCACAAGTGAGCATATCCGTCACATCTCTTCTCGGATCAAGATCATGCCTGTACCATCTTACTAAACTTCTCAAAAATTTTGGTTGTTTTGGAGGTAACGCACATTAAGAATTTCTTACCTCATCAAGCCTAGAGGCTCTACTCTACCTGCTCTTTCAAACAACTAAAAACATGTTTCAAAATAAAAACCACCACCCGATTCTCCTATGATTTAGCATCATTACATTCTAGAAAATAGACCAAAATAATCTTCATGCATTCTAGGGACTACCCCTATTGACAATTCTTGTCAAATCAAAGACATGCAATTTTCTGCTCGAATCCTAGAGACATAAGAATTCCTCATTAATATTACAACTGTCCATAATTGTTCCCTTCTGGATAAGCTTTCCAATTCCTATCTTCATGCTTCATTTTTCTCTTGTATATGGAATTTACATTCTTCCAAATGTGCTAATTTTTTCCATTTCAGATCTTTTTCCACAAGTGCAATTTGGCTTCAGAGGCCAACTTCATCCACTTGTAAGAATAAATATAGAGAGAACTAGAAAAAAATTTCTATTGGGAAAAGTTAGTACATATAACAAGGGTCACTCAACAACTTTCAGATCTCTGATCCGATGCACAATTCGACCTTTATAAAATTATGAGATTGATTATTGACTTTTGCAACTTTTCCCAAACCTATTTTTTTGGGCAAAAAATGGCTCTCCCAAACTAAGTGTTTCTAGAAAAAATTCAACTAATGGAATTTTTATATTTTAATGAGTAGATGAAATGTTGAGTTCAAGAATTTTTCTGGTTTCAACAATTAGGGTCACCTTTACCTCCAAGATTTTCAAAATCCCCAAAAAGTGCTCCAAAATAGTGCTTTTTGGCCTTCTTTCACATCCCGGTTCCACACCATTTCGAATTTGGATCCAATATTCTAGATTTAATTGTGTGTCTGTTTTATGGCCATGCAATAACAATTTTTCCCCAAACCGATCTCCCATGAGGTCTCGAGACACTGACTTGTAAAAGTCACTAATTCGAAATTTTGGTCAAATATGAGCAGGATGGGCTCAGTATTCTCACTGGTGTTTCCATAAGATTCATTAAGGACATCTGAAATCCACTGGTTTTATCTGATTCTGAGGAAAAATTCTCATGTTATGGACAAAACATTTTTTTGTCTCTATACTCCGACCCTGACATGTCGATCCTAACTTTCACATTCCCATCCCAACTTTTTCCAAGCCTTTCCTACTTTTCCGATTTGAAATCCAAAATCGAAACACATAATTGATATATAACAAGCCATTTCTAAATTTCCCTACATTGACTACTGTCTTTCATACTTCGGGAGTCAGAAATCATAAATGAAAAACAACAACTCCATAAAACTGTCCTAGCCTCCTGACTGCAACTACTATCTTTCATACATCTAGAGTCAGAAGTTGACACTAGTGAAAGGATTCCAAATAAGGATACCCCAACTTCCCTTCTCCAACTACTACCTTCCGTACATCGGAAGTCTAAAGTCGAAACTCCACCATTTTGCTACTTATGCAGTCTCGATCCCCTACTTTCTCCCTCCGATCCAACACAACGATCCTTCCATGAACAACTTGTCGATCCTGACATCAACACTTTGACACTCTCCAAATGGAAATAATCAATGAACCTTCCACCTTTTCAAGTCCAATGTCAAAAGTCAGAAGTCGATAAGATTCCCATGTTACGACTAACTTCTTATGCTGATATCTTTCACGTCAGAAGTCCATTTTTTATGAAACAAACTTCATTGGAAATATCTTAGTGAGATATATACAATGGTGTGCTTCTATATAACATCTAAAGACTTTAATTTTTGGTCATCATTTAACCCACAATTTACCAAACGTCTATCAACACTCTTTGTGCATTTCTAATTTCCTCCCTATAAGTGTGGATTCCATCCCAAATAGCCCCAATTCTACAAACATTGGATTTGATACCACTCTGCCACATCCCCTCCCATCAATTCAACCCATAGAGGGAATGTGAACGATGTGCGGGATGCTAAATTTCGCCCCATAACCATATTGCAAATTTCATAAACACTTAAATGTGTGTGCATATGAATAATAAGCATACACATTGGAATTAAACTCTATCAATGAACACATAACATGCATATATCGACATATTCATCACAGATGTAACCATAAAATCATTAAATTGGGCCAATTTATTCACTCTAACATAAACAAACAATCATTCATAATACAAAACATTGGCATAATCAAAGACAATAGTGAACACTTATCTTTTAATTGGAGATGTCCAAGCAACTGATTATGGAAGATCAACATTCCACCCAACCATAGGTCTCTTTCCAAACTCTATTCTTTCAGCTGAGGGATCACCCCCAAGCTAGGATACTAAGGCTCACTCACAACCATAAGGGAAAATACTCATGCTAAGCCAACATATGGTTGGGTTTATCAAGCATGCAAGGAGACCAGGAAGGTTAATGTTAAGCCAATAAGCTCAACCACAAAGCTACATGAATCTCAATTAAAATTATCTAGCCTTGGCACCCACCATACCTACCACACACTAAGGTCCCCTTCACTGCTATACAGTCCCTCAGGTGACCCCTTCCCTATTGTTCTCTTCAAGGAAGCACATAAAGGTACAAACTATTAAATCTTTAGAGATTCTTGTCTTGATTGGATTCATTAAACAATTTGACCTCTGATCTGACTCCCATTTCAATCCACTCTTGGATTTCTCCAAATTCTGGCCACGTGATTGTCAATCATGAAATTCCACTCTTAGGCTTCCAAATTTGGGTCTTCCTATGTATTTTTAGGCTTTTGGCATTCTCAAATTTTCCCATGGTTTATGTTTATGGATTCCCCACTGGATTTCAATTCTCACGTGAAATTTCGATCATTTTTGGAACTTCAAAACGTGGCTTCTTTCCAAGTTGTGATTTATGGTGTTCCCACGGCTGGGGATGCATAACAATCTCAAAATTGCAATATGGTCATTTGATCATGGAATGGGGATGACGGAAAATTAATTACCATGAGGGAAAATGATGTATGGGTCAAGTAAACCATGTCCACACTCAGTCATATGGATTTTCGAGTTTTCACATGCTCCATTAATGTATGAGTTGATTTATCAGCTATTTTCTTATAACATAATTAAATCTTAGCAAGGGAAGTTAAGATGGGTTGTCAAGATGACATTTGGAAGCAATAGATTCAATCCTACAAACTCCTCACCTCTCCCTAGTGGATACACACATCCCTCTCATTTTAGTTGCTTCCATAGTTAGTTCTTGGGATTTTATTGCATTTAAATATTTATACAATTTTCCTTGGCTTACTAGCACATGGCTAATAAAATATTTACAATATTTAAATATCAAACCAAAACATTCTAAGTGCAAAAATGGGGGTATTACATTCATAGTCCAAAGCCAAATGATATATCAATTTACAATTGTTTTCAAGTCCATAACAAGGTTTCCACCCCCCATTAATCATTTTTGAAATCCTATAGTTCTAGGTAAGCTTGTGTTGAATAATAATTCTAAGATATTTGTATGATGTCACTTGCTTGAAGTTTTTGTTGTCATACATGAAATTAGCATAATTGATCATTTTAGATTTGATATAATAATATTTCCATGCTCCATTAATCATTTTCACAATCCTATAGTTCTAGGTAAGCTTGTGATGAATATTTTTCAAGTGTCATAATAAGCTTTCCATCGTTCATTAATCATTTTTGCAATCCTATAGTTCTAGATAAGCTTGTGATGAATATCAATTCCAAGATATTTGTAGGATGTCACTTGCTCCAAGCTATTATTGTTATACATGAAATTAGCATAAGTGATATTTTTTGATTTGATTATCATAACCTTTTTTTGTCATTGTTAACATGCACACCCATACTAAAGCAAAATTCCATAGTTGTTTGTAAAGATCATAAGGGCTCCTCGCTAGGATGACTATACAAGCGAAAGTCATGCTGACAAAACTTGCATCTTCCTAACAACTCTCTAGCGTACCAATGCATATACTAAAAAGGGTAGGGGACAAAAGACAACCTTGCTTGGCTCCTATATTATAAATAATTTCTTCCAACGAACCTTAAGATTTTGTAAACTTGGCAATAAATTTCTCGTGTAATCGTATCGAAACAACTCTAAACTTGAAAAGAAGTTTTATCTCTTTTAATCTAGTCTGAAGATTAGTTCTTAAGACTGTGCCAAATGTTTTTCTAAAATAAAATAAAAAAACTAAAAAAATTGGTTTTATAATTAAACACTCTTCAACTATAATCCTAAACACAACAAAACATTATATAATTAAATAATAACAACTAAATCCTACATAACCTAAATCCTTATTTTTTTAATCACTTACTAACTTTATTCACATTTTTCCTACTTTTTCCAAAATAATTCCACATAACCTTGACTCAAAAAATCAATCATAAAAAATCAATATTAAATATAATATATCATTGAAACAACCCTCCATTCCATATTTTGTTGATTCAATTATTACCACTACATACTTTGGATCCTATTTCATTCTTTTTCCAAAGTAATTCCGCATAATCTTGACTTAAAAAATCAATCATAAATATGATCTATCGTTGAAACGACCCTCCATTTCATATTTTGTTGATTCAATTATTACCACTCGTTTTATCTTTTTGACGTTGAATGGAATTTGCAAACCCCTACCCGTTTTGTTCAATTATTACGACTAGACCGCCATTTCTTTTCCACCTTGCAAACCCCTACCCGTTTTGGTTTTTGAAACAGTTGTTAGAGAATGGCCTAGCATATTTTACTTTCTTTAACATAGGCAAGTCCCTTCTAATAGTTGCAGATGGTGTACATATTGAAGCCTTGGAAACTTTGATTTTAAACAAGCTTCGTGTTGGAGTGAAGGTCAAAAATGGAATATGTTGTTGTAACTTCATATCTTGTTTGTGTTAATGGATGTTTTCTTTTCTAATCTCCTCCTGTCGTTTTAACAGTTTCTTAGGCTTCATTTATTTGGTATCACGTTTAATTTATTTTGTCATAAAACATGGTTGGATATGTTTAATCAATTGAATGGAAATGGTTGGTTGTTCTAATTTTTAAAAAGTTATGAAATATGTCATATCAGATGTGGATTTAGACGGGTATACCATAATTTATTAGATCTATGTGGTTATCTCTCCATAATTGTTATTTTTTCAAAACTGTTTAGAATATCTAGAGAAGAGTGTTTTGATATGGATAATTATTGACAATAATTGTTTTTTCGTGTAATTGTGAACAAGGTATCCATAGGAATATCCTCCACCTCCTCCTCGTTATCCTAAACAAGGTTATCCTCTTACTCAATATTTTTCTCCTACTCAAACACATTATAGAAGAGATGGATTCTAGAAAGGCTGGTGAGTTAATGATTTATGTATTGAATGAATATGGATGGAATTTTGGACTTGAATAATAGTTCAACTCATACTACAAATCTGAAAATTGGGTACTCATTTTATTTTATAAATTCTGAAAAGAGAAGGCGTTTGTTGTTGTTTAAATTGTGTTTTCTCGACCCTCTTCTACTGTTGTGTGTTAAATGCTTTCTTTTGAGATTGTCGAAGAGCTTTCAGGTTCTCAAAATATTATAGTATTGCTAGGTTTGAATGTAATGATGTACCATATCCATTTTATTACTTAATGAATGTTTCTTGGGCTAACCTGCCTGTGCATAATATTATATGTTGAGACATTTAGTTGTATTGTATGATTGTTGCCTTTGGGATAACTCTCATACATTATAATTATGACATTGTGCTATGGTTAGACTGTGTGCAATCACACAAGGTTATGGATGTCATAGTTACATGTTGGGACCAAAAATAGTGTATTTTGACATTAATTGTATTTGGGACTAACTTGTGACAGTAACCTATGATAAATTTGCGTGTACAGAGTCTGGTTGAAAACATTATATATCAGAAGATGATTGGACAACAACAAAAGTATCCAAGATATCTTGGTAGGTATGGTTATTACTATTAAGGTTTAACTATTGATATTGATCGATTGGTGTAATTATAGTGCTTTACTTATATAGGTGGTTGTTATGGTTAAATTTTATTGGTTCCCTCGTAAAAATCTCTAATGTGTAGGAAAAGAATCCTCGTTTTGAAAAGAGTGGTGCCTCTAATGAAGAGGAAGGTGGAAGACATTAGAGATCCTATTACTATGAAGTTATTACTTTGTAAATTCATCGTTAGCTTAAGAAAGATCTATATATTAAAAATGTTACCTAAGGTATTCTCATAGGTGTCCATTTTTGTTGCATAAGCCCTTTTAAGATTTTGTGCATGTCTACCATGTCTCTTTCAACACACACTCTAGTACAACAATTGGTTTTGATGAGAATAGGAATTTTGGTAATTTGATCCCAATTGGGTCTTAATAACTTGTCTTTTTTATTGCATATTATATCCTTTCTAGCCTATTACTTTTAGTATAAATATTTTTCATTTACTTTGTTCTTTCTAGTTGAATTCATATGGCCTTGTTTTGTCAAGAGCCTCAACCTTTTTTAACAACTCAAATTGCCCCAAAGCATGACCAAATTTTCCTTGACATGTGCAATCCCTTTGTCATATTATTTAAGTCTACCTTGAAGCCATATTAGTTTCAATTTTAATGTTCCTTGATGTGGTGTATCCTTCGAAGATGTCAATATTTTATGTAGTGTCTTGAATGAAACTCAAAAACATATCAATGATTTTGGGAATACATGTAAGATGGTTTCTTTCACCATTTCATAGGAATTAGTCTGGTAATGCATTCATATTTACCATCAAATATTCTCTTTTACGAATAGTTCTCTTTGGTATATTTGGATGCAAGTTAAATTGTTGAATTTTTAGCCTTGAGAGAATGCATGTTCTCTGTTGTAGTTGATGCAGTTATTTTTATTATTTCATAGAATTAATATTGTTGTTAATTAAGTAGGTAAGTTCACTAAACGTACATATTTAACTAGACTTATTTTTTTAGAGTAAACTTTGATTCTTCTATTTAAGGGTGCTAGCTCAATGGAAGAGCGCCTACCTTACATGAAGGAGTTTGGTGTTTAGATTCCAACTTCATGCCCTATCTATATAAATCAATGTCTAATTACATGACCATTTAACAACAATCAATGAATAAATAAATTACTAGTAACGACAATCAATGACTAAATAAATGACCAGTTAAGTGCACTTAATGATCACTAACTAAATAACCTATTAACCACAAGCAATGAATAAATAAATGAATTGTTAACAACAATCACTGACTAAACAAATGACCATGCAATAACAATTAATTACTAAAACAACGACTAAATATACAACCAAACTGACCAATCACAACAACCAATAAATGACTAAAAAAGTTAGTCACATATTTAGTCGCGTTATAAATGACTCACAATTAACTACCGATAGTCATGTGACTAAAGTTAGTCATTTATATGCAAGTTTTAGTAGTTTTTTTAATCATATGTCACACTTTTTATACTAGTGAACTAATAGGATTTCTTGAGAATAAAGTCCCAATAGGTTCAAAGTGGTTGTTCAAGTATAAATTTAATGTTGATGGTAGTATAGATAAGTATAAACTAGATTGCCAAGAAAGGTTTATTCACAAAAAGAAGAAATTTACTATGAAGACACATTTGCACTTGTAGCTAAAATGAACACCATTATATTAATGATTCAATTGGTTAATACTAAGTATAATTGGAAGCTATATCAATTGAATGTTAAGTCATATTTTATAAATGTAGAATTAAAGGAAGAGGTATATCTTGTTCAACCAGAGGGGTTTGTAAAATAGGATCAAGAACATCATGTTTGCAAGTTAAAGGAGAAATTATATGGACTCAAATAGGCACCTTGGACTTGGTATGCAAAAACTAATAATTTATTCTTCTAGCAAGGTTTTATTAAAAGTAAAAGTGATCCTAATATATATATAAAGAAGGATGGAAATGGACGTATTTCTTTAATTTATTTATATGTTGATGATATATCCATAATAATAAGTGCTACTAAGTTGATACAGGAGATTAATAGACAATTGACACAAGAATTTGAGATGAAGGACCTTGGCTAGTTACATCACCAATTAGTCCTTGAGGTATGGAGGGATGATGGTAATACCTTGATCACATAAAGTAAATATACAACTTAGGAGTTAATCAGGAGGTTCAATATGAGTGAATGTAAGCCAGTGTCTACTGCATTAGAACAAAATGTTAAGCTCAATAGTAACAATGAAACAAAAGAGGTGAATGGTACTTTATATAGACAGTTGGTGGGAATTATAAATTATCTAACTACAACTAGGTCATATGTTGCATATTCAATCAATATACTTGGTCAATTCATGGCTAAGCCTCATGATAGTAAGTAAAAAGAAACAAAGAAAGTCATTTGATATTTGAAAGGTACTTTTGATTTTCACACCGAATATACTAATTATTTAAATCTTCATTTGATAGGTTATTCAGATTTGATTGGGCAAGAGATCCCGATGATAAAAATTCCACCATTAGATATGCATTAAATATTGGATCTAGGATTGTGTCATGGAGCAACAAGAAGCAATCAAGGGTTTCCTTGTCATCCATTAAAACTGAGTACAAAGCATTATTTGGTGCCACTTGTGAGGTGACTTGGATAAGGTGGATTCTTGAATATGTGGGAGAGAAGTCAAAAGTATTGATAGCCATCAAATGTGATAGCCAAAGTTCCATCAAATTGGAAAATAACCCAATTTACCATGCCATATGAAAGCATATTGAAACACAACACCATTTTGTAAGAGAGAAGATACATTCAAAAGGAATTAGTTTGATATATTATAATATAGAAGAGAATGTGGTTGACATTTTCACTAAAGCTTTGGGAAATTCTAAATTTCTGTACAAACAAGGTAGGTGTTATAGATAATTCATTTCTCCGTTAAGGGGCAGTGATATACTTAATGTTAATAATGAATAATTACCAAATTCTTAGAGGGTTGTTCAAGATTGTTAGAGTTTTAGATCCACTTATCTAGGTTTCATTTGAGTATGTCTATTTTTCTATAAATGTATCTCAATTTTAAGCAACAAGGTGGAGTGTGTGAGTGAGATACTTCATCTCACATTTGTGTAAATTTTGTTGTGCATTTTTAATGTTTATATTAAGACCAGGGATGATTTTAAGAACCCCCCCTAGATTTATATGTATAAAAAATGGGCGAATCTCTCCGATATATAGGAAAATTTGAAGGTGATTTTATCAATAATATAATATTTATATATATAAAAATCAGTGAATCTTTCATTTTATTATATAATGTTGTAAAATCTTGGCGAATCTTTCATTTTATTATATAATATTGTAAAATCTTGGCGAATCTTTCACTAATTTATAAGATATTGTAAAATTTTGGCGAATATTTAACTTCATTATAAAAAATTGTAAAACATGGTGAATATTTCACTGATTTATAGAATATTGTCAAAATAGAGGAACAACAACATTAGTCAAATAACATGAATCACATCATCAACAATAGAACGTGTAGACTCACAAGTAACAACTGGAAGGTGTCAGTGAAACACAACTACACTGACTAGATTCAGGGAAAGTGGGGACTCCACTTGTTATCTCATCCCTTAATGGTCCAGCGGACATGTGGGGACCTGAATCTTGGCAAACTAATAAACTGATAGAATCATACATTATGCTCGATCTTGGCCTCCACTAGCCAATTATGGTCATGGAGGCTAATACAATTACACATTGTAATTATGCCAATTGATTATTGCATTAGATGAATGTTGGTCTTGTGCCAATAGGTATCCTACGATCAATGCATAGGAACCTAGTGCATAGACCATTTTTCTCTTCGCTTAGCTATGTAGAGATCATTTATTTTTTTGAATAACGATAAGTATTTACAAAGAAAATATACAATCAACGTAAAATAATTGAAAAACTAAAGACAATTAATTCATGGAACTAAAAGTTAATAAATAAATATTTTCTCAAACCCTAAAACCAACCTTGATTCAAGCTACAACAAAGGGTTAAATCAAGCATAAAATGAGAACTAGAAGCATTCAAAGGACTAAACATAATATTTAACCAAAATACACACAAACTTCAAAAATCGACAAAATGCTTCAAACAAAAGCAATAAACAAACCATAAAAAATTTTCAAGATATTCGCGCTAAACGCCAACATGGTTTCATGTACTTGAATGAGCCCAGTCTTACTTAGCAAAAGTGTTGTCAAATTAGTTATTTATCATTTAATGTTAGGAAACTATCTATGTGAAGAGATAGCTCCTAGGCCCAGTTTTCTCAAATTCCAACGTCATTTGCTATCACATACAAGAAAGATACAATGTAAGAGATAAATATCAAACCATCAATCTTAAAATAAGCTGCATGAAGGTGATGTAGCTCAAATAATCAATGTTACAACAAAAAAGTACAATGTAGAATCTAATTGTACCTAAAACACGAACTCAAATTCATATATATTGATCAGCACTGACCAGCAAGGGTACATGGAACACCTAGACCAAAATAAGACTCAAGAAGTTTAATAGTATTAGGATTCAGAACATGGTTCTCTTGCAAGTAATATTTAGTCATTCAAGTCTGTCCTTGAGTAGTATTTTAGTAATACTCAAGCCTGCCATTGACCTTCTTCTGTTCAAATTTAAATCTAGTTATTTTGTGTATATCCCATTATAAATGAATCTCCCCATGAGGATCACCTCATCATCTTTCTCATGTAAATCCAAAGTTCACAAGGTTCAATAAGACATATATAGAAGCCCAAAAAGTCACAGCCCTATCTACAACAACCCACAAGGTCAAGCAAGGTCACAAATGTTGCGACCCAACATAGAATCGTCAATATAGTCACATATCAGCCTAAGAAGGTTTAGTAATGTTTAGTAAGGTTTAGCAGCCCGATCAAGACTACGACCCAGCTCAAAAAAAAGCAAAGAAACAGCCTCAACAATATACAGGAATTAAACAATAGAGAATCAGTACCATCAATGAAGTACAAACAAACTCACAAGATCTTTGGTTGATAATGACAATCTTCTGGAGGAATAGTTGTCACTGGAGACTAATACAATTATGCATTGTAATTATGCCAATTTATTATTGCATTAGATGAATGTTGGTCTTGTGCGAATAGGTATCCTACAATCAATTCATAGGAACCTAGTGCATAGACCATTTTTCTCTTCACTTAGCTATGTAGAGCTCATTTATTTTTTTGAATAATGATAAGTATTTACAAAGAAAATATGCAATCAACATAAAAGAATCGAGATTTGAAAAAGTGAAGACAATTAATTCATGCAACTAAAATGTAATAAAAATATATTTTCTCAAACCTTGAATCAATGGAAACCGATTAAAACCAATCTTGATTCAAGCTACAACAAATGGATAAATCAAGCATCAAATGAGAACTATAAGCATTCAAGGGACTAACACAATATTTAACCAAAATACACACAAACTTCAAAAAGCGACAAAATGCTTCAAACAAAAGCAATAAACAAACCATAAAAATTTGTCAAGATATTCCTGTTAAACACCAACATGGTTTCATGTACTTGAATGAGCTCATTATTTCTTAGCGAAAGTGTTGTCAAATTAGTTATTTATCCTTTAATGTTAGGACACTATCTATGTGAAGAGATAGCTCCGAGGCCTAGCTTTCTTAAATTCCACCGTCACTTCCTGTCACATACAAGAAAGAGACAATGTAAGAGGCAAATATCAAAACATCAATATTAAAATAAGCTGTATGAAGGTAATGTAGCTCAAATCATCAATGTTACAACAAAAAAGTAAAATGTAGAATCTATTTTTACCTAAAACACGACCTCAAATTCACATATAGTGATCACTAGCAAGGGTACATCGAAAATATGGACAAAAATAAGACTCAAGAGTCCTTAATGTGTATTAGATCATATACAATCTTAGGTGAAATCCAATTTCCAACTCACATTTTGGCCCTGGTCCTCATTTTCGACATTTTTGACATTCTGGCTCTGGTCCTCATTTTCGACATTTTTGACATTCTGGCTCTGGTCCTCATTTTCCACATCAAGTTCATTAGAGATATTTGTTATATTGTTTTCTCCCCTTCTTTCATGATCTGATCGCTAAAGAGCTGATGCTCTTTCATATGGAAAATTGTCAACCTCATACTTTGTTACATATAATCTTAAGCATGTATCCACATTTTCATCAAGATTGTTCCTCAACTTTGACTTCAAGAATGTCAGTGAACTAAACATTCTCTCATCCCCCACTGATCCCAAAATCATGGTTTGACATAAATTTGCTAATTTGAAATATTCTGACATTCTTTCTCGTAGCACTTCGCTACCACTAAGCTTAGTCCATAATCTTGTAATTGCACCATATTCTTTACTATCCGATGGAGAAAATTGGTCCCACATTGTTTTACCAAAGCATTGAGATTGATCTGCCATTTTTTCTTTATCTAAAATACCTTGAATATGTTCTCCTTGTATCTCGGCCTCTCGACAAAAATGGCTCTGCAAAATATTGTTTTTCTTTATAAAGTTAGCTTCTAAAAAATTTTCATTTTGACTATGGTCCCAATATTGAGGGTATACAATAGAAATGGCCTCCAACAATTCATCTCGAGGAAACCGTTCTCTTATATCTGATGATAGTGATTTTGCAATTTCTTTCAAGTTGTCTCTCACTGAAATTACAACATCATGAAATCATTCTCTTGAGACGGAGCACTGTTTGGTGGATCTTCCTATCTTTTCATTATAATAAAAGGGAACCATATGCCCACAAACTGCCATACATAGCATCCCTTTTTCATCAAACTTAAAAAAAAATTCATCATTTTCTATATTGATAATCTTCCTCCAATTTGTAAATGCTAAATGTGTAAAAGAATCTTCCATAATATACAAATTATCCAATGCAAGACATGTTAATTTTCTTGCTCTTGTGTATTCAACAATATACATCGTTGGACTCTGAGCCATCTTCACGAGGTTATTCATTTCATGAAGCATAGGAAGAATTATAGCCAATGTTAATAATGTCTCTATATCAGTTAGTAGAAATAGAAGAGTTTGAGCTTTTTCTACACTTGAGCGATGTTCATACATCACCCCTACCAAGGATTCATATTCATTGAATAGTATTTCAGTTGGTCCCTTCAATGATATCCATCTTGTATCAACATATTTTAATAGTTTTTTTTCCATTTGTAACACCATCAGAAAAAAATTTAAACTCTAAAAATCATTTGGGACTTCGACAAAAGTATGCATGAACCTCACATACAAGATATTCTACCTTTGAAACCAATGAAAAGTTGCTCACTATTTTAAATTCAAGATTCATCTTGTGAGCCATACAATGAATACTGAGCATATACGGTGAAGCCAAGAGTTGCATTCTAGCACAAAGGCCATTCCTTTGTCCTTGCATTACCGATGCTCCATCTTCTCCAACACATACTAACTTTTTTGCAATCATGGAATGATCCATACCACCAATTTCCTTCAAACTATCAATAACAAGTTCATAAATATTTTGAACTTTTGGTCATTTTATGAATTCCAAGTAGATAGGAATGCCTGATATGGTCATTGACCATATAAATGCTCATGCAAATATATGAAGTATTATCAATAGCCGTAACTTCATCCAAAGACAGTGACAAAAATGTAGCATTTGCAATCTTCTATTTCATATCGTCCTTTTCTACTAGAGCTAGATATTTTCCCCATTCCCAACCACTCGATAAAGACCAATGAGAAGATGGAAAATTTGGCACTTGAATAAAAGATAGATATTTCGTCATTTTTGGATAATCTATCATAGGATGACCATTGGATAGGAGGTGAAATACAGTTCTTAATTGTATTGTCTTTGATAAGAAACGTGTTTCCATCATCTTTCCAAATTGAGATTTGATGGTTCCTCCACTTTCCTCGAGTTTTTTCTTATTTAGTAAGAATTCATTATATTCCACTTCAAATTGGAGATGTCGACATTCGCTAACATATTTCCATCTGGCAGTAGATTTATTCTCATTATTTGCAGTTTTCTTATCATACACCTTCCCAACATGCTTCTCGATTGTGTCTAACTTCATCTGTAATTTTACTACCTTGCCAAGTTTCCAACTACATGAAATGCATTTAACTTCTCATGAGGTCTCATTCTCATTTGCTGGAGGTATGTTAGAATAATCAACCCATAGTATTTACCCACTTAGACATTATTTCATTTATTTTGTCTTATTTGCCTAGTCCATGAGTCCCACCATGTGCAAGTTGCTAATTACCTATCCATAGAGGTCAAACTTGCCATATTTGACTCATGTAGCGCCCTTGAGAGCTTTAGGAATCAAATCTGCTTTATTCCTGGCCTCCTAGGCGCCCATCTGCTTTTTCTGCTTTATTCCCTGCTTTTTCAGTGTTTTAAGGCACATAGGAAAGCAAGACTAGGTGAGGTGAATCAGCTTTGTTGCCTCTTCCTCCTCCACTCATTCCTCCATGATTTTGCATGTATGAGCTGCCATTTGACCACTCTTTAGCTTGCCCATGCGCCCTTGCTAATTCGTGGGGTCCTTGATAGATTTGGGATCAGCTTTTTACACCTATGGGGGATTTGCCTATTTTGGGTAAGCCTGCTTTATGCTAGATTTGGATGCTTCCTCATGCATTCGATTTGCTCATGTATTCTATATATTCAGCAGCCTATGTTATTACAGGGTTGGCTATTGTACACTCA
The DNA here is from genome assembly GCA_001517045.1 of Pseudotsuga menziesii. Classification (NCBI taxonomy): domain Eukaryota; kingdom Viridiplantae; phylum Streptophyta; class Pinopsida; order Pinales; family Pinaceae; genus Pseudotsuga; species Pseudotsuga menziesii. Next base: position 1,424,446 of record LPNX010453139.1, read on the forward strand.
GTTAATATAATTTTGTGTTACAGCTCCATATTCAGTCTCCATTGTTGATAATTTGCATGGTCAATTGTTAATTGCTGTGAGTGAAATTAATCTATTGCAGGCCTGAATTTCTACAAGGTATTGGTTCAATACATGGGTATCTTGAGACCCAATCAACTTTGAATTTTCTCCCTGCGTCCCATTGGCCCTTTTTCCTTTTCCGTGAATGCACTGTGTCACCTTGCAATGAAAAATCTTCAACATTTGAACTACCAATTTCAGATGGAAATGCATTTGTCTCACTTTGATCATTAGAGGAATGTATTCTACCATCCATTGTCTAGGTTGTAGATGCATTCTCAAAAGTGTTGACATCTCTCTCACCGATACCTTGCTCAAGAGAGCTTGAAGCATGAATAGGATGTGAATTATTGGACTGAGGCTTTTGAAAATATTATATTACATCCTTTTGTTTTGATGTTTTATTTTTCTTTCCACAATCCATGTTTGACATATTACTTAATATTCCAAAATTGAAATTCCAAATCGATATAGAAACCATAAGTGAAGCATGCATGAGAAAAATGATATAAAATTAATACAATGGCACATTATCAATTTATATTGACCCGACTTACAATGAGTGTTTACATTGAATCTTTCAATGACTTTTAATTGAATCTTTCATTGACTCTTTCAATGAATTTTAATTGACTCTTTCATTGGCTCTTTCCCTGAAGGAGGTATAACACTAATACAATTGGAAGGTGTCAATGAAACACAATTACATTGACTAGATTCAGGGCAAGTGGGGAATCCACTTGTTATCTCGTCCCTTAATGGTCCATCAGACATGGGGGGACCTGAATCTTGACAAACCAATAAACTAATAGAATCAGAGATTATGCTCCACATTATTATTTTGGCAAACAATCCACGGAATTCAAACAAGCATGACATACATCATGCCGTAAAATCCCAACATTCATGACATACACATATGTAGACTTCATTCTATGTAACATAAAGGATCATTGCCTTATATGATGACAAATGTCTCCAATGGTGTGTACTAAATAGGTATATAATGCCCCATTTTTAACACAATTTATATAATTTCTTATTCACCAACTTGAAGTAACAAGCATTGACATCACATCAACGAAGAAATGGATAATATATCAATGAATTCTAAGCCCAAGTTGTACAACTTGCAAATGATCCTTTGTATATTTAGCCAAAATGCCTAGCTTTTGAAAGATCCACTAAATGAATATATGTATTTAGCATAACCTATCCTTTTGAAAAGGAAACTGAGATGCTCTATCTTCATCAAAACACATTAGATAGAACACTTATCCTTCATATTTTCTTTGTTATACAAAGCTAACAATGTATAGAAATTAGAGTAACAATGTAGAGCATAATATCAATCACTACATGTAACATAGATTCTATGCGTATAATCCCTTCAACATCTGCGCACACAATTCTCATGTTTATAGATTTCCATTCATTATCTGGATTTCGATTGCTAAAATCAAATTCAATTCCATGTAAGATAAAGATTTACACATATGACTTACTCTTCCATCAGATTAAAACAAGCTAATAGATTCTATTTTCACTGTTATTCAACTCAAAGACTTCATATAGAAAATCACTTTATTTCTTATTTAATTATCTAAGTCTATCATACAATGTATAGATCGAGCCTGTCATATTTACTTTAAGATATGGGTATGAATAACAGCAACAAGCAGTCTTAAATCCCTAGTTCTAGGCGCTTTCTAGGCATGAAAACATTGAAAAGAGACCTGTAGCAATTTTGGGAATCATTCATGAGGTAAACACTCTTCATATTGGGTTCTGAGTTTAATTCTACCATAAAAAATGCCCTAGTACTCAAATCTAGGCAGTTTTGAGCACAAATAGTGGCCAAAAGTCATATTGCAGCCACTGAAAAGCAATGACCAGAAGGCTGTAGCAAATTCTAGTTTGAGATTGAAAGTAGAAGTACCATGAAAAACCAACTCTAGTCTCTGAGCATAAACAATAGTAAAAAATCATCTAAACTTTAAGACTTGCTAGTTCTGAGTTTTACGGTACAAGAGGCCCCCTACGATGATAAATGAAATTAAAAACGAGTTAAATAAGTAATCTACAAATTTCTATTAATTTTTGTAAAAGGGAATAACTAACAATTTTTTAAAACATCACAAGAATAATGATTTAGAAAAGAAGAAAACACACTTTTAATGAAAGCAATAATGATTTAGAAAAGAATAAAACACACTTTCCAGTCCTTACCATATTTGTTTCCTCATATATCAATTTCCTACCAATTAATGTGTGATGGTCCTTGAAGATAGGCTGTTTGACTACTAGTTACTTTGCCTTATAAATCATGAAATGAAAAACTATGGAAATTGCTGAATCACAGAGCATCCTCACATGAGTGATACACATGCTAGACATGGCCACAAAGCTCCTTCTGTAGTTCTCCATCTAATCACATCCTCAATCTTCTAATAATTATACAAGTGTGTTGCAAAATTCTTGTCATGTTCAAATTCTTAACCAAATTCCATTTTATACTCTATGCAATCACTTCAACACTTTAATTTATGCCCTAAGTGTTGCTTGTTGTAGCAACAAAATGATTCCAGTTACATAACAAGTGCTAACAACAAAATGATTCCAGATATCCATGACTCTTTTCCACCTAGAATGTTTCCTGAGAATAAGAAGTGGTTATAATTTACCCTTGATACAAGGATATGTAACCAATTTATATATGAAGAGTACCAAACTTGAAAGAAGGTGACTAAGGGCCAAAGGACATGCAAATTTCTACTTGGAGTACCATACTACAAACCATATTTTCATGCACACAGTCATTATTGAGAAGGTTCACAAATAGTAGATATCAAAACGAGGTGTGTTTCTCAGTTTGTAAGGAAGAAATGTTACAGCCCTTATGATGGTATTTTAAAGGAGGCATGCTCCCATATCTGTGCAGCAGATGCTATGATCTAAATCAGACATCACTGGCCTTGTTACTTCATTTTCAGATTGGAAATTGCATCATGCACTGCCAACAAACTTATCATGCATTTTTCTATCAACAATCATTTTGCACCCAACCTCTTCAGCATTAATAAATCTATTAACAATCATTTTGCACCCAACCTCATGGAGAAGCAAATACTTGTCTTCCTTCAAATCTTGCTTGCAAGACTAGATATCTCTGTCGTCGGCAGGAGAGACAATGGTAGAGCCATCAACTTGAGGAATCAAATCAGATTTCTTAAGATTCTCAAGTGCATTCAACATGAATCAACACTGATCCTTTATTTTTTCACACTCCAATGTTGGAGACTCGCCAATAGACCCTAAATGCATTTCCTTTTGTTGTAGAGCAAGTAAGAAGGGAAGAGGAAGAATAGGACCCTATAAATGCTGGGCACCATTTTGTTCAGAAAAATGATGCTCTGTTTTAATTTATAAGTTCTGAAAATGAAAAAGTGGCATCCGTACATAATCAGTAGGAAAAATCTGAAGAAACTCTGTAGAGGGGTTCCCTTTTGATGAACAAATCTTTGAATATGTTGTAACAACCAACTCCAAAAGCATCAACTCTTGAATAGTGGAACTTTTGCAACCATCACAAACAGGAATGATGATCATTCTTCTACAGAGAAGGTCCAAAAGGTACCTTCAGGGAAAATCTCAATAGCAGACACAGTAAATTCATTTGCAAACACATAGAAGCCAACTTTAGTGACTCAATAAATGGTCACTTAAACTCATCCCCAAATCAATTTGCAAAGATAAATTAAACTCTGAAAGTAATTCCCACAAGAACAACAATTTACCATCATCAAAGTGATTTTCTAAGTTAAAACTTAAATTTGAAAATACATGCCCATAGAAGCTTCATTACTGTGTTTTCCATTTACAGAGTTGTACTCCATTGGAGACAATCACCACAGAGATTTTGAAAAGGAAGAAATCTAAATCCAAACCCTTAGCATGTTGTCCAATACCTTAGCTAGAAATCTAATTGCAACTTGCAAGTTGCATATTTAAGATAAAGAAACTGGGATAGATATGGTTAAGCTTTCTGTCAAACAGTAGGCCATCAACCCAGAAAAAATCAACACAAACAAATTCCACCATTAAAGGATTCTGCTTATGTGGAGTGAGATCGCTGGCTCTATTTGAGCATGTTACAGACTGCCATAGCTTATACAAAATCGTGCCCAATGAGATAGAAACCCCCACAGACAGGTAGAGGATGACATAGTTGGAGATTCCATCCTCTGGTGAGGTCTCCATCATTTCAGTATGGTGGATTTCTAACATCCATTGATGAGCTTAACTTTTCAGTTAGTTAAGACAAGGAAAATTACATATCAAATTAACATAGTCAATACCCATCAATTAAATTCGTGGTATAAGAAGAAATCACACAACCAAGAGGGAGAAGAGATTTCATTGAGTTATAATGCCATCAAAAGAAGCTGATGCCATCGATATAATCCCAGTGGTTGTTTATTCAAACATGTAGTGAAAGCTGGGCATGAATTTTGCATTCCATGGTCAATACATACCTCATGTATCAGTAATATAATAATCTCAAGCTACAAAAATATACCTCTATATTTTGTTTGAGTCACAAATAGCGGTTAACAGCTCTAATACCTATTTTCAGTATTCACAAACAGAAATTTACCCGTTATCATAAATTCCAGCAGCAAATTGATTCTGCATCAATTCACCTTCTAAATGTCTTCAGAATTTCCATAAATAGAGTTTTCCTTTTTCTAAGTAGGTTATATGCCCAACTCTACCAGCAATCATGGTTTCAACGAGAATAGATTTGTAAGAAAATAAATTCCTCACAATTACACTGGTTTAGAAAACTGAAAATACACCAATTAAGCATGGAAGTATGATTTCATATAACAAACATATTGAGATTAACATTTCTAATTTGCTTCCATAACTCCAGAAAAGACAACAGAGTAACTCAATCCAGAATATCATAAAAACACAGGAATTGCTCTCTAAGATTCATTCACTAAACCAGCATATATCATTGACAATTTTAGAAAATCTTTCCCAGAAACAATAATGAAAAGACAGGATATAGTGATAGGTCTCATCCCTAGTCCTCTTTTACCAAGATTTTAGAGCTATAATTCGCCAGCTCTTTCAATCATCAAGTTTATGGCCATTTTTATTTTAGCAGAGATAAAATAAATCCCATATCCATTCATACCAGCAAAGCTTCCACTTAACAACCATAGATACATGTGACATTTCCAATAGTTTGTCATATTAGTTCATTAACAACTCATTTCCACCTGCCCTTAGCACTTGTTATGTAACACAGACAAGGTTTTGGTCCACATCAAAGTTGTCTTTTATCTCTTGACCTTCTCATTGATCCTTTATTGGAATTGTAACACTTTAGGAACATCATTGGATGAAGCTTCCAACACTTTTCATCTATGTTCCTAGCTACATCAATATATTTGCATTGAAATTTTCTATAGGGAAATTAACGCAAATTCATAAATTTGACCTGAACCTTGAGGTTTCTTTGATCAATTTCTTTTGGAATCTCAATCTTAGGGATGAATCTGAAATATGAATTCTAGAAACATATACTAAACTTATTTTCAACCAAATACACAAGGAAACTAATAACATAAACACAGAACAAATGCACTTCAACATAGCAATGTTGCAAGCCTTTAGGGCACACTTTCCATCATAAACCAAATCTGAAAAATAATTTTTTATAGCATATTTATTACAATGATAAATATTCCCAATTAGATTCTATGTGTTTGTAAAATTACTTTACAAGTATTCTTAATGTTATGTCAAATATAATCAACACTATAAAGTATTAAATGATAATGAAAACATAAGTTGCAATTCAGATAAGAAAGTACATACAAACAAAATAATATAAATTTTTATAGCCACAAACTTCGTTTATCTAGGGATCAATCCCAACCAAGGATGGTTGCTCCAACAAAGATCCAAAATAATATGGCATACACATTGACAAGTCTTCCTCGGCACCTACACTTATATCAAACAAGTTCTCAAGAGAAACAAGATAGTCTCCCACTATCTTCTCCACATCAAGCACTACTATTAGTAGGGTTTCCAAATGCCACAAAACCTTTGTTTTCTTCCTTGCAAGAACTACAAAATAAATTTCTCCCTTTGGTCCTCTATGGTTCCTCCCAAACCCTAGATTCCCTTGTTTTATTTGGGGAAAAATCTAACCTTATTCTTGTCTTGAATCTTCTCTAGAACCCTAGTGCTCAAGACAAAGAGAGAAAATACAATGAAAAAGAAGCACAAAGAAACTAGTTCTCTGTAGCTCTCAAATATATGACACAAGGAAGTGATCATATCATTAACATGAATGAAATAATAAAAAGACTCTATCCTTCCTTTATTAATATGAAAGGCACACAGGAGTACAACAATATCAAAGTGGAACTTGTCCACAACAAGAAACGTAGCCAACTAAGCATCAACTTGGCCCACATGTGAAGTGCTTCAACTCTAATTGACATGTTAAGCTACAAGGAATGCATTACCAAAAAATATGGGTTCCAAGGTGAGTGATCCAAAAGATGTGTCCAATGCTACTCCTATAAAGGTTTCCAATGTTGCAATGCTCCCTCCTAATCCACATGTGCGTTTGGGTCCACCGCACCTACACGATTACTTCTCAACCCAAGTATCCTAATTTAAAGTACAAGCATCCATGTAAGTAACTAAGTTTCCCCATGCTACCTAGTTTTCAATGAATTCCTCCAAGATGGTAGATTCTCCTCCGAGTGTATTTTTCCTCCCAAGAAAGCAACAAACCACCATGTGCACACCTCATGAATAAGTCATGAAGTTACATGGGTCTCTAAATTCCCAAGGAATACTACCACATATGAATCAAGACAAGGCATGGAAATACATGTGGATTCTATCTACAATGTGTATGTCTATCATGGTGCAACCAAGGGTAATTGATACGCGATGCACCCCACATCACATGAAGTAGTACCAAAAATGGTGTAATCACTTTCAAGGTAACCTTGAAAGCCAACACTTCCTCTTTACAAGGAAAGTGCTTTCATAGAACCTTGTCTACTCCCTTTTCAACTTAACAAAAACCACCATTTGCAAACTTGAACATGTTGTAGTCTTAGGAATAATCATTCTCCTCCATCAAGGCATTACACCTCACCCCCTTAAAACAACTAGAAGGCTTAGAAATGGAAGTCACCAATGCAATATGGTTACCAAATCTCATAAGAGGAAACTCACCCTCATTGAATATTTTGGTACTCCTACATGCTCTTATGCATCCTACAATATTTGAGTAAGATTCCTCGACTTATTTCATATTGGATTAGAAGATGATGTCATGTCCATTCTTACGCACTCATTTTTCACACCTAGATATGATTCTTCTTTTTCCTCTAAATCAACATCTAGAACAACAACCCTCTCACTCCCTTCAATAATTGAAGATGATATCTTTGATCTATAGGAGGATACATTCTCATCAAAATTCATATCTCGACTCACCATAATTTTTCATTATGTTGGAATGTAGATCCTTAAGATTAAGAACTCTCATTGTGTCCAACAAAATAATATACTATCACAAGTTACATCTTGATCCTTCCCTTTGTTAGGGGCTTGACCAGTTTTGAATCTAAATGAACATAAAATTGGACCATTAGCAACCTACAACACTTCAATATCCTTCGTATAATATTCATGGGCCAAAATATTCAAACACCACATCAAGGTTTTTTCAGTACATCTTACAGACATGATTACACATCCATACAAGACCAAGATAATTGGATCAAATCTATCAAAATCCCAAAGCTAAAAGTATGCGCAAATCACATCCATCTTGAAATACCAATGTTGTAGTGAAAAAAACAACCCATATAAGGCCTTCAACAAAGTGTAAACATGGGTTTCTTTCCCATACACCTTAAAAAATCTATCAACTAAATCAAAACGCTCAACAAGGTCTACTCCCTCTTTTTGAGAGAATCCAACAACCTTTTCATAGTATTCTCAATACTTCCATTAATTGCAAGCTTAGAATCAATCATTGATGAGAATATCTAGGCACATACATCACCGAATACTTTCCAACTCGGTTTGTCTTTTTGCTTCTCTATGGTTGTCTTGTTGAGAACTCATGGAAAAATGGACAGGTTGTGATGCATCTTACTTGTTGATGTTGTTTATATGAATCAATTAGGGATATTATCAAAAACTAGAAACTTAACCTGCTATTGAACATGTCAATTGGCAACAATGTAATCAGCACAAAGTCATGAAACTAAATATTTGCACATCCTTGTGTCAATTGAAGTAGTTTTATTAGGATTCACCTTGGTTTGTTCAGGTTTGGGTTGAGAATGGCTATGAGAACAGAAATTTATCTCATTTTATCAGAGCCATGTGTCCTTGCTCATGCTCCCTAAAGTAGGTGACAGACTATAATGAATGCTTATTTGGTGTTAACTACATCAACAACTTGTTACTCTCTCTATTACGTATGAGGACTTTCCGGCAATGGTTGCATTAGTTTAATTAGTCCTCAGTGCACCTTCCCAAGTCCCTGTTATTGTGTGGGTACCTTTGATACCCAAACAAACAAGACTTCTTGAAAAGGGAGCTAACAATGCTTGGTGCAAGGATTGGATCACCTATGGCTACATGGTTTGATCGTGTTGCTAAAGGGTGCCTTCCTAGCCTTTGTCTTGCTACTCGCCCTGTAGTTTGAGCAGGGAGCTCCAATTGAGTGTTCCATTTCCACACAGAGTTGTTTTGATGTGTACATAGTTATCTCATGTATGTTGGAAGTGATTTTTATGTTTCTTTGGATTACTATAGCATTGAGCAAGACGGTTGCAACTCTGTGGATGTTGAAATAATTTATTGTCATTACTATTCATGGGTTGTTTTTTGAGCATTTGTTATCTCCTTGCCTTGTCTATATAGAGCAAGTGATAGATATGAGTTCTGGAAAGAAGACTCTATTTCCTTTATTGGATATAAAATCCCAAAGAAAAGGATTCAAGACACAACATGGACCGGGAAGAAAAAGAGGAAATTGGACAGCGTGGTATTATAAAAACATGTGCATTGTGCAAAGGTTTCAATCGCTTTATTCAAGCTTTAAAAGAGGTTTATGCTAGGTAATGGACAAACTTGATCTAAAATATGGATTCAAGTTTCTTGCATGTGTTAAAGGTCTTGAACAGGAGGATTATCTTTTGGAATAGTTCCAAGTTTTTTATAGACAAAAGCCTTATGAAGGTTCTATGGCTTCAGGTTTTCAAAGACTTGGAAAAAGTTCAAATTCTTAAATAAGAAATCAAGAGTTATTCTTAAAAACAAATGATCTAGGCACCATGCATCATCAATGATTGTAAAAAAACTTTTGTTCAACTATTTGCAAACACAAATTGTCAGGTATCATAAATATTCTAGTTAAAATTTGAAAGACAGTTGGAATTCAAGGTAGTGAAAGTGAATGAGCAGATTAGTGCTAGGATAATCATTGTTCTATATAATCTAAGGTTAGGAACCATTAAATTATTGTTGGTTCAGAGTAGTGAAAACACCAAGTCTGCAGTCTAAAACAAATATGAGCATATTCTCTCAAGCTTGAGACATGTTCACCTTTCTTCGCTCCCCTCCCCACAATGAGGAAACATAGATTCTCTTCTTTGACCCACATAACTAGCTTATTTCTTTCTCCTATCATCTAGACATGAGGCGCATATCTCTCTTATTCAACACCACCACAAACTTCTATCATTTGAGGCCCCTCAGCTGTCTGATCAGGGGATAAACAAATCACTTCACTTTTCAACTATATCCATGAGACATTGTGAGCAGGCACTGTCACATAAGAATGGGAAAACTACAACATAGTGGTCAATCAATAAATGCATTATCCATTAATTAACCCTTGTTTTAATTGACTTGGCCAAGGAGGGTGATATTGATAGAAAACATTACCTCATAGACTTGGTTTTCCTTGCACAGATCAGTATATTACCAAAATATTCCTCTCTTTCATGGCCTTGGATGGTAGCATAGACATATTGTATCCTTGTTCTCACCTCTTAGATATTCCATTGTTTGATGGTAAGTAAACAAGGTAACGGCATAAACATCAAAAGTCACTAAGAATGGCATGTCTTCTTATATTGACAAATGACAGTTTGAAAGCTAGGCATATGTTGATTCAAGTTTCTATCAATGCAAATTCCAACATGCTTGTGGCTAATTGCTCATGTCTCTTCCACTATTCTTTCTAGGTTCCAACCATTTATGCAAATGACCATATTAATATCTGACCTAAGAACTTTAGTCTCTTCAATATCCTTTCTCTCAAACTTGACAACACCATATACACCTAGACCATCATTCTGGTATTAGCAATATCAAGTGGTTGTGGAAGACCATAAAATTACCATTACTTATTTGTAAAGATATCACATGTTAATAGATAAACACTGAAAATACCTCATAATGGGTGACCATAGAATAAACCGCCTATGATCAGGTAGCTTCAGACAAGTCTGATCAACAATGTTAACTGCCATCAACCTTAGGTCCCCTTTATAGATAAAACATCAAGCAGGTCTGCTGACAATATAATTGAATAGGTTCTCTTAGGTTTACTAATATCAATTAAGTACCTATTTGATCTTCCCATTCTAATAACTAACCTTGCACGACACTGCATAGACAAAACACTTATTGGTGTAGTGATAACCCTTCTCATATGTATGTTGATGAATCTCTGAGGCCACCATTGCCTGAAACACAGAATCGAGTATATAATTATGTATTTTTCTCTATTTAAAAAAACCCTATTTAGATAGAAGGTGGACATATTCTTATGAATGGAAAACAACGGTAGGTGTTTATAAAAACCCTGTTCTATTTCAAGGTGTAATGTGCCCATGGTTGGAACTGATGTCTATGTAAACTGATCTTAATTGAGTAAGGACAATTAAAAATGATGTCACAGACTCTAAGTTACCAAGCATATGAGAAAATAGTGTACATTGCCCAAGTATCAGACAAACATTAGACATCGACAGTAACTCTACGAGACTTCAATATCTTAATTAGAGATTGACATGAAGCATGCCAACTATGATTGCATTATAGATGTGTTCAGGTCAGAACAATGGTGAATCTCTAAACACGCTTTGCCACCTGATATTTCTTGTGGCATGTTTCTGCGTTGGAACTCAGGAGCTTTACATAGAAGGTGGACCCTATCTTGTGAATGGAAAACTATGGTGGATGTTATGAAGCCCCATTCCGTCTCAAGGTACAGTGTACCGAGTGTTAAATCTAATGTCTGTATGTAAACTGATTGGAATCAATGAAGTTTGAACAATAAAAAATTATGTGATGGACTAAGTTGCTGACCAAGTGAGAAAACAATAAACATTGAAAAGTATTAGACAAACAATAGATACTGGCAACAGTTCTACAATTTTAATGATTCAAAATTCAAGGTTTTTCCTATCTATACAACTCTGGAAGAAATGAACATGGTGTATCCTAGATCTTTCAGAAGAACACCATAAAAAAGATAACCAATCATTCTCTAGACCTTTACCTTGAGAGATTGCTCCTTTGTTGCTCAAATCCAACAGAAGATGGCACACAACTCTCAAGGACTGAACATGAAGACTCATCCCCTCCCAAAAGCATAGAAGGCCTCTCAGAAAAATCCATTCTGAGAAAAGAGCTAGGATTTAGAAACGAGCTATTGGAAATGATCAGTGTTATATTTGAAATGTGCAGTGTTGACTATAGAAATCGACCCACACTTGATTAAAATTTCTAGAAAAATCTCATCAAGTTGTGGTCTAGCAACAAGGTTGAGTGCTCATAGAAATGATGGCTCAGGATTAAAACCCAAAATTCTTGCTCCCAGTACAGTTGATCAAAGTGTTTCAAGATGAAAGTCAGATCAAGGTGGCTACACTACTTCTAAAGTGTTAAACTAAGATGTTTTCAGTGCTAATGCAGTCTTCTATGTGAATGAGACTAACTGCAATTCTTGGGTGACTTTGACAAAATTATTTATCAAAGTGTTTCAAGATTAGAGTGAGGTCAAAGTGGCTACACTACTTCCAAAGTGTAAAACTAAGATGTTTTCAGTGCTAATGCAGTATTCATTATGTGAATGAGACTAAGTGCAATTTTTGGGTGACTTTGATGAAATTATTAACCAAGATGTCTAATTGCAATAGATCTCTCATAAAAGTCTCCTACGCACTCCAATTAGAAAGAGGGTTAAAAACTTCAGTTAACTATACAAGTAAAAATGTTCAGAATTTGATGAGTGGTGATTTATGAAAACTCAAATCAAGCAATAAGAGAACCAACTGAATGAACCATATCTAATACCTTGTCCCCTATTCACCATAGAACACTAATAATGTTACAGGGAAATGATTTGACTACAGAGTACCAACCACGCGACCATTACTTACATCCCTCTACCATAACTACCCAACATAAATGGATAATCCTAGAATCTAATAAAATGGGTAATAAAAAATGCCATTGATTTCAACTGATCTAAGTACACAATTCATCACATAAAGCAATTTGGCCAATAGATCTATGTAAATAAACTCAAAATTTCACAACCTAGATAAGCTAAATACATTGCATCTCTTCCTATTCTTACAGAAGAAGCAGAGATCGAAAACATGTAGAGAAAGAAAAATAATTGAAGGGGATTTGTGAGTACTGACCATCTCCATCCTTGTCAAACAAACTGAAAGCCTCCTTGAACTCAGATATCTGCTCCTTTGTTAGCTTGTCCATCATTTTCACATAATGTAAGCAAATAGAGCACCAGAGGAAACAAGAGGATGCTCTGACTGGATTGCCCTCAGTCAAAGACCGATCTTACTTTCTTCTGCTTCTCCTTGTTCCTTCTCAAAACAAAACAAGGGACGACTTCAATCGATATGTACCTTCATTTATCTAAGTCCAGGAGAATCGAAGATGCAATGTATGATATATATAGGTGGTGGGTGCAAAACCCTGAGGTGGAAAATAATCGTATGGTTTTTCAGTTGTAATGGGAGGTGTCATTGGTCCTTTGAATAAATCATGGGATTGAAAAGTGAATATTATTGAAAATAAAAATAGAAGGAAAAGCGAAGAAATCTATGCTACTCTTATTATCAGTACCATGTGCCCTGGCAAATAATTGCTAATGAGCTCCATGGCTGTTGAATACTATAACTTACACACAGAATAAAACCAATAGAGTGCCAAAGAATAATATCCAATGAGGAAAATCTCATCAAGTTGTGGTCTAGCAACAATGTTGGGTGCTCACAGCAACTAACCTGTAAAAATCCTACAGATAGAAGGAGATTCAAGAAACTAACCTGTAAAAAGCCTGCAGATAGAAGAAACTTTGTGAAATTACTTTCCACAAATCCACTCAGCCACTGTAAAGACTGATTTGCAATAGAAATCAAGCTTGATTTTGAGCCTGAGTCCCGACTCTTGCACCATTATATAGGTAAAAAAAATTTCTCACTTAACTAAATTTATCCATGTTTTTCTCAAATATGGACCAAATCCAATAAAAAAACTTCCCCAATTGATTAAATATCCACATTTTACTTAAATAATTGTCTACAAACCCAAATCTAGGATGAACTATGTCCAATTTACCCCAATCGAAGTTGAAGTAAGACCAGTTTACCGAAATATTCATAAATCTCGGTGAAATACCAAATTTTTAATCGTATTATCCATAAATCCTGGGCAAAATACCAATTTTTCAACCTATTATCCATAAATCTGGTGAACCATCTTCATTTCTTCTCCCAATCGGAAAAAATCGGGCGAATTTGGGGAAATATCTCCTCCCATTCAGAAAAATTCAGCGAACCATATTCATTTCTCCTCCCAATTAGGAAAAATCAGGCGAATTTGGGCAAATATCTCCTCCCAGTCGGAAAAATTCAGGTGAATATGGGCAAAAATCAATATTTTCGTGGGCTAATATTCATTTTCCAGTTTTTCCCTCTTTCGGGATGAATGCGATTTACCTTGGGGAAGCTATATACAAAATAAACAATGGGAGGATTTATTAAATAAAATTAAAACATTTTAATATAAAAATTCGACCACCTTTTTTTCCGTAACTCTTAAAATTCGCCATTGGGCTCAAATTCGCCCTTAAAATCATCCTTTCTCTACACTTGGGATGAGAGCCTTCCTTACATTTAGCAAAACTATAACTAAGCTTTTCATAGCTCTACCAGTCACAACCCTTTTCAGGCATGCTTGGGTTTCCAACCACTGGCCCTGATTAACGTAGATATAACCCTTGCATCCACACAAGAGGAAACTTCCCATGTTTAGGCTGAGGTTGATAAGGCCAACATATTTGTTGAACGAATGTAGCATATCCACTAACATGCCCATGACATTTTGGAAAATCCCAATACTAAATGAAAGCAACAACATGACCAACATCGAGTTCCACACAAGTTCCAGGTTGGGGATAAGATTTGGTTGGATTTGCAGAAAAGAGAGGCTCATAGGACCCCATCACAAGCTTCTTCCACTTCTATATAGGCCATACACCATCACCAAGTTGGTTGGTGACAATGCCTTCGAATTAAGAATTCCTCCATTCCTTGGCATGCACCCAGTATTCAATGTGAATCTCCTTCGACCATATTTTGCACCACTGTTGGAACCTCAGAGGTGGCATGTAACACACCTAGAACTGAAAAATAAATATTTTTATTTATTTCAGAAAACATTATGTTAAATTTATTGTAAATTTTTTATAACCAAGTTGGTCAAGGATGTCTGTAATTGAAGAATTATTTATGTTAATAATTAAATAGAAGAGACACCTATCCAAAGGAGACTATTGAATGAGTGTTCACTGAACCACTAGGAGGAATGAGAAGATGTAGAAAGTTGGTTGACAAGTGGAAGCACTAGCATTTCACTTTCTAATTGTTGCAGGAAGCATAATCCTTAAAAATGTGCTCATGTTCCCTAAGAGGGGGAACTGAGCAGGTGGCTCATTTAATTCCAAAACTGACCCAAAGACCTAGGAAATATTATAAATACCATCAAATTGAACAGGAGCCTCACCACTACACTCTATTTTAAAAGGGAATGAACTTTGTGACTGCTGCAAACTAAAAAGTTAAGCACACAAGCCTATTTGATGAGGGGATAGCTAAAGTGGAATTGTTGAGTTAAGTCTGCTATTGAGTGCCAAGTTACATCAAGTTGTTGTGTGTGCTATTATCCAGTGATCTTCGTCCTAGTGGTTTAGTGAACATGATCGGGGGTCCTAAGCAAGTAATCTTGGTTGCTTCAGGAGACAGTTGGGTGGAACCGTCTCCTTTGGGTGTTTGTCCCCTTCAACACATTATCTAGGTTCTAATTGTTGTTATTTATCTAGGATTTAATTCTATGCCTGTAATTTTATTTAGAAGTATGCTCAGAAGCTACAAAGTTTTAACAATAATTGGTTGTTATTATCTATGATCTGAACTCTCTATCTAAGAGTTGTATATATATAGGTTGTCATCTACAAAGTTATTGGAAAATGTTCTTTATTGTTTTAAGAGAAGAAAACTGCAATTTAGCTTATTTGAAGTTATGGTTTAAAGTTTACTAATCTAGTTTTTTGTTATGTTAATCTTTTAATGCTTTCTCCTTCTATGTGTATATTAATCATAACACCTCTAGCTTAGTTATCTTAATATACTATATTAATACAATTAGTGGTAATTTTTGTTAGTCTAGGTTTAAAAGGAAATAACACATATATTGAATCAAGACTAGAGGAAAACCCTACAAAAATATATTACAGATATTATTATAATATATATCTATTATTACTAAGATTTATACGTAACTATACTAAATTGATAAATCATAGTCAGGATAAACTCTTGGAGAGTTTCGTAATCTAATTATATAATCTCGTAAATAAACTAAACATTGCTCATTTCAAATCAATCAAGGGTTCTGAATAAGAGATATACATTAAAGGGTCTTACGAAACTAAACATAAACACATTGAACTGAAAATATTAAATAACCATGATGTTTTAGGCCAAAATATTACAGAGTATATTGCATATATTTCATTTTCCAAACTAAAGCCGAGCTTTGGCCTCATAATGAAAACCCTAGATATAGTTAGGGTAAACGAACTTCAAAATTAAAACAATAACTAAGCTAGGTTTGCAGATCGAATACAGTTAAGGTTTCTTTCAACGAAGTTATTTTATAAGGGTGATATGGCCCAGTCATTTGCAAAACCATTATTTTAATACCAAATCGAGATTATCAACATGCCATAGTGCTGGTTATAGGCTGTAGGATGTTTTAGTATTATCATCTGTAATCTAATACACATAGAGGAAAATCACAACTGCCTTAGGGAATAACTCAATCACTGTAAAATAAAATAGTTTTACCCTTTTAAAAATTGAAAACTATTTGATAGTGGCCTCACTGCCCAAACTATTTCTCGAAGTAACAGAATCGTTGCCTCACGGCCTACAAACTTTAACATAATCCACGACCTTACGGCCTGCTAAACTAACTCTTTAAATAAAAACAACATTGAAAAACCAAGATAGCAATCAAGACTGCAACTGCAAAGGCCTAAGATGCTACTTCAATTATAAAAACCAGTTCATGAACTAATGAACAATGATATTAATTTATAACTTTATCATTCGGATAGTGGCCCTACGACCCTTTCTCAAAATCAAATTTGATAGGATAAATGCCTCATGACCACATTTTACTTTTATAAAAACAACCACAAAACTGTAAAATCAAACACGGTCGAGTATATACATCACGAAAGCCCTCACATGGTTCTTAAAAAGGAAATATAATAATTACTTGTGTGGAGCGACAGTGTTAGGACTATTATTTTTACATCAAAAGCCAAATACAAATACTGTCACTAAAAAAAGCATAGCAGAGTCACTTCGACTCCATGGTCGAAGGATATTTCCATTACATTTTAAATATAAGAGCCTCGTGACTATACCAAGGGGAAATTCCACTTTCACGGAAAGACAACACAGACATCCAGACCATGCCATAGGAACTCAGGTCAAGCCACATATCCAAGAAGGGCGAGGTAACAAGTCTTACCAGGACTACCAATCCCTATCAACACAATGCCCAACCAAGTTTTTTGTTGCAGGGAACCATTCTGAGATGCCTCCTACACATACAAACAAAAGGGGTCCAGCAATAGTTTTATAAAACCGATTTATAAGACAAGAAAATTAATAACACAAGTGCAGAGGAAGAGTTTACCAGTTTCTACATATAAAACCGTAGCCGAAACAAGAGCTTGAACGTAGACAACACCTTCTCGAGGTACAGAACTTCACCAACAAAATGTTCACTCTCAGAGAGGGTTAAAAAGGTGTCGAGGGATGCGAACCTCGGCTCCTCCACCTCCGTGTTGCATAGAGGATATAACTTGTCGAGCAGGAAGAGACCAGATGAATCAAACATAGAACTTTTGAACCCAACAAAAAACTCCATCGAAAAGACAAACACAATCAACGAGGTGCATTAAACCTCACAGTTTATGAATTGACATAATAAAGTGATGTACAATTGGTTTATTTATGTCATCACATGAACAAAAAATTCCTTTTGGTGTATACAAAACTGCATAGTCCAATCCTTTGATCTGTTTTAAGTGATTCATTCATACCTTAGGTTATGCATGCACTCGTTTATGTTTTTTCAAAGGTTGATTTTATCCACCATGGGGTAAATTAAGACCCAAACTATAATGTTTTGTTAAGGATTGAATTACAGCTTTAGCCTCACCTCAATGCCTTTGAATTTTGTGTTTTTGGTCATGTGTTTTCTTCCTCCTAGCAAGAATAAGTCTCTTGGTGTTTTCGAGAGCTAGACATTGTTAAGTCTAGGTGTTTAAGCCTTAGTTCATAACTTTTTATTTAGTCTTCTATCCCCCCACCGTCAACCCTGAACAAAATTCACACGTAGTTTTGCGTTAGCCACTTGAGCTAAGTAAAACCTAAATCCTCTTTCCCTAAGCTCTTCTTTCAAAAGGGTTTACCAGTATGCAAAACCAAAGGGGAAACATAAATAACAAAAACACCAACTGTAGTTAACAAAGAATGATGGTATATTGCCTTAACATGAAAAGGTATAGTAACAACTTATTAATTAGTCACATAATAGTTGTTTGCAAAATGATGCAAGGACCAGACACATCTTTTACAAGTTGTTTAACACCTAGTAATACGAAATTGGTTATCATATGTTGCCCTTAAGTTGGAAACACTATATAAAACTATCTATTCTATGAAATTGCAAATAGATATATATTTATATTGAATTTTTTTTCGCAAAATTTGGAGATGTTACAAGTTGTATTAGAGTGAGTTTCCAAACACTAGGCCTAATAGGCTCACTGGCATAAAAACTAGAAACAAATATAATGATTATGGTTTAAATTTATTTCTATACAAAAATATAAAACTTTGTTTTGCAGAAAAAGGGAAGGTATTGAAGCATCTGCTGAAAATGGATCTCAGCACAATAATCCATACAACATTTATGTGGAACTAAATAATCAACCCTCAGAGTTACTTCAAACAGTAAAAGAATTAAAAGATGAACTACACACTGTGAAAGTAAATAATGATAGAATTTTGGAACTAAATCAGATTCTACTAGATAAAATACATAACAGAGGGAAAGATAAAAGAAATGCTTATGAAACTAATTCTGAAACTGTATCATACAAACATAAGGGAAATAATGTAAAATATTATGATAGTGAATATTCTTCAGAGGTTAATGCAAGGTCGCATAGGGGAAGGTATAAATACACAAGTGAAAGTAGTGAAAGCGACTGTAAACCTAGTGATATGGATTTATGCGTGAACGAAATGAAAGAACATATATAGAATCGTAATCATAGACATTTTGCAAAGATAACAGAGATACAGTAAACACATATTCTATTAAATAGTGGAAATAGAACAAATTGTAATACAATTGCTAGAATGGTGGTAGCTATCTCTGAGAAGAGATGTGGCTGCTACGCTCATTCATGCCAAGATGAA
The DNA here is from genome assembly GCA_001517045.1 of Pseudotsuga menziesii. Lineage (NCBI taxonomy): Eukaryota > Viridiplantae > Streptophyta > Pinopsida > Pinales > Pinaceae > Pseudotsuga > Pseudotsuga menziesii. The sequence continues at coordinate 1,443,678 of LPNX010453139.1, forward strand.
TACAAAATGAGGCCAAAGGGGCCTATTTATAATAAGAATGAGGTGAGAACCCCAAAATTCCAAAACGTAACCCTAGAAGATGAACCGTCATAAAGTTTGCGGCCCCAAGGTGGTAAGTTGAACAGTCAACTTCCCGGGGTCATAACTTTTGCATACGATCTTCGATTTGGGTGTTCAATAGCTTGTTGGAAAGGTATTTCTAAGATTTAAAACTTTTGGATGATTAAATATGTTTCAATGGAAACAATTTGGCCCTGAATCTCCAAAAAACATTGTTTAGGGCCTCAAAACGGCCCCGAAAGTTTAGGACCTGAAAAACTGTAGAAAAATAACTAGGAAACTGCCACAATGGATAATTGTTTTGAGCCAATGGAATAGGTGGGTGGCCATCGATATCCATCTGGATCAATCCTCCCTCCTTAGGAAGCAATGGTCTCCATTGCGTCAAATCCCGTATCATATCTCGAACTGTGTGTTGAGTTGATCTCCTGGTGCGACATTCACTGAAGTGAAGAGGCTTCCTTTCTTTAACATCTCGAGAAGACTGTAATTGTTGTATGGATGATTTGTTTCTGGATGAGCACCTTGAATGCGTGGCCTTGCATTGTATAGGTACTCGAATAGATGAGGAAAAAATGGCTTTGTCTTCTTCTTGTGTCTGATGAGCAGAGACACCCTGTGCAGAGGGTGTGGAGGTCTTTGTGATCTTATGTTCTCCTTCAGACGCAATTGTGAAGAGGAATAATTTTCTGATGTGGGAGCTTATCTTCCTACCTTGCGAGACTTTGTTAGGTGCAACGGTCTCTAGTATTCGATAGAGTTTTCCTCCCAAAGTAATGATGACACTGCAAGTCCATGACTCATATACAACATGACACTTCCACATATATGGTTGTCCTAAAAGAACATCACAGACTTCAAGTGGGACCACATCACACAGTACCTCGTCTTTGAAAGGCTTGATGCCATATGGCAGGAGGCATTGTCGAGTAATGCAGATACCTCGTCCTTGGCTTAGTCAACCGATGTTGTAAGGTTGTGGGTGTGGTGTTGTCGGAACCTCCAATCTCTTGACAACTTCTACTGAGATCAGGTTCTTTTGGCTGCCATTGTCAACAACAAAATGTAGAGGCATCCCCTTCACCCACATATACGAGTGGAATAGGTGCTCCTCTACCTATGACTCTTCAAAATCCTCTAGTTGAATCTGTGCGGTAGCAACAGTGGAAGTGGGGTCTGCATCAATGATCTGCCTCCCATTGTATGTGGTTGTTGCATTGAGTTCGGAATCAGAATCAGGATCTGATTCTGAAGATTTGATCTCGGCCACTAATGACTGCTTTGAGCAACATTCATCAGTGTTGTGCCAAGGTATTTTATGAAATTCACACCACTTACCTGTGTCCTTCTTTGTATTTCCATCTCCCTTCTTTTCTTGTGGTAGGGACTGGTTGTCATTTCCTTGTCCTATGTTTTGCGGACCAGGGTTTCCCTTGCCTTGTTTCTGCGGTGTGTGCAGGTCCAGAGTCTCGCTTGTTCTTTTGTCGAAATTTATCCTCAATTTTGACAGCATACCGATAGGAAGATCTAAGTGAAGAGATGTCGAGGAAGTCCATCTCAGTTCGAATGTACCGATGTAGACCACTGTAATATTTCAGAATCAAGTGCCGCTCGGAGTCCTTGATACTCAGCTTTGTACGTAGGGTATGAAATTTATTGGTGTACTTTGACACCATCTGGTCCCTTTCTTGACGCAGAATGGTTCATTTTGTGTACTGGTCATCATATTTTCCCACAAGGTAATACTGTTCCCTAACGGCATCTATGAAAGAGGCCGAAGTGGGATTTGTTTCAAACATTCCAGACTCGTCTGATGAGTTTTTCTCACAATAAGTACCCCACCAATTTTGGACATGGGGGACTGCCTTAAGGAGCGTAAAGGTGATCTTTTCTCTGTCGAAAAAATTGTGGATAGATAAATACCCTTCTAGAATATTCAACCAATTATATAGGGCATCTGCATCAATTTTTCCTTCAAATAAAGGAATATCAAAGCTAACTTGTACCTTGAAGGGAGTTGCATCCCTGAATCGGCTGCTTGTTGAAGATGCACTTGCTGCTGTCAGCATTCGTAGATAGATTTGGGTGAAACTATCCATCATCTCATTCCTCTTTCGCTCGAGGGATTCCTCGAGCATCAACTTGATAGGATCTCCTGCTCCATCATCTCTCTTTCTTCCGCCATGGGAGTTCATTTGGGACGACAAGAATGATCAAGTGAAACTAGTTCGAGACCAAACTCTCTATACTCGGACCTTGTCAGAGACATGCGCCGAGAAACAATCACAGAGCAGATTGCTCTGATACCACTGATCCAGATTTATGCGTGAACGAAATGAAATAACATATACAAAATCGTAATCACAGACATTTTGCAAAGATAACAGAGATACAATAAACACATATTCTAATAAATGGCAGAAATAGAACAAACTGTAATACAATAGCTAGAATGGTGGTAGTTATCTCTGAGAAGAGATGTGGCTGCTATGCTCATTCGTGCCAAGCTGAATACAAAATGAGGCCAAATGGGCCTATTTATAATAAGAATGAGGTGAGAACCCCAAAAGTCCAAAACATAACCCTAGAAGATGAACCGTCATAAAGTTTGTGGCCCCAAGGTGGTAAGTTGAACAGTCAACTTCCTGAGGTCATAACATTTGCATAGTATCTCCAATTTGGGCATTCGATAGCTTGTTGGAAAGGTATGTCTAAAATTTACAACTTTTGGTCAACCAAATATATGCCTATGGAAACCATTTGGCCTCGAATCTCCAAAAAACGTCATTCAGGGCCTCAAAATGGCCCCAAAAGTTTAGGACCTGAAAAACTATAGAAAAATAACTAGGAAACTGCCACAATGGACAATTGTTTTGAGCCAGTGGAATAGGTGGGTGGCCACCGATATCCATCTGGATCAATCCTCCCTCCTTAGGAAGCAATGGTCTCCATTGCGTCGAATCCCGTATCGTATCTCAAACTGTGTGTTGAGTTGATCTCCTGGTGCGACATTCGCTGAAGTGAAGAGGCTTCCTTTCTTTAACATCCCGAGAAGGATGTAATTGTTGTATGAATGATTTATTTTTGGATGAGCACCTTGAATGCATGGCCTTGCATCGTAGAGGTACTCGGATAGATGAGGAAACAATGGTTCTGTCTTCTTCTTGTGTCTGATGAGCAGAGACACCCTGTGCAGAGGGTGTGGAGGTCTCTGTGATCTTATGTTCTCCTTGAGACGCAATTGTGAAGAGGAATAATTTTCTGATGCATTAGAGAGAATTTGAAGTAAAAAATGGGCCTCCTAAGAGATGTACTACAAAAATATAAGATATATTAAAATATTATGAGTTAGGGGTTTTATGGGGTAGGTATATATGACAACTCACCTCCTACACTACTTTTTATGCACAATATAAATAACAATGGTTGAGTTACTTTTATAAATTGACTATAAATAAAATTAATAAAATAACTCTACAATGATGTGACTAAGATTCATTGTAAATTCCCAAAAAATTATTGTCCTTTGGCATTTATTTGTCTTGAACTTGTTAATGAAATTAAACTAAAAAATTATTTTTAGGAGTTATTTTTTTTTAATTTATGTTGACTTTTTATATTTAGTACATTCCTCATCAATTTAATTTTAATGTGATTTAATTGAGATTTATTTACATGTAAAATTTTAACAATATTATTATAATATTTATTGCATTATTAAAATAAATTAATATCAAAACCATAATTTTTTTATATATATTCATTTTATTGTAAATGAATGTTATAATTAAATCTCTTATAGAAAATAATATAAGACTTAATTTAATATTAAATAGATTATTAAAAAAATATTTATACATTATGAAAATATGTCATATTAGTATATAAGATTTTAATGTATATTGTTTTTAGCAATAAAAACGTTATGTATATTGTTTTTAGCAATAAAAAAGTTACGAGCAATAATATATCCTATTAACTGAATAAGTCAACACTGATGTATAAATTCTTTTAGTTTATTAGTTGATTTTAATGTATAATAATTTTTAGCAATAAAAAAGTTGTGAATACATAATATATCATATTAACTTAATAAGTGAATGGTGGTGCATAAATTCTTTTAATTTATTAGTTGAAGCATAGCTTATTCTAATATTTTTTATAGACGAAAATAAATTATTAAAAAAATATTTATACATTTTGAAAATATTTTTATAATATAAATATTTATCTAAGAAAATTATTTCCACTCCTTGCAACTAAAAGATTTATAAATACAAAATATATATTTAAAAAATCAATGTTATTAATTTGTTAAAAAAATGCCTTATAATACAATTTTACACATTATGTTATAATTTCAAATTAAATATAAATGACTTAATTAATTTTTTAATCATTAAAATTTTAAAATATTTTTATGATTAAAACTAACATGATAACATTTATTATAATTATTATCATAATGTTATTATTAATTAATATTTAACAAGTCATAACAACATAATTTGCATATTATTCTATAAAATTAACTATTAAAAAATTATAATATTTTTTTTTGTCAAAAAAAATATTATAATTTTTTTTATATAAACATTTATTATATCAACATGTTGTTTTATACATTCAAACCTGATATAAATAAATGTGTATGATTCTATATATATATCTCATCCATAATTAACATACATCTTTCATATTAATATTATTCATGAATTTAATATATATATATATATATATATTAGTTAGACATTATGATATTAAATAAAATTGAATGAATATATAATTTAAAATTAAAAAACATGAAAATCACTATATTATTTTATAAAAAAATGTTAAAAGACATTTTTAGGAATTATGAGTACTTTAGTTGAACATGAAAATAATATTATTTTATGAGAAAGTGAATTGTGAGTACTTTACTTGAAAATAACAATAATATTATTTTATGAGAAAGTGTGAAATGACTTTTATTGTTAGTACTTTACTTTATGACTTAAAAGTATTTGTACCACTACCTTGGTTAACTACGAGTTTTCATCCACCATAGAAAATGTGAAAAATAAGCACTCTTAACTCATGCAATGCCACCTCAACCATGGGGGATGATGTCATATACTACAATGTAATTGGTTGATTTTTATAGTACATTTTGGTCCTTTTGAGGCCCTTTTTTTACCTCAAATTCTCTCTAATGTGGGAGCTTATCTTCCTACCTTGCGAGACTTTGTTAGGTGCAATGGTCTCTGGTATTTGATAGAGTTTTCCTTCCAAAGTAACAATGACACTGCGAGGCCATGACTCATATACAACATGACGCTTCCACATATATGGTTGTCCTAAAAGAACATCACAGACTTCAAGTGGGGCCAGATCACATAGTACCTCATCTTTGAAAGGCTTGATGCCATATGGCAGGAGGCATTGTTGAGTAATGCGGATACCTCATCCTTGGCTTAGCCAACCGATGCTGTAAGGTTGCGGGTGTGGTGTTGTCGGAAGCTCCAATCTCTTGATGACTTCTGCTGAGATCAGGTTCTTTTGGTTGCCATTGTCAACAACAAAATGTAGAGGTATCCCCTTCACCCACATCTGTGAGTGAAATAGGCAATCCTCTGCCTTTGACTCTTCATGATCCTCTAGTTGAATCTGTGTGGTAGCAATAGTGGCAGTGGGGTCTGCATCAATGATCTGCCTCCCATTGTATGTGGCTATGGCATTGGGTTCGGAATCAGAATCAGGATCTGATTCTGAAGATTTGATCTCGGCCACTAATAACTGCTTTGAGCAACATTCATCAGTGTTGTGCCAAGGGATTTTATGAAATTCGCACCAATTACTGGTGGCCTTCTTTGTCTTTCCATCTCCCTTCTTTGCTTGTGGCGGGGACTAGTTGTCATTTCCTTATCCTATGTTTTGCGGGCCAGGGCTTCCCTTGCCTTGCTTCTGCAGTGGGTGTGCAGGTCCAGAGTCTTGCTTGTTCTTTTGTTGAAATTTCTACTCGATTTTGACAGCATACTGATAGGCGGATCCAAGTGAAGAGATGTCGAGGAAGTCCATCTTAGTTTGGATGTACCGATGTAGACCACTGCGATATTTCAGAATCAAGTGCCGCTCAAAGTCCTTGATACTCATCTTTGTACACAGGGTATGAAAGTTATTGGTGTACTCCGATACCGTCTGGTCCCTTTCTTGATGCAGAATGGTCCATTTTGTGTACTAGTCATCATAGTTTCCCATAGGGTAATACTGTTCCCTGACGGCATTTGTGAAAGAGGCCCAAGTGGGATTTGTTTCAAACATTCCAGACTCGTCTGATGAGTTTTGCTCACAATAAGTACCCCACCAATTTTGGACATGGGGGATTGCCTTAAGGAGCGCAAAGGTGATCTTTTCTCTATCGAAAAAATTGTGGACAAATAAATACCCTTCTAGAACATTCAACCAATTATCTAGGGCATCTGCATCAAGTTTTCCTTCAAATAAAGGAATATCAAAGTTAACTTGTACCTTGAAGGGAGTTGCATCCCCAAAACGGCTGCTTGTTGAAGATGCACTTGTCACTGTCGGCATTCATAGAAGGATTTGGGTGAAACTATCCATCATCTCGTTCCTCTGTCGCTTGAGGGCTTCCTCAAGCATCAACTTGATAGGATCTCCTGCTCTGTCGTCTTTCTTTTCTTCCGCCATGGGAGGTCGTTTGGGATGGCGAGAATGATCAAGTGAAACTAGTTCGAGACCAAACTCCCTATACTCAGACCTCGTTGGGGACATGTGCCGAGAAACAATCAAAGAGCAGATTGCTCTGATACCATTGATCTGAATTTACGTGTGAACAAAATGAAAGAACATATACAGAATCGTAATCACAGACATTTTGGAGAAAAAGATAACAGAGATACAGTAAACACATATTCTATTAAATGACGAAAATAGAACAAACTATAATACAATTGCCAGAATGGTGGTAGCTATCTCTGAGAAGAGATGTGGCTGCTACGCTCATCCGTGCCAAGATGAATACAAAATGAGGCCAAAGGGGCNACATAACCCTAGAATATGAACCGTCATAAAGTTTGTGGCCCCAAGGTGGTAAGTTGAACAGTCAACTTCCTAGGGTCATAACTTTTGCATACGATCTCTGATTTGGGCATTCAATAGCTTGTTGGAAAGGTCCTGAAAAACCGTAGAAAAATAACTAGAAAATTGCCACAATGGACAATTGTTTTGAGCCAGTGGAATAGGTGGGTGGCCATCGATCTCCATCTTGATCACCTAGAAAAAGGAAGTATAAACCTTATGAAGAGATTTCAGAAGAATTTAAAAAGAGAAAGCCTCCCATGTTCAACGGGGAAGTAGAAAAGGGAGAAGAAGCTGAGGCTTGGTTATCAGAAATGAAGAAGTATTTCCAGATTTATGACTACTCCAACAGACTTAAACACTGGATGACTATCTTTAACCTAACCGAAAAAGCTAACATCTGATGGCAGGACATTAAAAGAGTAAAAAACCTTAAGAAAAAGCATTTAACCTGTAGAGTCTTTAAAACGTTTTTTTTAAAAGGAAGTTTTTATCTAAACATTTCTATGAAGAAAGAGCTAAATAATTCTATGAACTAAAATTGGGTTCAATGTCAATGAAATATTTAAGTACTAGCACATTTCTAAGTCTGTTAAGATATGTACCTTATATAATTGACGAAAATCCTAAAATACGAATATTTTTAAGTTATTTTCCCACTAGATTTAAGGACAAAACTGAGTTTTATAATCCAAAGGCCCTGGAAGAGGCAATGTGAAAAGTTGATTTCTATTATGGACAAAGTAAAAAGAGAGAAATGTTATCTAACTGGAAGAATAAGAGAACAAGTAACATTGATCAAAAGAAAAAAGGTTTTAAGTATAACAAAAGTTTTGGAAATAATTCTCGGAATTTCTCCAAGAATAATTATCAAGGAGCAGATTTTAAAAACAAAACACAGAAAAATAATACAGAACCAAAAGACAGAGATATGCCTAACAATTATGTTAAAAATAATGAACATAAGGAACCAGTAAAGTGTTGGGAATGTCAAGGACTGCATTATGCCAAGTATTATCCGAACAGGAAAGAGAACTTCAACAACGTGCATACCATTCAGGAAGAAGAAACAGTTGGAGATGTAGCAAATGAAATTCCCATAATAAATGCAGCATTGGAGAATCGACAGGTTGATCATCAGAATTCAATGGTGAAAGTACAAGGTATGATACAAAACCAGTCTATTTCCATTATGATTGACCCGGGTGCTAGTTTAAGTTATGTGTCACCTAGAATAGTATAAAAATGCAATTTATCTTTGAAAAAGTTTGAAAAATCTTGGATGGTCCAGTTAGCTACAAGAACTAAAAGGAAAGTAGTTAATTATGTTGAAAACTGTGATTTGTTCATGAGATAGTTCAAAACTCAAGTCAAGTTAAATGTGTTACCATTAGGATCTTATGATGTTTTAATAGGTATGGATTGGCTAGAATAATATCAAGTAATTTTAAATTGTTTTTAGAAAACATTTACTTGTTTAAATGATAAAGGAGAAATTATTACAATCAAAGGAATACCTAGGAAAATTTCTGTTAGACAAATCACAGCCTTACAGATAAAAAAGGCTGTCAGAAAATGTTGTAAAGTTTTTGTTGTACATATAACAAATAACAAACAAATTGATAAAGAATATAAGCTAAAATTCGATGATATTCCAATCCTACAAGATTTCTCAGATGTTTTCCCAGAATAAATTCCAGGATTACCTCCAAAGAGAGATCTAGATTTTATGATCGAATTAGTACCAGCATCTATACCTAATTCAAAGGCTCCTTATCGAATGAACATTTTGGAACTGAACGAATTAAAATTACAATTGCAAGAACTAATAGAAAAAAATTATGTAAGACCAAGTGTATTTCCATGGGGTGCACCTGTCTTATTTGTTAAGAAGAAAGACAGTACATTACGTTTATGTAAAGACTACCGTAAACTGAATAAAATGAAAATTAAAAATAGATATACTCTGCCCCACATCGATGATCTGTTTAATCAGATATGCGGAGCAACAATATTTTCAAAAACAGACTTGAGATATGGATATCATCAAGTCAGAATTAAAGACGAAGATATTTTTACGACTGCTTTCAGAACTAGATATGGGCACTATGAGTTTGTGGTTATGCCCTTTGGTCTAAAAAGTGCTCCAACAACTTTTATGTGCTTAAGGAATAGTGTCCTAAGCAAATACTTATATAAATTTGTATTCATCTTCATAGATGACATACTAATTTATTCTAAAGCAAAAGAATAACATAATGAACACTTGTAGATAATACTATAGTTTTTAAGAGAACATAAATTGTATGCTAAATTCAGTAAATGTGAATTTTATAAAGATAAGATACAGTATCTAGGGCACATGATATCCAAAGAAGGGATATCAGTAGACTCGGATAAGATAAAAGAAATAATTGATTGACATGTTTCCAAGGATGTAACTGATGTATGATCATTTATGGGAATAACAGGTTATTACAGGAAATTTATAGAAGGATTTTCGAAAATCGTAAATCCTATAGCATCGTTCCATAAGAAGGGAAAAATATTTGTCTGGGATCAGAAGTGTAAAGAAAGTTTTAATAAATTAAAAGAATTGTTAACTAGTGCACCCATATAAAAAATAGCATATCCAGACAAATATTTCGTTGTATGCACTGATGCATGCAATGAAGGTTTGGGTGGATTATTGACACAAGAAGGTCACGTAATTCCTTATGATTCAAGGAAATTAAAAACATACGAAAAGAATTATGCAACTTATGACTTAGATTTGGCTGCCATAATTCACGCTCTTAAAATGCGGTGCCATCATTTAATCGGTAAAATAGTTTTGCTAATATATGATAATATAAGCTTGAAGTATTTGTTTGATCAACAAAATCTGACACAAGACAAGCTAGATGGTTAGCTTTCCTTAGCGAATATGATTTTGAAATCAAACACATCAAGGGAAATGAAAATAAAGTGGTTGATTCATTAAGAAGAAATGTAATATGAAGTTTCATAGCTACCATTGGCAGCTATAAAATTGAATTAGATGATAAATTGGAAGAAGAAATAAATCTGGATACATAATACCAAAATCTAAGAGAAAAAGTAACTTAGAATGAATCTAAAAATGTAAAAACAGATTTCAGTTTAATGAAAAATTCTTAATGATGTATAAAAACAAACTTTATGTGCCTAACATACCAAAAATTAAATTGCTAATTTTGAATGAAGTACACAAAAGTCCTTATTACGGACATCTGGGGTATCAAAAGATGATAACAATGTTGAGAAAAGAGTATTTCTGGCCTAATATGAAGAACTCTGTTGGTGAATTTATAGCTAGGTGTATAGAATGTTAGCAAGTTAAATATGAACATCAACATCTAGCAAGTCTTTTACAACCATTACCAATTCCAAATTGGAAATGAGAAGTCATGAGTCTTGATTTTATAACTGGTTTTCCTAAAAATAAAAAACAAAATGATCCAATAATGGTAGTTGTGGACAAACTAAGCAAGGAGACAAACTTTATACATGTTAAAACAACTCATAATGCTGCTAACATTGATGACATCTTTATGAAGGAAATATTTCGTTTGCACGAAATTCTGAAGGTAATAATTTCTGACAGAAATCCTATGTTTACTAGTAATTTTTGGAAATCTTTATTTCAGAGGACTAGATACTAAATTAAATTTCAGTACCGATTATCATCCGCAAATGGATGGACAAATAGAAAGAGTCAATCAAGTACTAGAAGATATGTTACGAATGTATGTCAGAGACTATTCTAAGAAGTGGAAATATTTTTTGCACTTAGTTGAATTTTCATATAACAATCATTATCAAGCTTCAACAAAGCTTAGTCCTTTTGAGATATTATATGGTAGGAAATGTAATACTCCTATTACATGGATTAATCCAGTTGACAAATTGATGTTAGGACCTAACTTGTTAAAAGAACTGGAACTAACAGTGAAACATGTACAAAGCAATTTGAAAACTGCTCAGGACAGACGAAAGAGTCATGCAGATCTTAAAATAACTCTAAACGAATTCCGAGTAGGTGAGCATGTATTTGTTAAGGCAAAACCTAGAAAGATCTCCTTTAAACTAGGGAGTTGTGCTAAATTAGCACCCAGGTATTGTGGACCATTCAAAATATTAGCGAGAGTGTGGCCAGTGGCATATCAATTAGATTTGCCACCTGATATTAGAATACATAATGTCTTTCATATTTTCATATTGAAAAAGTATGTACACGATGCTACTCATGTGATTGACAGGAATGTTATTCAAGAAGAACCTGAAGGATATTTTCAAGTGGAACCAAACTGTATTATCGACAAGAGGGAAAAAGAATTTCAGAATCGCACCATTGGACATGTAAAGGTGCAATGGAAACACCTCAGTACAGATGAAGCAACCTGGGGATTGGAGAGTGATATGTGGGTGGCATATCCAGCTCTATTTTAGGAAGACTCAAAATAAACTCAAGCAACATCAAGGACGATGTTGAACTTAAGGGGGGGGTTTGTAACACACCTGGAACTAAAAAATAAATATTTTTATTTGATTTAGAAAACATTGTGTTAAATTTATTGTAAAGTTTTTATGACCAAGTTGGTCAAGGATGACGAATTATTTATTTTAATAATTAAATAAAAGAGACACATATCCAAAGGAGACTGTTGAATGAGTGTTCACTAACCCACTAGGAGGAATGAGCAGATGTAGAAGGCTGGTTGACAAGTGGCAGCACTAGCATTTCACTTTCTAGCTATTGTAGGAAGCATAATCCCTAAAATTGTGGTCATGTTCCCTGAGAGGGGGAACTAAGCAAGTGGCTCATTTAATTCCAAAACTGACCCAAAGACCTAGGCAATATTATAAATACCATCAAATTGAGCAGGAGGCTCACCACTACATTCTATTTTAAATGGGAATGAACCTTATGACTGCTGCAAACTGAAAAGTTAGGCACACAAGGAATTTGATGAGGGGATAGCTAAAATGGAATTGTTGATTTAAGTCTGCTACTAAGTGCTAAGTTACAACAAGTTGGTGTGTGCAGTATTATCTAGTGATCTTCATCCTAGTGGTTCAGTGAACAGGATTGTGGGTCCTAAGCAAGTAATCTTGGCTACTTCAGGAGACAATTGGATGAAAAAGTATCCATTGGGTGTTTGTCCCCTTCAACACATTATCCAGGTTCTAACTATTGTTATTTATCTAGGATTTAATTCTATGCCTATAATTTTATTTAGAAGTATGCTCAGTAGCCGCAAAGTTTTAACAATAATTGGTTGTTATTGTCTATGATCTGAACGCTCTATCTGAGATTTGTATATATATAGGTTATCATCTACAAAGTTATTGGAAAATGTTCTTTATTGTTTTAAGAGAATAAAACTGCAATATAGCTTATTTGAAGTTATGGTTTAAAGTGTACTGATCTAGTTTTATGTTAGGTTAATCTTTTGATGCTTTCTCCTTCTCTGTGTATATTAATCATAGCACCTCTAGCTTAGTTATCTTAATATACTATATTATTAATATTAGTGGTAATTTTTTGTTAGTCTAGGTTTTAAAAGGAAATAACACATATATTGAATCAAGACTAGAGGAAAACCCTACAAAAATCTATTACAGAGATTATTATAATATATATCTATTTTACTAATACTTATACGTAACTATACTAAACTAATAAATCATAGTCAGGATAAACTCTTGGAGTGTTTCGTAATCTAATCATATAGTCCCATAAATAAACTAAACAATGCTCATTTGAAATCAATCAAGGGTTCTGAATAAGATATATACATTAAAGGGTCTTCCGAAAATAAACATAAACACATTGAACTGAAAATATTAAATAAACCATGATGTTTCAGGCCAAAACCTTACAGAGTATATCGCATATATTTCATTTCCAAACTAAAGTCGAGCTTTGTCCTCATAACCAAAACCCTAGATATAGTTAGGGTAAACGAACTTCAAAATTAAAATAATAATTAAGCTAGGTTTGTAGATCGAATACAGTTAAGGTTTCTTTCGACAGAGTTATTTTATAATGATGATATGGCCCAGTCATTTGCAAAACCATTATTTTAATACCAAATCAATATTATCAACATGCCACAACGCTAGTTACGGGATGTAGGTCGTTTTAGTATTATCATCCGTAATCTAATACACACAGAGGAAAATCGTAACTGCCTTAGGGAATAACTCAATCACCATAAAATAAAATAGTTTTACCCTTTTAAAAATTGAAAATGATTTGATAGTGGCCTCACTGCCCAAATTATTTATCCTAGTAACAGAATCGTGGCCTCACAGCCTAAAAAATTTAAACATAATCCATGGACTTATGGCCTGCTAAACTAACTCTTTAAAGAAAAACAACATTGGAAAACCAAGATAGCATTCACGACTGCAACTGCAAAGGCATCACAGGATACTTCGATTATAAAAACCAGTTCATGAACTAATAAACAATGATATTCATTTAAAAATTTATAATTCTGACAATGGACCTACGACACTTTCTCAAAATCAAATGAGATAAGGTAAAGGCCTCACGACCACATTTTATTTTTATAAAAACAACCACAAAACTGTAAAATCAAACACGGCCGAGTATATGCATCATGAAATCCCTCACAGGGTTCTTAAAAAGGAAAGAGAATAATTACATTTGTTGAGAGACAGTCTTAGGAATATTCTTTTTACATCAAAATACAAATGCAAAAACTGTCACTAAACAAAGCATAGCAAAGTCACTTCGACTCCATGGTGAAAGGATCTTTCCATTACATTTTAAATGTAATAGCCTCGCAGATATACCAAAGGGATATTACCACATTCACGGAAAGACAACGCGACATCCAGACCACGCCATAAGAACTCAAGTCAAGCCACAGAGCCACGAAGGTTGAGGTAATAGGTCTTACTCAGAATGCCAATCCCTATCAACACAATGTCCAACCAAGTTTTTTGTTGCAGGGAACCATTCTAGGATGCCTCCTACACATACAAACTAAAGGGGGTCAATGATAGTTTTATAAAACCGATTTGTAAGACAATAAAATCAAGAATACAACTGCAAAGGAAGATTTTACCAGTCTATGTGTATAAAAAAGTAACCGAAATAAGAGTTTGAATGCAGACAACACCTTCTCGAGGTACATAACTTCACCAACAAACTATTCACTCTCGGACATGGTTAAAAAGGTGTCAAGGGCCGAGAACCTCAGCTCCTACACCTTTGTGTTGCACAGAGAAGCTAACTAGTCGAGCAGACAGAGATTGATTGAATCAAACAGAGAAAATTTGAACCCAACACAAAACTCCATCGAAAAGACAAACACAATCAATGAAGTGCATTAAACCTCAGGGCTTATGAATTGACATAATAAAGTGATGTACAACTGGTTTATTTATGTCATCACATGAACAACAAATACCTTTTGGTGTATACAAAAATCCATAGTCCAATCCTTTGATCCCTTTTACGTGATGCCTTCATACCTTAAGTTATGCATGCAATCGTTTATCTTTTTTCAAAGGTTGATTTTATCCACCGTGGGATAAAGTAAGACCCAAACTATAATGTTTTGTTAAGGATCGAATTACACCTTTATCCTCACCTCAATGCCTTTGAATTTTGTTTTTTTGGTCATGTGTTTTCTTCCTCCTAACAAGAATAAGTCCCTTGGTGTTGTCAAGAGCTAGACATTGATAAGTCTATGTGTTTAAGCCTTAGCTCAGAACTTTTTATTTAGGTTTCTAGCACCCCACCGTCAACCCTGCACAAAATTCACACGTAGTTTTTTGTTAGCCACTTGAGATAAGTAAAGCTTGAATCCTATTTTTGTAAGATCTTCTTTCAAAAGGGTTTACCAGTATGCAAAAGCAAAGGGGAAACGTAAATAAAAAAAACACCAACTGTAGTTAACAAAGAATGATGGTATACTACCTTAACATGAAGAGATATAGTAACAACTTATTAATTAGCCACATAATAGTTGTTTGAAAAATCATATAAGGACTAGACACGTCTTTTACAAGTTGTTTAGCACCTAGTAATAAAAAATTGGTTATCGTATGTTTCCCTTAAGTTGGAAACACTATATAAAGCTATCTATTCTATGAAATTACAGATAGATATATTTATATTCATTTTTTTTCGCAAAATTTGGAGATGTTACAAGGAAGAACAATTGAAACCTATAGAGCTTAATATTGAATGCATGGAACAAGAAACAATTGATCATATTATAGACACAGGTTTACAACACCCTTTAGTGGAATATCCAACTATATCGAGTTGTCAAAATAGGGAAGCTCCTCCACCAAGGCAAGTGGCTCACCAGGAGTCAAGTTCAACAGAAGATTCCCCATTTGATGGGGGAAATCAACATAATGGATACCATTTCTTCCTAAGGGGGGATGACTGATATATATGGGTATAGGTGGTCACCCACCTATTCCACTGGCTCAAAACAGTTTCTCTTGTTGACAATTTTCTTGTAATTTTATATGATTTTTCGGGTCCCAAACTAACAGGGCCATTTTGAGGCCCTAACAGACATTTTTTGGTGATTAGAGGGGTAAAATGATTGTATTTTCCATGCATTTTTCCCTAGTCAAAATTTCTAAATCTATGATATACCTTTCCAATGGGCTATCAAGTGCCCCAAATGGAGATTGTATGCAAAAGTTATGACACTGAGAAGTTGATTGTTCAACTAACCACCTTGGGGCCGCAAAATTTATGACGATTCATCTTCTAGGTTTAGGTTTAGGGTTTTCTACCTCTCTAAGGATTTATAATCAAAGGCACTCCGGCCTCCTATTTTATGCAGCTTGTCATGAGTGAGCGTAGCCTCCACATCTCTTCTCAAAGATACAACTACCACCATTCTAACTGCTTTTGTTTTACAGTCTGTTATGTTTCATTCATTCAATAGAATATGAGTTTACAGTATTACTGTGTTTATCACCATATATATTTGTGCATGTGAATATACATACATATATTCTCTTTTATTTCATTCTCACATAAATATGGATCACTGTTTTGGTCACATATTTCTGAGCAGCTTGCTTTATATCACTTTCACTACGAACCGAAAACTTGTGTCATTGATAGAGGCAATATAGGAGCGCCTCTTATCTCTTGAAAGGTTGTATTTCTCTTTCATCCAAACAACTAGGCCTGGATCCTTCTCCTTCCCAGCAAAGAACGATGTTGGGTCAACCCATACACTAGGTAACCCAATGATTGCAACAATTAGGTCGACGTCCACTGAAATGCACCGATCCAACCAGAGGCATTAGAGGAATTTTCAACTCAAAATGGGCCTTTCAACCCTAATTCAAATTCCATGTCATCATGTTTTAGCTAATGAAATTGCTTTAAACTTGAAATGTCGTATAGGTATTAAACTAATTTTTAATATAAATTTAGGGATAGTTATCATAAAAAAACTACTTGTTTTGTTCATATTTTCAACATATATCCCTGTGTTTTTACTCAAATTTCGATCGAGAGAGCTCGTTGGATGACGAATTAAATTCTGCATCCAACGAGTACCCACTATGCATACTTTTGATGGTCCCCACTACCCAAAAAACAAGAAATACCCAAAAAAATGTGATGATGACATAACACAGGAAGATATGTCAAAAATACGAACAAAAAAAGTAGTTTTTTTTCTTTTCTTCCTCCAAAAGTAATAAATATTATTTTATTATTTTAACTATTATTTTAATAGTTTCCTTAGGAGGCCATTTTGAACTGAAATTTCCTCTAATGCATCCTCCATGGAAGCAAACCAACAATTGTTTTACGCATGTATTAACTTCCATCGTGCGACTAAATTGGGGTATGCACACATCAGTGAGAGTATGCCCGACTTTGCTAGAGCTCAAGCCCATTCCATAGGAACTAGTTGAATAGGACCTCCTTTAGTTTCGCTCAGAGTGGTCATATACCACAACATATCCAGTTTAGGAAACTTGTGCAAGATGTAGTCTATGAACGCAAGATTCTTCAGATTGGGAAGAATATCTGTTGTAACATGGATGCTTGTCGGTATCGCTGGCTTGACCAACATGTACTTATAATTATTTCAAATATATACACTGGGAGAATCATCTTGGCATGGTGGAATGTATCTGGGAAGCATTGTCGCTAACCTAGATCCTGATGCTTTGACATCATGGGTAGATTTGAACCTCTGTTCACCAAAACCATGTGTTAATTTTCTTCTTGGAAAAACGACCAACAACATTCATGACACAAATTCTGGAGCTTCTTCAATAATGGGCATGACATGGGGAACCTACATGCCTAATCCTTGAATGGTGATGGTGCTCAACACATGGATTTCCATTACGGTAAACGACTTTGGCTTCAACAAGTTTGCAGACAACTAGCTCATGTCATTAAAATTCTTACCGAGATGCAAATGAATCAACAGAATTATGTTTGAAGATGAAATAGGCAGCTGCATGTAGGAAGTCTTCCACTCACATACGTCTGCAATAAATGAAAAAGGTGGTGGATAATTCTGTCGCATGGGGAAATATTTCTCATCATTCCGATAAACTGTCAATTTAACCATCACTTCACCCTTCATAAAAGTAGTGAATAAATAGGCATTAATGATAGATGTGACCAAACAACATGTTGTTGAAATCTCCCTCCTTCATCTTAACTACACTTCAAATGTAACTCTCGGTTCACTCCTGGTTTCAATGGAATCTTCATCTCTCCTAGATCTCCACTTCATGCCTTCATCTCTTAAAATTTAGTGGGAAACAAGTCCTGATATTCATGCAATAAATCAGTGATTTTACACTTCCAATATTTTCATCAAGCCACTGGGTCACGAATGCCCAATTTAAGAAACAAATAATATTTAATCAAATACTAAACCCTCTCTATAACATCATTATTGGGAACAACCGAAACTCAGCATTAACAATTTCCCAAGCCTTGTGATAGAAGTTATTTGGAGACATATGTTTAGGCTATGACATGATTTGTGGTGTACAACATATGGTTAGTCTATGACATAATGCTTGTCATTTGACAGACGAAGATTCTGCAACAAAAGTTTGAACTTGTGACACATGTGAAAACTTGTGACAAAATTGTAAACTTACGACAAAAACTGTATATACATGAATTCAATTTTTATTTTTATTTCCACAACCACTATCTTTTCATTCGAGAAAAGTATGGCTATCCTGATAAGGTTTCATCCAACTTTCATTCACCAAATCATCGAAGGGTGTACCATATAATTTTTGTAATTGGACTACACCACCTTTAGTGATATGAATGACCATGTATGGTCCCAACTAGTGCATTCTGAGTTTTCCAGGATGCTTAAAAAATGAACTGTCATAGAGGAGGATGAAATCACCTATCTGGGATTGTTTGAATTTGATGTGGCATTTATTCCAAGCCTTTGGTTGCAAACACACCGTTGATATCCTGCGAAGAAGCAATCCTCCTCCAACTATACAATCTAATAAAACCATTGCTCAATTGCTCCAACATCTATCATCTCAGTAATCAAAACTATTATGAGACTGGGAATAATATATTCTAGCGACATGACAACCTCTTGTCAATGAACCAATATGAATGGAGTTTGTCTTATCATATTTTTACATGTTGTGTGATGATCCCATAAGATTGCAGGTATCTTGTGATCTGAATCATCCCTCTGAACATTGCAGATTTTAGTCAATGCATTCTCCAATATCTTATTAAATGGTTCGACAGTGCCATTTTCTTGTGGGTTATATGATGTTGTCTTCCAATGCTGAATATGAAATCCTTAGTTAATTTTTCAAACAATTGAATCACAAAATGGGTACCTTTGTCTCTTATTAATATCTTTGGGAATCCAAATCAGGTCATGACATGGTTGAATAAAAATTTTGCAGCAATCGCAACAATACAATATCTGACTAGTGATGCTTCAAGCCATCTGGTTAACTAGTATTTCATAGTGATTATATAGCATGAACCTGGTTGTTTTCTTTGTGGGTTAATGCGATCCATAAAGACAATATGCCCTTTATCAAATGCTTACAAAGTTACTTGTTGTATGAGTGACATTTCATCTTGTCGCAACGGTTTTTCAGTATGTTGACAAATATCACACCTGCAACAATATTCTCTAGCATCTGCATGGAGAGTAGGCCACCTTATATAACTACCCAACAATCAAATAGAAATTTGCATCCTTTACAACTAATTGTTTCTTTTGTGTTATAATGAATCCTTCCTGTGCATATGTTGTAGTCAATAGAAGTACAATGTCATTGTAATAATCATCAATCTTTTTGACTACAAACAAATTTGCGACAGGGAGACTATCTTCGAGACTAGTAGGCTCTTCTCCACTTTCTAACCTCAGCAGATGGCCAGGTCCTGAATTCAATCGACCTAGATTGACAATAATATTAAAATAAAATTCTTGGAATAACATAATCCATCGACATATCTTCCCCTCCAACACTGGCTTATTGACCAAATATTTTAATGTGGAATGGTCTGTAAACATCTTGAAATGACCACCCAGTAAATAATGTCGGAACTTCTAGAGAGAATATACTATAGCAAGTCCTTCCCTTTCAGTAGTGGTATAGTTTTGTTGAGTCCTGGAAAATCACAGGTAACAACAGTTAGGGATTCTCCCCAGTAAACGTTCCCAACTAGCGCGTTATTGTTTGGTATGGGGAATCTGTCTAATATACGGTTCGACTACCATAGGTCAAGTAACAAAAATAAAGGGTTTTACCGGTTATGGCCCGGTCCACCATGTGTGTTTTTAGTTTTCTGTATTTAAGTATGAGATGCAAGTGCCTATCTAAACAATGCAGATTGATAGAGAATACGAGGAGTGGTCACAATGTGATGCGCAAGTTCTTAAATCTCTCGCATCTAAATCACACACATCAAGAAAAACTAAAACTAACTATCTAACCTATCCCTAGGGAGCAAGTGTTAGTTTTTCAACATTAAGATGGAATTATGTTAGGATATTTACTGAGAGAATAACAAGTACAACAATCAAACACAAGAGACAATGAAAACAGTGTTTTTGATCGAGGAAACCATAAATGGAGAAAACCCCGCAACTTCCTCAGAGATAGAATCAGCACCAAAACAGTAAAAGCCCCAAAATAGTAAGTGGTCTCCCAACAGCAGTAATCTTCTTCTTGACTAGCCCCAGTGTCTTCTCCTTCCTCACTTATGCACTACACTTGAGTGAGTGAGTGATGTGTGTGATAAATAGAGAGGCTCACTCTCTATTTATATTCTTTCCTTCACTTGAAGTGCACTCCAACATGTCAGCCTCACTTAACAATTACTTACTAGAGACGACATCTCTAGGAGTGTCTAATAACCCTAGTGCCCCAGAACTGTGGGGACTTTAACTCTTACACAATCGGAGAGTTACCCACTATGACTTGACATGACTTGTTTACATTATTGATCCTCCCGATGGGAACATCGGGGCATGACAACATGAATCAAATATATAATAGATACATCCCAGAATAAACATTGGGTTACAATACATAAGATACATAGATGAATACATTCCAAAGTTACAAATACATCAACACTCCCTCTTAACTAGGAAGGTATTCTTTCGACACAATTTTCATCACTGGTATTCTTCTCTGTATCAACTGGATCATCTCGTCATCTGCATCTCGAGTATTCTGAGTCTTCAAGTCATCTTCATCTTCAAGTCATTGTCACTGGATCTGGATCATCTCTCGATCTGGATCAACATCACTGGACTGGATCTGGATCATCACTCGATCTGGATCATCATGGAACATCACCACTGGATCTGGGTCATCATGGAACATCATCACTGGATCTAGATCATCACTCAATCTGGATCATCATGGAACATCATCACTGGATTTGGATCATCACTCGATCTAGATCAACATCACTGGACTGGATCTGGATCATCACTCGATATGGATCATCACTGGCTGTCATCACTGGATCTCAATCATCACTCGATCTGGATCATCACTGCTGGATCATCATCACTGGATCTCGATCATCACTTGATCTAGATCATCGCTGGCTGTCATCACTGGATCTCAATCATCAATCGATCTAGATCATCCCTGGTGCTATATCATGATTCTTCTCGTCACAGGAATTTCTATAGAGCCAGCCCTTTTTCATGCTGGTTGTAGGCCTAGCCTCCATGTAGGTATTCACCCAACACTTATATCTGAGTACGTGGGAACACATCCCTCAGTCACATCAGAAAGGCTCTGCACTTACATCTGAGCACGCGGGAACACATCCCTCAGTCGCATCAGAAAGGATCTGCACTTACATCTGAGCATGTGGGAACACATCCCTCAGTCACATCAGAAAGGCTCTGCACTTACATCTGAGAACATGGGAACACATCCCTCAATCGCATCAGAAAGGCTCTGCACTTACATCTGAGCACGTGGGAACACATCCCTCAGTCGCATCAGAAAGGATCTCAGTCCTAGACTGAGGATCCCTGGTACCTCACCAGGTAGCTCCATTCAAAGAATGGCGGTAGCCCTTATATCTAACACTAAGTTAGAATGGATTAGCACTCATATCTGACATGGGAGGAACTTAATCCTTTAGCCATGACAGAATGGCTTCAGCCCTTACATCTGATCAAGTGGGAACACATCCCTCTATCACATCAGAATGGCCATGCACTCATATCTGATCATGTGAGAGAACATTTCACGGTCATATCAGAATGGCCTTAGTCATAAACTAAGTTTTCCTGGTACCTCACCAGGCAGCTCCATTCCAAGAATGGCAATAGCCCTTATATCTGATCATGTAGGAACCAATCCTACAGTCATATCAGAATGGCCTAGCACTCACATCTGACATGGAAGGAACCAATCCTCTCACCATGACAGAATGACTCAGCCCTTACATCTGACCTGCTCGTCAGAATGGCTATAGATCTCAGCACTCATATCTGTCATGGAAGGAACCAATCCTCTCACCATGACAGAATGGCTCAGCCCTTACATCCGACCATGGAAGGAACCAATCCTCGCACCATGACAGAATGGCTCAGCCCTTACATCTGACCATGGAAGGAACCAATCCTCTCACCATGTCAGAATGGATATGGGTCTCATCACTTTCTCTTAGAGGAAACCTCGATCTAGAGAACACCAAGCTTCTCCCTGAAGTACTCAAACTTCATTCTAGCCAATGGCTTAGTCAATACATCAACTATCTCTTCCTCTGTCGCAACATACTGGAGCTTCACTGCTCCTCTCTGCACCATATCCCTGATATAGTGATACTTGATATTGATATGCTTCCACTTGTCATGGAACACTAGATTCTCTGACAACTTTACGCAACTCTGGTTGTCACAATGTATACAAGTAGCATCCAACTGGAGATCAAATATATCAGACAGTAGCTTCCGTAGCCATACTGCCTCACAACTAGCTGAACAAGTTGTGACATACTCTGCTTCAGCTGTACTCAGTGCCACATAGGATTGCTTCCTACTAAACCAAGAGATCACACTTGATCCCATACTGAAGCAACATCCTGAAGTACTCTTCCTGTCGATGGCACTGCCTGCCCAATCTGAATCAACATAACCTTCCAAGTTAATCTTTTGATTCACATCATACTTGAGCCCATAATCAACTGTACCCTTTAGGCACCTCAGAATATGCTTTGCAGCAGTCAAGTGAACACTTCTCGGATCTATCAAGTACTAGCTCAAGGTGTTCATAGCAAAGCAAATGTCCGGTCTCGTGTTCGTCAGGTACATCAATGACCCAATCATCTGATGATAAATCGTAGCATCAACCGAATCTGATGAAGCATCACTCAATAGCTTCAGGTTCAATGCCATGGGTGTGGCCATAGCCTTGCAGTTCATCATCCCAAACCTCTTTAGAATCTCTACTACACACTTCCCTTGTCCAAGGAAGATTCCATCTATACTCTGCCACACCTCCATACCTAGAAAGTAATGCATCATCCCCAAGTCCTTCATTTCAAACTCACCAGCAAGCTTTCTCTTTGTATTAGCAATCAACCCATCTGTACCTGTCACAAATAGATCATCTACATACAGTAGGAGCATCATTGGGTTGCCATCTTCAACCTTGTAGTAAATATTGGAATCTGCTTTACTCTTGGTAAAGCCCAAACTGGATAGAATGCTGTCAATTCTTCCGTACCAGGTCCTGGGTGCCTGTTTCAAACCATACAGGGCTTTCTTCAATCTGCATACATGAGACTCTCTATCATGTGTCTCAAAACTGAGTGGTTGTTCTACATACACTTCCTCTTCTCCTACACCATTCAGGAAAGCAGTCTTGACATCCATCTGGTGTATCTTCCATTTCATCACTGCAACCAGAGCAAGTACTGATCTGATGGAAGTGTATTTGGCTACAGGTGCAAAGGTTTCTTCATAGTCTATTCCTTCTTTCTGAGAGAAACCTCGAGCTACAAATATTGCCTTATATTTTTCAATGCTACCATCTGCAGCATGCTTGATCTTGTAGATCCATTTGGAAGTTACAACTGAATTCCCTTCTGGTCTTGGGACAACATCCCAAACATCATTCTTCATGATCGATTGATATTCTTCGATCATAGCATCCTTCCATTCTTTCTATTCTGTTGCTTCTTCATAACTGGAAGGTTCTTTATCAATGAAATCACATAGTAAGGCTACATACCTGGAGTAATATCTGGTCCTCTTTCTTTCTCTGTGATTTTCTTATGGAGCCCCATATCTTTCTGCACCTTGGATAAGTTCACGTACCAGAGCAGGTTTCCTCTTATGAGGATTCTTCTCTAGAGGTGGGTCTACAGGTCTTTGTGGTTCTTCAAAATCTCGATCTTCTTCTTGAGCTTCTTTGTTCATGATTCTATCATGAATTCTGGGTACTTATGCTTCTGCTTCTTCAGGTTCTTCAGCAGGTCTCTTTCTAGATTTGTTGTAAGTTGTGCCTTCATCAAATGTAACATCCCTGCTGATGTCAATCTTCTTGTATCCTGGGAAATAGATTCTGTAATCCTTCGATCTTTTAGAGTATCCCACAAATATGCCCTTCCTTCCTGAAGGATCTAATTTTTTTCTCTTATCTTTTGGAATGTGTATGTACACGGGACAGCCGAATATTCTAAGATGGTTGACTTTTGGTTTCTTTCCGGAGAAGACTTCTTCAGGAGTCTTGTTCTCGAGTACTCTATGTGGAGTACAGTTCTGTACATATACCGCTGTTCTAGCAGCTTCTGCCCAAAGATGCATAGGTAGATCTTGATCATGAAGCATAGCTCTTGCAGCTTCCATGATAGTTCTATTCTTCCATTCCGCAACCCCATTCTGTTGTGGATTATAAGGAGTGGAAAACTCCCTCTTAATTCCTGATTCTTTGCATAGCTCTTTGAATTCATTTGAAGTGAATTCGCCACCATTATCTGATCAAATGGTCTTGATCTTATTTTCAGTATGGTTTTCGATCAAGGCTTTGAATTCTTTAAATTTATTGAATACTTCATCTTTGTTCTTCATAAAGTAAACCCGTGTCTTTCTAGAAAAATCATCAATAAAAGAAACATAGTATGCATACCCGCTTAGTGAGTTTGATGACATAGGACCGCATACATCGGAGTGGATGATTTCTAGAATGCTTTTGGCTTTGCTTTTGCTACTAGGAAATGTCTTCTTTGTATTCTTTCCTTTCGCACATCCTTTGCAGACACCATCATGTTTGGCTTGAAATTATGGAAGACCTTCAACAGCTTTTCTTGCAACAGGTAGTGCTCTGTAATGCACATGTGCAAGCCTTCTATGCCAAATCTCATTTGGCTCTACTGTGTCATGGATCAAGGCTTGTTCTGGATGACCCTTCAATTTGTACAAACCTCCTTCTTATTCTCCAATCACTACCGCATCATCGATAGTCTTTCCTTTTGGACACATAATGACTTGACCATCTATGAATGCAACCCACATTCCTTTTGCATCCAATGCTAAAATGGATAGAAGGTTCTTCTTGAGTCCTGGCACAAACAATACTTCTTTCATTGTTAGAGACTTACCAGAGTCTAGCTTATATGAATATTCCCCACTACCTTTTATTGGATATTGGTAGTCATCTCCTAGTTTCACCTTGTGAGGTGATTCATGTTCTAACAGTCTTACAAAGGATTCCTTGAATCCCATCATATGTTTGGAAGCCCCACTGTCTATAAGCCAATCATCACTACCATGAGTAATGTTACCTGTGACAGCGGAGATTAGAACATATTCATCCTCACTAGAAGAATCTTCACTTTCATATCTGGATCTCTTCTTGGATGATTCATCATCCTCTGCATCATGAGCATGATGTCTTCTTTTTTTTCCCTTCTTCTTATGAGAGTGGTTCTTGCTCTTAGGACAATCTTTAGCAAAGTGTCCTTTTTCATCACATGTATAACATCTAAATCTAGATAGATCCTTCCTATTGTTAGAATGAGAGCTCTTACCTTTGGAGTAATGAGGTTTTCTTCTTCCCTTCTTGGAGTGAACCGTGAGGGCTTGATCTTCACTACCCATCTTCTCTTCTCGGGCTGCTATCCGATATTATTCTTGAGAGCACTCTTCCCATAGTTTGCTGAATTTGACTAACTTCTTTCTAGCACAGATTCCTTGGATGAAAGCATCCCATGACCTAGGAAGGCCATTCAAAGTAGTCATCACAATCTCTGCATTTTCCACTTCTTCATCAACAGCTTCTAATTGTTCCTTGATCTGAGAAACCCTTGTGAAGTAAGACTGGATAGTTTTTGCATTCTGAATCTTCACATTCTTCAGTTGGTTCCTCAGGGTCATCTTCCGATTGATGTTCTTCCCTTCAAACAATTTGGTTAGGGCATCAAACATAGCTTTAGGTGTCTTGAGAGAGGACACCTGTGGGATAAGGTGATCCTTAATAGAATCAGCAATGATCCTCTTTTCCATAACCATATTCTTCTTATGTAAGGCCTTTGCCTCATCTCCCTCTGGAACTGGAACCTCCTCATGGATGTAGGAGTCTAATTCATTCTCTTCCAGGACCAAAGAGATCCTATACTTCCAAGCTCATAATTTTTTAGCTCCCTCAAGCTTTTCATCAAGCTTGGTATGATGAGAAATCTTTAAATGAGAACCTCAAATGGAAATACAAAAGATTTTAGATCTTACCAGGTTCAAGATGTCTGATCTGAAACTTGAGTTGAAATCCTGCAGAGCTAGTTCAGGAGCAAATTAGGGTTTTTCTTTTCCAGAGTTCTGTCCACCCAAATGCCTTGAAATTTGTTCCTAACTTCGATTTTGGGGAGGATATCAATCCAGGTTTGGGCTCACTGAAAAATTCCTCTTCTGTAAAAATCCCTAATTTTCGACAGCAGTGACAGGTCCAAAACTGAAAAACCTCAAAATTGGATTCTGCTTCTACAGAAAGATGCGCCCTAAGGAGGAGAGTTGTTCCACCTTACTTTTGCTAAAAATCTGTGGAGGAAGGTCCACAAACTAGGAAGCCCTAGTTTCTGCAGCTGCACGGTGTCTTCTTCTGAGGTTAGCTCTGATCCCATGTTAATTTTTCAACATTAAGCTAGCATTATGTTAAGATCTTTACTGAGAGAATAACAATTACAGCAATCAAACACAAGAGACAATGAACACAGTGTTTTTGATCGGGGAAACCATAAATGGAGAAAACCCCACAAATTCCTTAGAGATAGAATCAGCACCAAAACAGTAAGTGATCTCCCAACAGCAATAATATTCTTCTTGACTAGCCCCAATGTCTTCTCCTTCCTCACTTATGCGCTACACTTGAGTGAGTGAGTGATGTGTGTGATGAATAGAGAGGCTCACTCTCTATTTATATTCTTTCGTTCACTTGAAGTGCACTCCAACATGTCGGCCTCACTGAACAATTACTTACTAGAGCCAACATCTCTAGGAGTTTCTAATAACCCTAGTGCCCCGGAACTGTGGGGACTTTAACTCTTACACAATCAGAGAGTTACCCACTATGACTTGACATGACTTGTTTACATTATTGATCCTCCTGATTGGAACATAGGGGCATGACAACATGACTCAAATATATAATAGATACATCCCGGAATAAACATCGGGTTACAATACATAAGATACATAGATGAATACATTCTGAAGTTACAAATACATCAACAACAAGATTATCATTCATGAATGAGTAATGTATTTTGTGCATGCATTAAGAAAAATCACAGATAGCTGTTAATTATTTCAAAACACATGAACATTCATAGATATATGAACAACTAGATAGCTAAATGTTTATGAACAACATTCATTACTTACAGTGGAAATTTCATAGAATAAACTAGAGCACATTCATAACAAGAACATAGATTCAAAAAGTTAGAACGATCTCACAGTTAATGGATAACAGCTAAAAACGAAATAGTTCACATTCAACAAATCCATAGTGCAGCATTTGAAACCTTCCATAAAGCTTTCTCCAACAGGAAACTTGTAATTTCTTTATGCAAAAGGAAATAGTTCTTCTTACATCATACTCTCACAAATATATCTGGGAAAAAGTCCCCTTTTTCTATCTAACTCTCCTATACTTATACTACAAGCAAAACTCTTGGGCTCCCCGTCGGTAACCTTTGGGCTCCCCCAACTGTTCAAAACCACCATTTTTTCTCTTTGTGAGTGCTCATGATTTATACAATACATTACATTTCAGATTAAGATTTAAAATCACTTTATAAAAGGGACCATCTTGGTAACTGACGAACTTTTCCCAAGCTTGGGCCTCTGCTGCTATTGATTCTACTCGGTAATCTGTTCATCCTTTTGAGATCCTATTGATCTCAAACCTTCACTCTCTTCTTTTCTTGAGCAATATCTCTACTTGTTTATGCTTCAGCTTCTTCTTTCTTTGCTGCCTCCATCCTACTTTGTCCTTTAGATATGTCTTCTTTGCAGCAACAATCACCAAGCTGGGTCTGAACATAGAAGATTTTAGAACATTTAGCATTTAACGAAGTAACACAAACTGTATCAATAGATGCATTCTGTAAAATAAACTATACATAGTATTAGTGCATGAAAATAAAGAATGTCAGGGAAAAAGAAATCCTGCAAGTTTGTGCTTAAACTCCTATTCAAAACTAAAACACATGCCTGATAGAACACATTCTTCCTCCCAATCCAGGCCACATCTGGACTAACTCGAAATCCTCCGATGAAAACATGAACCATAAAAATGTAACCGAAAATCCTCAAACATCGAACCCTAAACTGCGCTCATCATCTCGAAAAAAACCTTGACTCGACCAAAACCCACTAAAAAACCTCCTCCATCCCATAAAATAGAGTAAAAACTCACAAACATGGCGGGGAAAATCCCCTATCGGTGGTCGGAACCACAAAAGCATCGGCAGGATAGGCCTATTCACAGCCGCAATGACGGGCTTTAGATAGACTAGGGGTTCCATGAGACTATTAATTTTATCAGTGTCGAAGAACCTTAATGCTAAGTAACGGTGACTCATTCCTCAACACATCCGCCATGTCAGCACTTCAGAACCAAATGTTACCATAATCATGCATCAGAAATCAGAACCACTACCAACTATACACATCAGCATCAGCTAGTGGAAAGACTAAGTATCGGCGATTAGAAACACTGACAATGAGCGGATAGTTGACAACATAGCTGTAACGACAGAAAAAAATCAGACCACAGCTTCCAATCAAAATTATAAACCGTTCCAATGAAAAGAAAAAAACCACGGAATCGGTGAGGATTAAAATTGTCCGTCGGGTCATTCATCGTTTCCCTTCCGAAACGTTGGCGGCATAGATAACTAATGCCCTAACGCAAACATTAACAGACTTCCGACAACAAAAAATCAAAAGTTAAGCAATCAAATAAAACAAAGACTACACATTTTCCGCAGTGTCGGTGAAAAATACAATAATATTAGATCATTCAACTCCCGAACAGTGGCAAAGAATAGTTGACTGGGCTTTCGTGGCAATAAAAAACATCGACGATTGGAGGTTCTAAAACTACGGATTGACAGACTTACAACTAAGCACACCCATAGTGTCAGCGAGACAAACAACATGGCCTCTGTAACAATGGTGTCACTTGAGACTAGAACCCCAATTCACTGTTCAAAACACTTCCGACAGTGATAAGCAAACATAAAAACAAAGCGTTAAGTGCTCAAAATATCTTTGGTTGGGCAGCGTTAAAGTTAGTTTTTTTAACCTCCGATACAGCTGCAGCATAGAGAACTAAAGTTCCAACTTAGACTTCAACTGAAATTCGGTAGCAATGAAGGACAAACATTTCAAATAAAAAAGGACATCATTTCAAATCAAAACTTTAAAGTCCACAATCAAAGCATTGGCAGACAAAAACAGTTTTCTGAAAAGCAAGAAAACAGTTGACCTCAATTCAACTTCAAACGATCCAAAACTGTAGCAGGGGAAAAAAATAGAGTTCAGGAATCCAACTAATCTCAGACAAGATAAAATCAAAAGGAGGGTCCAAAATTTTAAAAATTTGGGAAAAAAGTTGCAACCGCAACTATTGGTGACTACCTGGTGAATCCAGATCTCTAGACAATTTCTTCCTTAAGTAACAGACTGTTTGACAATAAAACCAACATGTTGAATTCTTCTAGATGTCTGGATTTCCCAAATGTCAAATGTATGTACTTTTAATCATTGATAATAGTCCAATTTAGGAAAATGGAAACCAAGATTTCAAAGTCAAGATAACTTTTTTGAGGCCAGGAATATGAGTTTCATTTTTTACCTTTGTCTTCGGGTGGCTTCCAGCTTGGACACCACAGGATTGTAACATATGGTAAACAGAAATATTCATTTGTTCCTCATTCCCATGCCATTTTGCACTTTTTTTGCTTCTGGACTTTTGTCCTTTCTTTTGAGTCCTCCTGCATGCCTTTCTTTCTGAATTTTTATTTAGGCTCCTCTATCCATAGTGTCCTTTTGTGTGAGAGATGTATTTAATTTTTAGCTCATGGACAGAGAAGAACTTTGGAAATTTTGTACTCATTTGGTTTAGTACTTTGTTTTGATACATATTGATTTCTTAGGAGTTTTTTTACTCTTATTTGCCTTTTGGATTTCAATTCTTGGCATGGGATCATTTATATATAATATACTGTTTACCTTTTTTCCTTTCCATGGGTCTTTTGTTGTCACTCCCTAGGACATTTTTTAAATGTGAGATGGATGGAGCCTCGAAATAGTATTCCATACCTTTTGATCCTGAGTTATTTTATAAGGATTAAGTAGGACTTCAATGTGTTCATAGCCATTTAGGAAAACTGCTAACTAGAAGAAATTCTTTTAGATAAAACAATAGTACACAGTCTTCTAATCAAGGAATTTAGTTAATCCAGAATTCTGATGCTCTCATGCAACCAAAAGTTTGCTTCTTTTATTGAAATCCATCAAAATCTAAACTAGAACAAACAGAAATAAAGTAAATCAAAATAAACAACCAAATCAATTTATTTATGTACAACATAATCAAGAAAAATAAAGTTTGAGAACTAAACCACTAACTAGTCAGTCCTCTGCCCACCCTTATAAATATGGAAACTTGTCAGTTAAGGAGCTAGGCTTGACTACAAAATGAAAAAGACCTAACCATTATCTAATTCCACTGTACTTTAATAAAAAACTACATCTACTATTTTACAATCAATCTCAGTATCCCGTGAAAATCAAAGGAGATTGGGCTGGGTGTCTGATGTACTGCTAGCTTCTTCTACTTGGTAGTCTCCTGGTTCTAGCTCAATTAGATGATTTCCCAACGTAAAATTCACTGGTTCATTTTCAATCTTCCAATTTAGTAACATTATTCTTCATGTGGGGCTCTCTTAATATTTTAATCTGGTTTGGACTTCCCTTCTGAGGCAACCACAAGTGTGACCAATCTAAAGAAAAATACCCATTTAGTCTTGGTGACCAGTCTCAATTCAAAATCAGTCCATAGCCATCAGGTATGTCTGCTACTACAATATCAATGTACTGACATATCTTTTCATTTGCAGATAAGTGAATCAGAACATCTTCCATTTCCCCGACTACTTTCACATTGGTCCTGTCCAGCTGAGTAACCTCCCAAGTAGTAGGTTTAGGTTGTCCATTAATCTTTTTGCAGAGAGACAGTGGCATCACATTGACTGATGACCCTGAGTCTACTAAAAAATTGTGCACATTATGGTTTAAAATCTCAAGGGTCAGGAGGAATGGTGGGGTTTTAAACCTAGTCTTACCTCCCACACTTGCTTCAACAATATCTTCTATAGGTTGGTTGTTAGTGAGAAGCTCCTCATCTGGTACTTAAGTGTTTTTAACAATTCATACCCCATCTCAGGTGCTTTGACATTTTCCTTGACATTATCAGCTTTGTCTTCAATAGGCCTAACAGGCATGTTGACTTGTTTTGGATATTGACTGCTAATAGTAAGTTCAGGTATTTTATCATATGTGTTGTTCTTCTATATTTTCTTCATCTTCTCTTGAAATTTCTTAATATTTGGAAGTATTGAATTGTCTTTACTTAAAAAACCTTGGCTCCTTGTTGTCACATTTTTTTTTGATATCTTCTCATGCTTCAGAGTACCTTTGTCTTCTGTATCAAAAAGCGAGACACAGTCCCATAAAACCAGAGCATCATCCTCTTGTTTTTCTATGGATTTATTTCCCTTTTCCTCCTCATCATCAACTTATGTTAGTCTAGAGTCCAATATATGATTCATTACTAATGTCATTGAATTGATCCATTGAGGACAATTTTTCTCAGAATGATGCTACTGATGAAAGGTGCAAAAATTATCCATCCCTACCTTTGCTAAATTCATTGATGCAGGACTATGTGGAGGAGGCTTAGATTGATTATTGTCCTCTCTCCTTTTATAGTAAGGCTTATAAGATTTCTGAGCTTATTTTTCCTTTTCCAGATTTATTATTCTGTTAGATAGTTTCTGCATCATTTTCAACATTCCTTCAAATTCATGTGACTACTCCTCCTAAGGCTTAGACAGTAATAGGGATTTATTACCAAAAGTTTTTTCTCCCGACTGCTTAGGATAATCTTCTATGCTCTCTTTTTTAGCTTCTACTCTCTCATCTTCTTCATAAGTTTCTGATAACATAGGCTTGACTTGCATCTTAGCAAACATGGCCAAGTCAGGCCCTAAAGCTGAAGTATAGTATTTGATCAGAACCTTATCAAATAGTTTATCAATTGCAGAAAAATTCTTAAGATAAGCAGCAAACCTTTGGGTGAAACTATGCACTTTTTCTTTTCTTTCTTTCTTAAAAGCGCACAACCATTTCATTAGAGCTGCATGAGTTTTTTGGGCTGCATATTTACTTCTAAATATCCTTTCAAATGTGACCCAGTCTGGGATTTAGTTTGCAGGCAGAGAAAAATACCATGAGGCTGCTGCTCCTTTTAGGGTATGTGGAAACAATCTACAAACTACATCTTCACGTTCTCCAGCCCTTAGTTTTTCTATAGCCAAGTAAAATCTTTGCAAATTATCATCTACCAAAATCTTTTCACTTGGGTCAAACTTGGGTAGCATTTTCTCAAAAGCCTGAGGTAAGTCATGTAAAGGGGGTGCCAGGTTTAAGGGTGACCTAGCCCTCCAAGCAGGTGGTGGATTTGGTGGGTTGGGTGGCTAATTTGCATTCAAGTTTTCCATGAGTCTGGGTGGAGAATGAGGTGGTGAGTGAATAGGGGTATGAATAGGTGAACAGTAAGGTGTATCTGGGCCCACTTGATTCAAAGGCTGAACAACTTCTTGTAAGGTTGTTTCTACCAGTTCTTCAAAATCTCCAACCAACACCACATCTTCCAATATAGGACGGTCTTTCTTCTTATATTCTCTTTTGGGAAAGACAGTAATAATTGGTAATCCTCCAATCTTATTCACATATTCCATAGTATGTCTTCTTAGATCATTAACTACTTCATTATCGACAGAATACAGATGCTCTTTACCCTTCTCTTCAGGAATTGGATTGGGAAACAGACTGCTTTCATAACTGTCACCGATGGAATAATCTCGAGAAAATGGGTTTCCTCGGCCAGCCATGCACTGGAGACCCTCCTTATAGCACCAAAAGTTGTTGAGGCTTGGAAAATCGCAGGTAACAACAGTTAGGGATTCTCCCCAATAAACGTTCCCAACTAGCACGTTACTATTTGGTATGGGGAATCTGTCTGGTTTACGGTCCGGCTACCGTAGGTCAAGTAACAAAAATAAAGGGTTTTATTGGTTACGGCCCGGTCCACTGTGTATGTTTTTAGTTTTTTTATATTTAAGTATGAGATGCAAGTGCCTATCTAAACAACGCAGATTGATAGAGAATACGAGGAGCGATCACAATGTGATGCGCAGGTTCTTACCTCTCATCTTAACTCTCTTGCATCTAAATCACACACAACAAGAGAAACTAAAACTAACTATCTAACCTATCCTTAGGGAGCAATATTATCATTCATCAATGAGTAATGTATTTTGTGCATGCATTAATAAAAATCACAGATAGCTGTTAATTATTTCAAAACACATGAACATTCATAGATATATGAACAACCAGATAGCTAACTATTTATAAACAACATTCATTACTCACAGTGGAAATTTCATAGAATAAACTAGAGTGCATTCATAACAAGAACATAGGTTCAAATAGTTCACAATTAATGGATAAAAGTTGAAAACAAAATAGTTCACATTCAACAAATCCATAGCGCAACATTTAAAACCTTCCACAAAGCTTTCTCCAATAGGAAACTTGTAATTTCTTTATCCAAAAGGAAATAGTTCTTCTTACATCATACTCTCACAAATCTATCTGGGAAAAACTCCCCTTTTTCTATATAACTCTCCTATACTTATACTACAAGCAAAACTCTTGGGCTGCCCCTCGGTAACCTTTGGGCTCCCCCAACCGTTCAAAACCACCATTTTGTCTCTTTGTGACTGCTCACGATTTATACAATACGTTACATTTCAAATTAAGATTTAAAAGCACTTTATAAAAAGGACCAGCTTGGTAACTGACGAACTTTTCCCAATCCTGGGCCTCTGCTGCTATCGATTTTGCTCAATAATTCGTTGGTCCTTTTGAGATCCTGTTGATCTCAGACCTTCACTTTCTTCTTTTCTGCCTCCATCCTTCTTTGTCCTTTAGATATGTCTTCTTTGCAGCAGCAATCACCAAGCTGGGTCTGAACATAGAATATTTTAGACCATTTAGCGTTTAACGAAGTAACACAAAACTATATCAATACATGCATTCTGTAAAATAAACTGTACACAGTATTAATGCATAAAAATAAAGAATGTCAAGGAAAAAGAAATCCTGCAAGTTTGTGCTTAAACTCCTGTTCAAAATTAAAACGCATGCCCGATAGAACAGATTCTTCCTCCCAATCCAGGCCACTTCTGGACTAACTCGAAATCCTCTGATGAAAACATGAACCATAAAAATGTAACCGACAATCCTCAAACATTGAACCCAAAACTGCGCTCATCAACTCGGAAAAAACCTTGACTCGACCAAAACCCATGGAAAAACCTCTGCCATCCCATAAAATAGAGTAAAAATGCACAAACATGGTGGGAAAAAACCCCTATCGATGGTTGGAACCACAAAAGCATCGGCAGGATAGTCCTATTCACTGTCGCAACGGCGGGCTTCAGACAGACTATGGTTTTTGTGAGACTATTAAGTCTATCGACGTCGGAGAACCTTAACGCTAAGTAATGACGACTCACGCCTCAACATCTCCGCCATGTCAGTGCTTCAGAACCAAATGCTACCGTAATCATCCATTGGAAATCGGAACCACTACCAACTAAACACATCGGCATGGTGAGCGGAAAGACTAAGTATCGATGATTATAAACACTGACAATGGGAGAATAGTTGATAAAGCAGTCGCAACGGCGGAAAACAATCAGACTACGGCTTCCGATCAAAATTATAAACTGTTCCAATGAAAAGCAAAAAACCACGGAATCGATGAGGATTAAAACTATCCGTCGGGTCATTCATTGTTTCCCTTCCGAAACGTTGGCGGCATAGATAACTAATGCCTCGACGCAAACATTAATAGACTTTCGACAGCGAAAAATCAAAAGCTAAGCATTCAAATAAAACAAAGACTACATGTTTTCTGCAGTGTCGGTGAAAAAGACAATAATATTATATCATTCAACTCCCGAACAGTGGCAAAGAGTAGTTGACTGGGCTTCCACGTCGATAAAAAACGTCGACGATTGGAGGTTCTAAAACTACAGATCGATGGAC
Source organism: Pseudotsuga menziesii (assembly GCA_001517045.1). Classification (NCBI taxonomy): domain Eukaryota; kingdom Viridiplantae; phylum Streptophyta; class Pinopsida; order Pinales; family Pinaceae; genus Pseudotsuga; species Pseudotsuga menziesii. Next base: position 1,479,281 of record LPNX010453139.1, read on the forward strand.
TTACAACTAAGCACACCCGCAGTGTTGATGAGACAAACAACAAGGCCTCCATAACAGTGGCATCGCTTGAGACTAGAACCCCAATTCACTATTCAAAACATTTTTGATAGCGATCAACAAACATAAAAACAAAGCGTTAAGTGCTCAAAATACCTTCGGCTTTCCAGCGTTAAAGTTAGTTCTTTTAACCTTCGATACAGCTAGAGCATAGAGAACTAAAGTTTCGACTCAGACTTCAACTGACCTCCGATAGAAATGAAGGACAACCATTTCAAATAAAAAAGGAAATCATTTCAAATCAAAACTTTAAACTCCACAGTTAAAGCATTGGCAGACAAAAACAATTTTCCGAAAAGTAAGAAAACAGTTGACCTCAATTCAACTTCAAAGGATCCAAAACTGTAGTAGGGGAAAAAAACAGAGTTTAGGAATCCAACTAATCTCAAACAAGATGAAATCAAGGAGGGTCCAAAATTTTAAAATTTTGGGAAAAAAGTTGTAGCCGCAATAAGTACTTTTCTGTCATCAACATGTTTCTACTAGTGAATGCAAGGGGGCGATCAATAGAACTCTCTCCTGGTTGTGCAAGTACTACGTCGAGCATGACAAATGACGCGCTGACATGGACATGAAATTATTTTTTCCAGTCTGGAAATACCAGTATAGGTTTTGAGACCATCTTGTCTTTGAGAACATCCAGACTCTTTTGACATTGCTCATTCCATTGGAATTTAACATATTTCTTTAGCAATTTTTCCATTGGAGTTATGACCTCAACACATCCGTGGATGAATTTTATGCAATACCTTGTATGTACCAAACTAGTTCTCAATTGTTTAACTATCACAGGTGGGGGTAGGTTGGTAATAATTGCAATCTTGGCAGAGTCCATCAATATTCTGTCTTGATAGATCACATGACCCAACAAGATACCAAAAGGAGCAAAAAAATACACTTCTTAAAGATAAGAGAAATATAGAACTGTCTACATCAGTCAAGCATCATTATGAGATTCTCAATATGATTTTTAACGAGCCCATAAACTGTCCAATCATCAAATTATACTTCAATAAATTTATGGATAAAATATTTAAAAACAGTTACTACTATTTTAGAAAAAATAACAGGGGCATTCTTGAGTCAGAATGTCATTACCATGTATTGGAGGAATCCCCATTCTGTTGTAAAGGTTGTGTTGGCACTGGGATTTTGAACCCCCAAAGTCGAGTGAGGGGAGGCCACTCCCGGGAAATAGTAGAACTGCTTTAGACTGCACCTCCTGCCTTGTACAGTTAGAGAGGGATCTCTCATTTGTCAACGAAGTATGGTTCACATAAGGTTGTCAGTCTTGTGTGTCACCAGAGTCTACTCCGCATAGGATTTTCAATCAATGTAATCAGGGGGCTAGGATCCTGAATGGGGCAAAGTATGTTGAGGAAGGTGCATGGTGGGATTATTGGGGGTGAGGGACCGTGGGCAAATGGAGTCAAAACCTACACACGAAATGATTACAAATGGAAAAAATGACGTAAAATTGCGAACAGAGGCAAGATAGTTGTTGATTTCCCAATCAGGAGATATTTAGCAGGCGATTTAGAGGACAAGAAGGGACAACCCATCGCATGGAGCACCGATGAGATGAATTCCATGCAACTTTAGAAGAACCATTGATGAATTCCTAGAACAGCAGCTGGAGCATAACAAGTATGAATTCCGAACCACTATACCCTAAGTTGTAGACATGAAAAGAAATTAACAAAATGGAGTGGAAACAGGAAACACATTTGCATGTAAAAGAAAGTACATATTGGGAAAAACAACAACACAAGACTCTCTGCTGTGAGTAACAGTATTTCACTGCAATTTATTCATACACAGGTATTAAGCTTTACAAATGGGAGCCTCAATCCGGGATTGTTTCCCAATCCAATTCACTAACTCCTTTCTCCCTCTATTGGGAGTATTTTTATACAATCCTAATGCTGAGACTACCAAATAAAAATCTGTAACAAGTCTCCATCAGGCGTTAACAGTGCAAAGAGTGGACTATCACCACATTTCTACAATTATAAACAATCATCATGGAGATGTGGTGCATGATAACGTGGGCTGAAAGCGGAGAGCTCCATACCATCCTGCTTCGTGAAAATGACTCCCACATGGTGTGCTAATGGTCAATCGTTCACACAAGCTACCCTGGACCTATTTTGGGTCTCCTTGACCAGCTGGCGCATGTCACTCAAAGGCTGACAAGAAGACCTGAATCCCCTTCTCTACTATTCTCCCGACCCCATCGTCTGTTGGGTAAAATAGTTATAGGAGGAGGCCGGAGAAAAGGTGGCCAAATGCTTGATGATGATAAGCAACTTAAGAAGCTTATCATCCTTGTACTGCCTTCTTCCTCTTATGAGGAGGATTTTTTTATGAGCCATGTAGCCAGGTGTGTGTTTGACCCTCTCCTCGCCCACGACCAAGCATCCAAGTGGAGCCTCTAAGAATGGCGTCTAAGGCTCTGGACCCACTTGGTCCCAGTATGAGCATTTTCTCCAAAAGTTCTACCACCACTGTGAGATGATACTTAGGAGGTTGCGACAGCAGCCAGGAGTGCTGGAGGGACGTCGCAGGCATGTCAAAACCCATGCACTACACATCCAGAGACTGGGTTTTGTAGAAGCGAGTGAATCCCCCTTGGTATTTCACATCTGTGCCCCGGTGGTTGGTGGTTTTCTAGTGTGGATAACCAGAACACATATTTCATGCCTGCCTACCAAGAGTACTCCTTGTCGAACTAATTTCTTGAACCACATAGTCATGGTTGTCTATGAAAGACTTCGACACTTCTTGGAATTCAACTTTATATCTCTTATCATCTACACAGTTCCATGTCTAGAAGATCTTCGACAGATGGTGTTATATAGCGTGAGCAGGAATGGCTTTGGGAAGGGCTATACCCTCAAAGTGGTTGCAATAGTGGCATGTGTGGGGCTAGGGCATGGATTTTCCCTTCTGATGTTCAATCATATTATCCGTCACGGCTAAGATCCCGAACCATTTTTGTGTGGTTGCTAGAATGGTTCCAAGATAGTGGCATGTGTGGTGCTAGGGCATGGATTTTCCCTTCTGATGTTCAATCATATTATCCGTCACGGCTAAGATCCCGAACCATTTTTGTGTGGTTGCTAGAATGGTTCCAAGGGTTGCGGATTTTACCATCTCCTGTTGTTTTAATTACCTTGATGGTGGGGTCAGACTGTTTTAGTTCGCCACATCCTTGGTCTTGTGTAAATGCTAGGCCTATCACCTCAGTCAATCAAACCTCTATCTCTCTCATGGCTTCCTCCGAAAGGAACCATGTGCCACACTTGCAAACTGGGAAAACTGTGCCACTGGACGAGACTTCCACCTCAGGCGTATCTCGAATGGCATCGGAGGAATTGGCCAATCTGTAATGGAGCAAATTACATGCGTGAATGCCTCCTTTGCTGTCATTTCCATACCGGATGGGAAATTTGTATCTTGGGAGTCTTCTCAGCCATCTGATTAAAGGAATCTTTCATTTCTTCCATCCACGTTCCATTCATCCTACTGCCAAATATTCTCTTCTAAACACCGCAGGCAGTTCTGGATCACGAGACATTCTTAGCCATCATTCGAGATCGACCCTTCATGCAGCCGTTGATCCAAGAGGGCCCCACCATTTTTTGCAACGGGAAACTTAGATATTTGTCCGTGTTAGTTCGCCTTGCGAAATGAACCGTAGCTGTAGATTTATCTCCTTCTTCATCATGGCTATTGATATTTGCGACCTATACACCTTTTCATGATTTGAGATTGTGGTTTTATCCGCACAAGTATGGATCGCGAAATGACTTTAGGCCATGGATCTGCCCTAGACTTCATCTCAACCGTCGAAAGCTTATGGTCCTTAACACATTTCGCGATCTGGGAAGGAAGCTTTGATCATGCATGTTTGCTTGCGTGAAGCAGCTCGAAACCATGGATCTTCCCTAATCAATCACAGCCCTTGATTATGAATCCTGCCTAATGTTACAACACACCTGCCACTTTCCTCATTGAAGGGTGGTCACATGAAATTCGAGGGGCTAGGACCCTTACCGAATTTCTGTCAGGCCCTTAAATCAACTGTTAAAATGGAGTGTTAACAGGTTATCTTGTATTGATCTTCCTTTATAATCTTTATTTGATGGTACCCAAAAAACCCATTAGTAAATGAGTACACTTCTTGTCATCCTACTCTCTCTCTCTCTAATACTTCATCTATGAATGGGGTAAGGAATGGATCATGCCAGCATGAATCATTCAGTTTCCTTAGGTCGACACAAATATGAACTTCACCAGTTTTCTTGTCTTGAAAAACCATAGGTCTAATCCATTATGATTCCTCGATAGGTTCTATAATTCCTACATCTAGCATTCTGTCTAACTCTATCTTGACCTTCTTGTTATATCTCATATTTAGTCTATATTGTTTTTTCTTGCAAGTTTTGTGTCAGGCTTCAGGGGAATCTTCAATTCTCCTAGATCACCAATAATCCCCTTCATCTCTGAAAATTTAGTATGGAATAGATCCTAGAATTCATGCAATAATTCTATAATCTTTCTTACTATCTCATCATCCCAATAGTCTCCAATATTGACAAATTTTGGGTTCTCTGGAGAACCAATATTCACCTTCTTTATTTTGGGGGGCTTAAAAAATTTGTCATTTGATAAAATCGATCCTTCCACTGCTCGACTACCCTCAGATTCAGGAATATGTATGTCTTGTAGATGATTATATTGAGGAATATTTATGTTGCATGGATCATCATATTCAGGATTTCCAGTTATGTTATAACATTCCATCCAATTCTGAACTGTCACGTTGCTCTAAGGAAAACTCGACATTGAAACAGGGGTGTTTTCAAAAATCTTAGTTCTGATAACTTGCAGAGCAACATCAATTGTTAGAATTTCATCAACAAAGATAAAAATCATGTGTCAAATTGGTATCTATCTCTTCCCACTCTACAGTTTCTCGTCGCATCTCAACCGACATATACCAACTTCTTGGTATCATGTCCAAAGTATGTATGAACCTATGAACCCATTCCTGCTGCGGTGATGCCTTCCATGTCACACGAAAAATTTTCAATATGCTCGATGGGATTTGTCAATACTGTATATTTCTATCCAATATAAGATATATTCTTACGAAATCTGATTTCTAGCAGTTGTCGACATTGGGGCCATTCCGAAATAGATTGCTTATGAGAAACCCACCACCTAGCGGGTGTAGCTTTCAATACAACATACAATGCTAACAAGTAATGAGGTTCCAATACTTTATCTTCAAACTCTGTAAAAAATGTATCTAAGTTAGGTAATCCTTCATACGTAGGTAGATCACATACCTCAGTACCTACCTATCACACCGATTTCGATATTCTTGCACACTTCTGCATTGATACTTAATGTAGTTGATTATTCCAATTCTCCAAAGTTTCTCCTGATTCTGACTAACAAGAGCTTATACTTTTCCAAACTAGTTTACATATAATAGTCACCTATCTGAGCATTCATTCACAACTCACGACTATTCTTCATCCTTTTACCAATATGGTTAAATTTTTTCTCTGGTTGCACACTTGGTTGAGGTTCTTTGACTAGAGATGATAGTTCTTCCATGTCATTCTTATATTCTATAAGCACTAAGCACCTCTTAAAGAAAATTTTCAACTTGCTTACCTTTTTTGTCAGCCTTCTTTGGAATAACTGATCAAATATTTGAGGCATTTCGAGGATTGTTCCATCATCCAATACTAGAACAGTAGTAGATGTTGACACATGATTTATGTCAACTAAATATTCATGCACATCAAATAAGAATCCCTTTTATTTATGGACATCAAACGACACTTTATTTTGTGTCTCCAGTCAAACTCTTGGATTTAAAAATGGTGCGCCTTGATCTCCTCCAGTCGCAACACCTCATCTTGTTACAGAAACAATATTAGGTTCTTGAGGTTAGATGGAAATATTTTGAATATTTTAATTTACATTTGGCGATTGGTTCTGGTTTCCCGTGATTTTGGATTTCCATTTAGCAATCTGTCAAGGGCACTCTTCGACAATGTGGTCCAATGCTCTACAATATGAACATGTCAATGGAGGATTAGTATAGTCTCTAGAAAAATGTCTTGGTTGTCCACAATTATAACAAATAATTTGGCCCCTTCCACTACCAAATCCTCGTCCTCGTCCTTGACCTATAAAAGGAACACCCCCCTTGGTTGAGGGTATTGTGCCTAAGCTTGGTCGGCTTGCATCTATTAATCATTTTTCATCAAGTAGGTGTTGACCTTATTCTCCTACAACAACTAGTATACTTGATAGTATTTCTCTTCATGACCCACATATCAACAGAATTTACAATATAAGCTAGAAAGTGCATTGACTATCTTCTGTATATATAAACATTCCTTCGATTGATGACCTCTGTTCTGGAAAATTCAACACCATGGCATTCCTTGTGAATTTATGGGATTTGTTTCTCTTGATGCAAGATAATTCAAGAAATCTAGACATGAATTTTTATCTTGGTCTTCAATTCTGCATCTTGTACACTAGACTTCCTCTTGAATTTCTTTTCCTTTCTTGATATATTGTATTTGCAACGTTATATTGGATAACAACAACTGAATTTGCATCATTCCTGCACCTATTTCTCCGATCGGTGAAGCCTCCAATTTCATAGAAATCTTAAGAGATTCACTTTGGGACACAATATTTTGTTGCATCAAGGGAACACGGATATGTAGTAACATTGTGGAAATAAATCATTCTTTGTGATGAACTCATACATCTAGAAACTCACTTTAGCCATCAGAGTATTAAACCTTTGGTTGAAGTCCCAAAAAAATTTAGTCGATAAAATTTCTTGATTTCTTTTAATTATGTGATACATTGCAACTTAGACTTTGGTTTCTTGAATTCCTCTATCATTCCAATTCGGATCTGATCTAATCGCTTATGAGGAAGATTTGTGGGAACCACAAAAAATTTCATATACCAGTCAAGAGCACGAACACTAAAGGTTATGATCATTTGGTCTCTTTTTATAGCTTCATCATGGACCGGTCGCACTATCCAAACAACTTCACACAAGAACCAATTTTGCTTAGGGTCTTCCAACCCATTCCCATTGAATATAGGAAACTATATTTCACTCCTAGACATTTTTTGTACTTGGTGTTTTTCTGAATTTGAATTAAACGTTCCAATAGGAAGAACTCCTTGATTACTTGACTATTGCTACTACTATGATTTGAAAATCCACACTTTGATGCACTTTTGGGTCTTAGCTCAGATGTTGGATACGTACGCGAGGTTGTGCATGCATCGTAGCCAGATATCTAGCGCTTCCTCTTAATCTTAAGATATTATCTGATATTCCTCCTCTTCGTCGCAAGATTCTCCATCGATATGTGGTGCCAACTTGTAATCCCTTCTTTCTGTCTCGCTACAACTTCCTCTTCTTGTCATAGTCCTTATTCTCTTTCCCAACCAAAATATTCTTCCACTCCTTATGTGTCCACCCTCTTGCTCATTATCTCCATTGACTGAGAACATCTCAATTTATTCTATTCATTTTTTCCAAGACTTTCTTGTGAAATAACCCAATCCCTCCACGCACAATAATTTACTCATTGGAGTCCATCCTCAGGATCCCTTTTTCACAGAACAACATATTTAATTCACAACTTTAAATATTTTAGGAAACGACCTCAAGGTTCTTCGAATAACTCTCTTTTTGTCTCACTATATGATTGTATAGTGTCAACTGTAATCTCAGTACCATATCCCTTCAAAATGATATCAACCCAGAAGTCGATATCCCTAGAGATAGGATTACTGACTCTTTCCAACTGTTGGATTATATGAGGATTCCACTCTGTGGGTTCTCCACGTTGAAACATTTTCCTCTTAGTTGCTAACTTCACCAACCATTCATGCAACAAAATGGGAAATTCCCTAAAGAAAATTCCATGAATATCTAAGTAAATATACCTTTCTAACCATTCTGTCGGATTCATTCGTGATCCCTTACTTTATTCTTGTGAAAATCCTCTTGCTTTAATTTGTAGTCCTCCAAATATTGAATCTTTGGTTTCGTCGGGTGCCAAAACATGTCCCATTCACAATGATTCGGGTCCCAAATATGGAACCATTTGTTGGCGTCGAATCCATTAACTCAGGTTCAGTATTCCCTACCCATCCAACAAAGCTGAAGGCACCGACCTGACAAAGTGTAACTCTGTCGGCAACACTTGCGACGTAAGTGAGGTCTCACCTGAGATATCTATGGAGACTGTCAGAACCAAGCTTCTGCAGTTATAGAAGGGGATTTCTTCATGGAACTCTTAAACAAATTGATCGACCGAAACAAATAGATGGACTACTGTTGAAACATACATAACATAAAAAGCAGACTAATCCATTGACACATACACAACCATCGACACATGCACAGTAGATAAAATATACATAACCGTCGATACATGCACAATATATAAAGCATATAGATCTAAACCATATTTTTTGTCAACATTCCATAGTATTACATCAATATCAGTTACACCATAGTCATAAATATTTAGACGCAAAATAAACAGGAATCATATACACACAAATTCAACGTGGAAACCCATACGGGAAAAACCAAAAAATCACTCTTCATATGTCATGAGTAATTGTGTAGACTGCTTTTGGTCTAAACACACAACTTGCAGACTTCTCTTAGAATATTCTTTAGAATAGATGAGTTTTCTTTGTCTTTCTCATGCTCTAATATATTTTCTCGTTCTTGTTTTCTTCCTTACAATCTGTAGTGACGATTCACACACAACTTATGGATCAACCTAACCATAATGATGATCACTTAACCACAACTTTGATCAACTTGACAACCAATGACTGAACTTATTACATCACTTAATGGCTAACTGACCTGCACACAACTTATGGGTTGACCTTATATACTTTTCTCAACTCTTCTTCTAATCGTCGACTAGTTCTCAACAAACAATCGACTGACTCTCTAACTAACCCAAAACATCCCGCTAAATTTATATCAACGCTATGGGCCCAATTTACATTTATGACCATTCCCAAAATAGATTATTAGTATAGCTTCACTCCCTGTTTACCTACAATGTTTACTCAAACTTGGGTGGAACTCCTAGGTTTGACTTACTCTCTTTTTTCATTCGTGACCTTGCTCTCCTTGCAATTGGATTCTTCAATCTTCCGATAAAAAACTATTATACCTTCTCCTAGGGCCAACAAATAGGGTAAAGGAAAATTAGAATCTCACTCCTCTTGGAAGGGAAAATCAAATGGGAATTTTGATCAAAAGAATAGTGGATTCAAACCTCCATTCAAAAATCAGACAAGGAATTTCCAAAAGGGACAACAAGCTCAAGGTGGAATTCAACTATAAATAGCAACAGAGAAAGGGTCACTTAAGTGTTGGGAATGTGGAGGAAACCACATACTAAGATACTTTTTCCATCAACAGGATAATTCTCGAAGGCTGCTAACTTGGAAGAATCAGTTATAGTTAAAAATATGGCTAAATCAACTCCTTAAATTTATGTCACTCTAGATAATGGTCAGGAAGATCATCAATCCATGGTGGTGGAGGTTGAAGGTAAGATCGCTCAATTGTCTATTTCTAGTTTGATTGATCCTAGATGTACTAATATAGTTATATTAACCCAAAGGTGGTGGAAACTTGTTCCCTTAACAAGATGAAGAACAATAAATCTTGGCTAGTTCAGTTGGCTATAGGAAAAAAGAGAAAGGTAAGTGAAATAGTGAAAGAGTGTCTCATAGAATTGAGTCGACTCTTCACAAAGTTAGAGTTGAATGTCTTACCATTAGGGTATTATCATGGTCTCATTGTCATGGATTGGTTGGATAGGCATAGAGTCAAGATTGATTATTATGCAATATTTCTTGAATGCATTGATGAAGAAGGAAAGTACGAGGTGGTAAAAGGGACTCACAAGGAGGTTTTAGCTAGGAAGATATCCACCTTACAGCTAAGAAATTTCTATAAAAAAGGTTTCCAATAGTATTCAATTTAGACATTAGATTCCCTAGAAGATAAAGGTCCCAAAATAAAAGATTACTAGTTATTACAAGAATATAAGGATGTCTTTTTGGACAAGGTGCCAAGACTACCACCAAAGAGGAATATAGATTTCCTTATAGAATGATCACTCCAAAACTAGTAGAATTGAAGATGCAACTGCAAGAACTGGTGGATAAAAACTACATTAGGGATAGTGTGTCTCCTTGGGGAGCACCAATGTTATTTGTTAAAAAGAAAGATGGTAACTTGAGGTTGTGTATTGATTACAAGAAGCTAAATAAGGTAATAGTCAAGAACAATTACCCATTTCCTAGTATCGATGATTTGTTTAACTAGATGAAAGGAGCTAAAGTGTTCTCAAAGATTGATTTAAGGGCAGGATATCACCAAGGAAGGATAAAAGAAGAATATTTCCATAAGACGATGTTCAAGACAATATATGGCCATTACAAATTCATAGTGGTGCCATTTGGTCTCACCAATGCACCTTCCATGTTCATGTGCCTCGTGAACAATGTTTTAAGTAAATACTCGGATAAATTAGTGTTGGTATTCGTGGATGATATTATCATGTAATCCATAAATGAATAAGAGCATGAAGAGCACTTGAAATTGGTGCTACAGGTTCTTAGAGAGCATAAATTGTATGCCAAGTTGAGCAAGTGTAATTTTTATCAACACCAGGTACAATATTTGGGCCACATTATTTCAGAGGAAGGAATTGTAGTGGATCCCGAAAAGATTGAATAAATAATGAATTTTCATACCCCGAAGAACTTTTCAGATGTATGATATTTTTGGGTATTGCATGTTACTACATAATATTTATTGACATATTTTCAAAATCGCTCATCCAATCACATTGCTACAAAGGAAAAATGTTAAGTTCGTATGGTTTGAAAAATGTGAGCAGAGATTCCAGCAGATAAAGAATTTTCTTGCTCATGCCCATACTCTAAAAATCATCAACCCAGGAAAGCAATTTGTGGTGTGTATGTATGCATGTATTGAAGGGTTGGGTAGTTTGCTTATGTTAGATGGGTTTGTAATCTGTTATGAGACCTGAAAATTGAAAGACCATAAGAGAAATTACACTACCCATGATTTGGAGTTAGCCGCCATAGTGCATGTGCACAAGGTGTGGAAACACTATCTGTTATGAAGAAATTTCGAATTTAGGTTGGATCACACGAGTCAGAAATATTTATTTGACCAACCCAACTTAAATGTCAGGCAATCCAGATGGTTAGAATTATTTTCTGAATTTTATTTTGAAATAAAACAGTTTTTGATTCCCTCGACATGAAATTTCATATAATAGCATTGAGTATATGTGAATCAGACTTAAATGCAAGGGTTCTCAAATCCCAAGGCAAGGATGAAACTTACTTTCATGTGAAGGAAAAATTGAAGCTAGGGGAACCATATAGGAAATATGAAGGTTATCGACTTAGAGAATATGGTCTTGTTGTGTACTAAGACAGGTTGTATATTCCAAATTGCAAATAGTTGAAAACTATTATCATGGATGAAATACACCATAATCCATACTCTTGACATCTAGGATATCATAAGACAATAACAACAACAATAAAGAATTAATTTTGGCACGGTATGAAGAAATATATAGTAGATTATATCTCTAGATTCCAATAGTTCCAACAAGTAAAGCAACACATCAACATCCAATGGGTTTATTACAACCTTTGTCCATTCCATAATTGAAACGAGAAGCAATTTCTATGGATTTTATTACAAGATTTCCAAGAACAATTAAGCAGACTGATTTAATTATGGTGGTGGTGCACAAGTTGTCCAAAGAAACTCATTTTATTCCAAGTAAGTCTACTCACAAGGAAAGTGACATAGTGGGTATATTCATGAGAGAAATATTAAGATTTCATGGATTACCCAAATCCATAGTTTCAAACATAGATGCAAAATTTACATCCAAGTTTTGGAAGGGGGTTGGTTAAGCTATTGGGAACTCAATAGAATTTTAGGACATCATATCTTACTGAGACAAATGGCCAAACTGAAATGGTCAACTAAGTTCTCGAAGACATGTTAAGGATGTATGTAATGGACAATACATATAAGTGGGAGAAATATTTGCACTTGGTAGAATTTGCATACAACAAAGGTCATCAAGCATCAATAGGAATGAGCCCATTTGAAGCCTTATATGGTAAAGGATGTAGAAATCCAATAAGTTGGGATAATCTAGTCAGTCGAAAAGTGCTTGGGCCAGAGATGCTTCAAGAAATGGAGTAGGAAATTATTAAGATAAGACAAAATTTGAAGGCAGCCCGATACAGGTAGAAGAGTTATGCAAATTTGCAAAGAATGCATAAAGAATTTCAAGTTGGAAATCATGTATACTTGAGAGTTAAACCCAAGAAAATTTCCTTAAAATTGGGGGATTGTGCCAAGTTGGCACCCAAATATTGTGCACCATTTGAAATCCTTGAAAGTATAGTACTAGTTGCATGTAGGATTGCATTTTGTTAGAGGAGCAAGTCGGTATGCCGACTTGAACGATAGCCGACTAAACTAGAGATTAGGTCGGCCACCTAAGGTCTTGTTGGTTCACCGAACTGATAGGTAGTTATTTTGTAACTGTTTGTAAATCATATATATTAGGCTATTGAGCCAAATGAAAACTCAGTTCAGTTCTCTGTATTGTATGGACCCTCTCATGCTAATATAATCTATTATTCTATCTACTTGTTCTTGTCTCTTGTCTCTGTTATGTATGTATGTTTTAGTATGTATTATTGGTAACCTTATGTGATCTATGAGATTACAACATTGGTTCTGTTGCTAGTAGTACATGTCTGAGAGGTATGCAAGCAGATGATATCAGAACAAGAGATTAAGGACTGGTGGGAGCGTAAAGTAGCAAATTATTTGCAGAATTACACATGAAGAAACAGATTGAGGACTACACAAGCAAAAGAAAGATTCTTTACAGAGACACATGAGAAGTTTGTAGAATCAGTGCCCCAACTTCTGAAAAAACTCCTGGATGAAAAGGCCGGAAGGGACTAAATATCAACAGTTACTAGAAAAACTGATTCATGGGGGAAAAACAAACTTGTCGGAGTGGTTCGAAAAAATTGCCGACAAATTCTACGAGGAGCAAGCAGTAGAAGACAGAACTTCGGTGGAAGCTGTCAAGAAGAAATTCTACACAGAACTCACTGAGCAATTTTTGTGTTCCTTACCGACCTTTTTGTTTAAATTCCTGATCAAGAAGGGAGTGGGTCATATTGTCGAACCCCGTCCATCACTTCGTGGATCGCCATTAAAAACCCTAATTGGGTGGAAAAGCAAAAGAGGTGGGAAAAATTCATTGCAGAAAGGGAGTGGCAATACTTCCTAAGAAAGTAGACAGAACTATCCTGGATTTCTAAAGCATCGAGTAGGCTATTGGGGGGTAGCTGGTCATATGTCGGAATAAAGTGGAGTGGATTCTAGTCAACTAAAAGAAATATCAATCACTAGTAATGAGAAGTCAACCTAAAAAGGAAATCGAGAAGACAGTGTCACACAAAGGTATGACGGACTTCCAGAAAATAGAGAGGGAGAGGAGGCTACAAAGTAGGGAAGAAAGAAGAGAAGGAGCCTTTGCACTGCAGAGAAGAATGAGTATTAGGGTGACCGACCAAGAAAGAGATCAGCTGGAGTCTGGTCATGACCAACAAGAAGAAGGCATGGAAGAAGAGGCATCCCCTATGGAAGAACAACTATGGATAGAGAAGCTAGAATCTCTCTAATTAGAAGTTCCCCAGGAAGTAACACCTCCGACAGATCCGCGTACCCGGATATAAGCTATTGTCAAAGAGGACCTCAGACTAGGAGCTGGTGACTTTGGTATATGGAGCCGACTAGACGGTGAGACATACACTGGTAGACATCTCATTATCCGTCGACCAAAAGAAGGAAATTGGGTTATGCTTCAAGCGGTACCCTCCAACCGAATTATCCACTTACTTTTACCGACACATGAAGGAGCAACCCCCCTGCCAAATACAGCTTTGGAGGACACAGAACATTCAGAACTATGGATAGATAATTGCAGTTGGACATCGACAGAAGAAGTCGACACCAACCAACTGTTGGTCGAAGAGGAAACGATAAAAACAACCGACGGGAACGAGAGTTCCGTCGACGATAGTTGCTCAGAGAGGAATATGCAAATAACCCCACCACCACCCCCACCATTGCCACCTCCCGAAAGCAGTGACAGTGACTCTGAAATGGCTCATGGGTCAACACACATTCCTCTATATGAGGGTGATGAGGACCCTAGATGACATTGGTTCATCTGTGAGTCAAATTGGGAGGCTAACCAAGTTACGGATGAAGACAGGCAAATGGGGCAGTTCGTTGGTGCCTTGAGGAAAAGGGCATTAACTTGGCACGTGACCTTTTCTAAAAGAACACCCTGAGCAACCAAAGTTGAAATCAAAGCACAATTTCTATCATTTTTCAAAACTCCAGATGCAAAACATCTGGCAGCAAATAAAATAAAAACGACATCACAGAAGCCAGGAGAAACTGTCCGTGATTACGATAAATGATGGAATGACCTTCTTAGCCAATTGGACTATGTTATTAATGAACAATTATTAATCCAGTGGTTTCTTGCAGTTTTATCACCGAAAATTCGCCAACACATAAGTTTGGAGACATTCAAGACTTACGAAGATGCGCTTACAAAAGATCTCCAAGTGGAAATGGATGAGGACATACTAGCATACTCCACCGATCACAGATTAGAAGAACAACTCGAGAGCATACAGAAGTCATTAAAATAATTAAACCTTAAAATTCAGGATATCTGGTGCACGAAGTGCTCGACGGTCGGACATTCAAAAGACAACTGTCAACAGGACATCAACCAACAGGACGTTCGATTCATGCAGACTAAATGTTTTTATGACATTTTCCAAGAGCATGGAGACCACTCGACAAAATATTTCCCGTTCAACATGAAGAATGACAAGGAATGTTGGTGTGCAATCTATGAAACCAAAAATCATAACACGGCCGACTGCCATCTAAATCTCAAGAACTGACAAAATTATCATGCATTCTATCAGACCAACGCAGTTGCACAAATTAATGAGCAAAACCACGCACCAAACGATCAGAACCATCAAAGATACGAGGACCAGTATGACAACCGACGTGGAGGCTATGGAGGTTGAGGTCTATTCTCTGGGAATTGAGACAACCAACCACATCAACCCATCCAATGTTTCACATGTTATAAGGAGGGACACCGACATGCAAACTGTCCATACAAGGATAGGACTGACCTCAAATTCTGTACTAATTGTGGCGTAGCGGATCACTCATTAGAGGATTGCCCTATTATGCTTGAAAAGATAAATAAAAAGAATAATATGATACTATCAATACAAAGAATTTACATATCGTAACCTGACAAGGGACGAAAAATGGGAGTGATAACCCCCAAATAAGCAAGATAAAAGAGAAAAATGTTTATCCTGGCCCACTTAAAGAAAAACAAATAGATAAAGATGCAACAAATATATTTAGAGAATTTGCACGACAGGAAGAAGCAAACGACAATCGACATAACACAATAAAAGAATTAATACAACTAGTACAGATAGATAACTCAGTATCTCAATTCATCGACTTATTATATGAAATAAAACACAACAACACCGAAAAACAAACAAACAATAGCTGCAGTCTAAATCAAAAATATAAAGTGATGTTGACCCACTTGTCGACTTGGAAATTGTAGGATACCATGTCTGACAAGTTGTAATCGATTTTAGCTCACAGGTAAATATTATGACTCGACACACATGGGAAAAATTAGGTAGACCTTGACTATATGAGTCAGGTATATACCTGAAACTAGCCGACCAAGGACTAATTGAACCTATTGGGGTCTGGAAAAATGTGGACACCACAATTAAGGGAATATCAACCAAACTCGACTTTGAAATTATTGACACTAAGGAAGGATCCAACTCCTTCCCAGCGTTAGTAGGTCGACCTTGGGGAAGAAATATGAAAGCGTCGATATCCCTAGATAAAGAGACAATAAAATTAAAAGGAAACAGACAAAAGTTCATTGTACCTATTCATCCATACCAAGGAGAACCTTGGATAGAACCTGTCGATGAAGAAGTTGATATCCGACAACTTTATCAGATACAAAGTAATGCATATTATACAGAACCTAATATCTATGGAGAGCTTCATTTAGGAAACCAAGAATCAATAGGATATAATTCAGATGCGGAATTATATGATTGGGAAGTTGAGAACTATGAAACACAAGCAAGAGGGTGCTGGACCATCCAAAAAGTATAGAAAAGCCCACCCGATAGTGCTTCATAGTGTCCATTGTACCAAAAATATTTGAGAAAAAAACTAGGGAATACCCTACTTTCAAACCTACAAATACAAATAATACACAAAAACCAAGATATAAGGAAAGAGAATCACCAGTTATGCACATAGAACAAGTGTCCAAAAATATTGTTGAACATGGTCAACTACAAAGTTTACTAGAAACTTTTACAGGACAAGCTGCTAGATGGCGGGATACCCATCAGACATGACTACAGACCTGGACAACATCTTCGACTTACTTTGTAGAAAGGTTTGGAGAAAAGAAATTAACCAACCAAGCTCAGATACCTATTTTCATTCAAGGACAGAATCCATAAGACCATATTAAGACATGTGAAAAAGAATGGAGAAGACTTGGGTACAAAGATGAACGTGCATGGCCACATCTGTTCCCATCAACCCTCACCGACTTACCAAACAAATGGTATAAGATGGAGGAATCCCTAGGTGAAACATTCCTATGGCCTGAACTTACAGAAAATTTTATAAAAGATTTCAACTTTATACCACAAAATAAGAATTTGGTCGAAATAGAAAAATTGATTAAAGAATTTATACAGCCAACAGAAAACAAACCCTTAAAAGACAACTGACAGACAATGAACTATAACAATACACAAACCAGGACAATACCACAGTCGACAAGACTACAGTTAGAAAATGGAAATACAGAAGGGAAAATTTTTAGATGGAAATCAAACCATGTCGAAATGACCAAACCTATTCGCACAGTACTCAAAGTTGAAACCACCGACAAGGACGATACTGGCTAAATGACTGCATCCAACTTCCTTGCCACATTCTCACAGTTTAAAGAAGGAATTTGACCAATCAATGAAGACAAAGCTCCAGAATGGCTATATGCTAAGGTCAAAATTAGAGAATTCGACATCTCAAATGACGACCAACCAAAAATGGCAAAGATTGGAGACTATTGGAGTGAAGAGTAGACAACATAAATAGTGAACCTATTAAAAGAGTTCCAGGATGTATTTTCCTGAGATTATACAGATCTCAAAGGTTTAGTCCACGAAATGGGTGAAATGAAAATTGACACTAAACCTGGTGTTCGACCTGTGAAGAAAAGGCCATATAAGCTAGCTCATAAATACAAAGAGATAGTAAAAAAGGAGATTGATAACATGCTTGTAGTAGGCATCATCTACCCTATTGACCAATCAGAATGGGCAATTCCAATGGTTGTTCAACCTAAGAAACATGATCCGACCAAATTAAGAATTTGTGTTGACTTCAGGGAGCTAAATAAAGTGACACTAACAGACCCATTTCCAACTCCTTATGCAGATGAAATCTTAAATAAAGTTGTAGGACATGAATTCTACTCATTTACAGATGGCTTCTCAGGTTATAACCAAGTGCCAATAGCTAAAGAAGATCAGAAAAAGACAACATTTGTATGTGAATTTGGCTCATTTGCTGACAAGGTTATGCCTTTTGGATTAAAGAATGCACCTGTAGTATTCTCTAGAATTGTGGTCAAAACATTCCAAGAATATATTTACAAAACCATGGTAGTATACTTTGATGATTGGAAAATATACTCCATGTTAAAGATCATTGCAAGTGGCTAAGGATTATGTTGGAAAGATGTCGACAAATCCAGTTAGCCTTGAACATCAAGAAGTGCATATTTGTGACCCCCATAGGGATATTGTTAGTACACGTTGTCTGTAAGGAAGGTATTAAGGTAGATTTTGCAAAAATCAAAACTATCCTCGACCTAAAACCACCAGTGAACTCAAAACAAGTCAGAGTGTTACTAGGTCATACAGGCTATTACAGAAAATTCATAAGATACTACTCAGATATGACCTATGCACTAGAAGAGCTATTAAGGGAAGATAAAGAGTTTTACTGAACAGAAGAGTGCCATATATCATTTGAAAAACTAAAAATAAAACTAGTCGAAGCACCAATCCTAAGGTTTCCAAACTGGTCAACTAAATTCCATGTCCACATCGACGCATCAGGCCTAGTAATAGGAGCAATACTAACTTAGGCAGGAGATGATGGAATGGATTATCCTATAGTTTACAGTAGCAGAAAACTAAACAAAGCTGAACGAAACTATTCGATGATAGAAAGAGAAGCATTAGGAATGGTCTTTGCACTACAAAAATATCGACATTATCTCCTAGCTAATCCATTTATCTTTTACAATGATCATCATGCATTAAAATACCTTGTGAATAATCCTCTACACCATGGAAGAATTTTTCGATGGTTATCTATATTCCAAGAATTTGAGTTCGAAGTCGTTGTCAGACCAGGTAAGTTAAATGTTGGTCCCGACCATTTATCTCGAATCGACACAGGAGAGGAACCGGCAGGAGTCGAAGACGACTTACCAGATGCACATCTATGTTGAATAGAAGCAATCCCGACAGAGTTAGAGGAAATAGCCCAGTTTTTAGAATATGGACAAGCACTAGATGGCATGAGTTCCAAAAAGAAATAGATCTTAGCCATGAAAGATGCACCTTATAGCCTCATAAATGGATTCTTGTACAAAATGGGTTTAGACAACATCCTTAGAAGGTGTGTACTGGAACACGAAAGAGACAACATTATGCATGAAGAACATTATGGACCTGCAGGAGGACATTTCCAAGCATACACAACTGTAAAGAAAATCCAACAATCAAGGTTATGGTGGCCGACACTTCACAAAGATTGCAAAATTTTTGTAAGCAAATGTGACAGATGTCAACGATTAGGTTGACCCCTGCCTAGCACATAAATGCCTTTGATATCAGTAAACCCAAGTTTGACATTTGAAATTTGGGCCATAGACTTCATAGGACCATTTCCTATACCATCAAAAAGAACAGGTGCAAGGTACATAATAACTGCAGTCGAATATGTGACCAAATGGGCAAAGGCAGAACCAGTCGACACATGTTCCTGTGAGGTAGCCACAAAATTTATATATGAAAATATCATTACTCTATTTGGATTTCCACTAACCCTAATCAGCGACCAAGGAACACACTTTATTAATAGAACTATCAAAACCCTAACCGACCAGTTCCAAATCAACCATCGTCGGAGTACAGCATACCATCCTCAGTCGAATGGAGCAATTGAAGCATTTAACAAAACATTAACAAAAATATGTAATGCAAACAAAGACGCCTAGGATGAGAAGGTACCTACAGTACTATGGGCATACAGAATAGCATACAAACGTTCAACCGACCAAACCCCCTTTCGACTAGTGTATGGAAAAGAAGTAGTAGTTCCATTACATTTCTGACAACAGACACCTATTATCGCAGATATTTTACATGTCAATGTCAAACAAGGAAGAAAGGACTGACTATTACAACTAAGTAAACTTGAAGAACACCGACTAATCACAATACAACATTAAGAAATACAGAAACAAGAACAAAAAGCATGGCACAATAAAAACACCAAGAACAAAAACTTATCAGTAGGAGACCGTGCTTTACTATACAATAGTCGAGTAAAAGGAAAACCTAAAAAACTCCATACATAATGGATGGGACCCTACGTTGTCGAAGGAATACATGCCAATGGATCAGTTTGACTAAAGACGTTGCAAGGCATAGTATTTCAGAAACTCGTTAATGGAGCCCAACTAAAACGCTACATAATCTATAAAAAATAATAACGACCATAACGGTTAAACAAAAATCTATAAAAACCTAAAAATCCAAAAAGAAAAGAGTACTGTTATACGCAGAAAACTATGATAGGAAATCACCACTTCGACAACTGACATCATGCCCATCGACATAATGCCATCGACCACATTCATAACCGACATCGACCGATGACCTCGCTAGTCCCATCGCGCATTCATGACCTCGAGATCCGAAACCAATTCACCATTAATGCACACTCAAGTGTTCTAGCTGGAACATCACATCCTCCATTAATACACCTATCGACAAGAACATCCAACATGTCCCCTATAAATACTGAACCACCAAAGGATCATTCACTGCAATTCAAATAGAGAGAGCATCAGAGCAACCAGACGATTGAAAAGAAAAAGCACTTTAGTGAAATCAACCACCAAACTGACAAGATGGCATCCAAACAGACCAGAGCCTTAGCCAAAGCCAAGGAATTACAGACTGCAGAAACACCATTAGTCAGGAAACTAAAGAACATAAAGAATGCTAAGGTGCAGGAGGGCTCATGGAAAAAGCTATGGGCCAAGATAAAAGAGTGGGATTATGCCGACAAGAAGCTTACTCCAGCTGTAGAGAAAATACAACACAGTTCCATTGTAAATTATGCCAATGTGCCACTCATGGCCAGCTTCGGTGGCACAAAAGAAACATCACTGAAGTTTGTCATAAGCCGGTACCACAACAACCGATTTTACTTCGACCAACTGGTCGACATATCTGGGGAAGTCATTTCCCAATTAACAGGGCTATCAAACAAAGGAGACCTAGTACCAGTCGGTATAAAAGAAGGACTGGTCAAATAATTAACAAGGTTGGCATCGAGCAAAACCTCAAAAGGACTAATGATTGGTCACATAACACATTGAACTCCATAGATTGTGGCCAAAATCATAGCTATTACATTCACAATGGTAGGTTGAGGAAGTGACCTCAAACTAGATATGTTGGAAGCAATAGACACCATTGTGACCAATGGAAAGATATACAGATGGGCTGAGTATGTAGCTGAAATGATCAAAACCATCTGTGAGAAATGCCAAGAGACGGGAGGAATTATCAGGTTCCCATCCCTTATCTTATGGATATTAATGTACTCTATTTGCCTTGAAGGAGACAAAAAATTTCAGGAACTGACAAAATTCCATGTGTGGAGATTCAAACCCTTCTACCAAAAAGGAACAATGAAGGAACTTGCAAACGGAAAAGTGTTGTTGGAAAACTAGCTCCAACAGCTAAAAGTCCGCACGACCAAATGAAGGGTGCCTCAAAACATCCGACAAATGCCAAACCAAATGCAAAGTCCCTCGACTATTATCTATCAATCGAACAGATCTTTCAGGAACTATCTCAACAGGCAGGAGCAAAGATACCAATTCCAGCAAAAGCAAAGGAAACGGACTTCTTGATAGAGGGACCATTAATAGACCAAGAGAAGGAGGAGGACTATGATCTCAACCTATATATCAGTACCTTTGTGTTGGAGGAGACACCGGTCAAAGGAATTGGTCGACTACAAATCATAATCAAGCCTCCAACGGCACAGAGGGAAGAAATACATACAGAAGAAACACATGTAGAACAGCAGGTAACCAATATAGCTGAAGAAAATCTCATCCAGACTCATACACCAAGGGAAGGGATAGAAACCGAGAATCCAGAGTATGCTGTCACTAAAGAGATTATCACCAAATTGTCGAAGGAGATAGCAGCTGCAAGAAAAAGGAAAAGAACACAGCCACAAGGGAAAGGTAAGTGCAAGGTTATCATTCTAGAGTCCTCAGATGATGACGAGGAACTAGCAACTACAGCCCTCGACATAATAGAATATGTCGCAGCAAACAAAGTGCCAGTTTAAACCCAATTTCAGAAATTTGTCAAGGCAGGGGCACAGCAAGGTCGAACAAAGAAGGCGAAGATCACACAAACTTTGATGCTTAAAAATGTCTTATATCTTATGTCTACACCCCCACCTCCATCTCCGACAAAAATCACAGAGGAGCTAATACCAGAACAACTCTCAATAAGCCCACTCGACCTATGCAAAAATGCTATGTCGGAGGCTATGAAGGAGAAGTTTGACCAGGACAGAGACCTCCAGGCATTCATTGAAAAACTACCTAAGATATTCACGTCGGTGCAAAAAATCTCTACCAAAGAACCTATATTTGAAGCTGGTGGATCCCGACAACCTGGCCAAATAATTCAGGGGCTAAAAAAATTTTCAACTGTGACTTTGAACTTCAAGAGAAATCCCAAAAAAATAAGCTGAAGTTGTTGCACGTCGGACCATGAATATCACTCCGAATGAACCTGAACCCCACCTACCAGTATCTGAACCGACCGGAGGTGAGGAAGAAGAAAATATCGAGGACATAAATCGAGAAATCAACCAACTCTTCTCTGACTTCGACTCACCTCCTCAGACTAACAATCCACTACTTGATCAAATTTCCACCAACCTAATCACACCCAACCATTCACCAACCTCATCACCACCACCACCACCCTCTGACTCAGAACCCCTAATCCATCTAGCTGCACCAGAACCAACCCCACCGCAACCATTAGCACCAATTGCATCCATGTTTGGACCACCTGCATCTGAAAAACTAGAGGCGGTAGTCATCCCACCGCCCCAAATACAAATACCATCAACCACTGCTGCACAACAAACAAAAAATCCAGACTCAACTTTTGCAGGCACACAGGTGCCGAAACAAGCAGAAGCACAGAAGCACAAAAAGAAGAAAAATAAGAAGGACCATCATGGATAGATAGAAATGGTCAACATCAATCTAGTTGGGTCGACCACTACGGTCAATGCAACCAAATTGAGAGATCCAGAGCTAGAACAACTACTGGAAGCGTTAGCAGTCGAAGCAAAGACAAGGAACTAGCATAGACGTAAGGAACTAGACAACAAGTAAAAAGAACAAGTTAAGTTCCTTAACAAGTGCAGGGACCTAGTCCAGACTGTGATACCAAGACCAATAGAGGTCAACATCGACAAACCGCTAGAAAGAGCTTATCAACTATTTGAAAGCATGGTGTCAGCGCTCCAAGCACAGATTCAGGAAACAAAAGAAGAGAAAAAAGAAGAAACCATCCAACTACTGATGGAGCAACACATAGCCTTTTCCGAAGCCTACAAAGTGTTGCAAGATCACATGGAGGAGTATTTCATCACCAAAGAAGTACTGAGAGATTGGCCTGCTTACTACGGGAAAGTCTATCAGCACACCAGGCAGACCCAACAAGAGATCCAAGTTCTTGAGAAGAGGAAAACCACTGACGAAGCACTCAGAAGCACAATTGAGGATCAAATCGTGCTTGAGACAGCTAAACTCCAGAAGCTTGAGCAGGAAGCACATCAGTGGGTGCATCAAGCCATTCCCAACTTGGAAAAAGTAGACATCATCTGCCCGCAGATGAAATGACTCAGAGAGACAACAGAAGAAAAGGACCAGTTTATGGGTCTCGACATGGAAAGAATAGCTGAAATTTCCATTCCAGAGAAAATGCCAATCTTATCAAATCTGACTACACTCACCATCGGACATACATAAAATATTTTAGAGTTGGACGGATTTCCAACATCACCTAGCAGTGACAGCTCCAGCAATTGTCGAATTCTGTGTATAGAAAATACCAACCATCAGACTTCACAGCCCATGAAGATCAAGCACATAATAATGACTACTTAGACAGACAACAAAATTTTTGTACCTCCCTGTTCTTTGGGATGAAGAAACATTTTGTTTGTGGGGGAGATGTTAGAGGAGAAATTCGATATGCCGACTTGAACGATAGCCGACTAAGTCGCTCAGCCGACTAAACTAGAGATTAGGTCGGCCACCTAAGGTCGTGTCAGTTCACTGAACCGACATGTAGTTATTTTGTAACTGTTTGTAAATCATATATATTAGGCTGTTGAGACAGATGAGAACTCGGTTTAGTTCTTTGTATTGTATGGACTTTGTATTGTATGGACCCTCTCATGCTAATATAATATTTTATTCTATCTAGTTGTTCTTGTCTCTTGTCTCTGTTATGTATGTATGTTTTAGTATGTATTATTGGTAACCTTATGTGATATGTGAGATTACAACACATTTCCTGCTAGCATGAGTGTGCACAATGATTTTCATGTTTCTTTGCTTAAGAAATATGTACATGATCATAATAATGTAATTGATTGGAATGTGATTCAAGTGGACCCCAAGGGAGAGCTCCAAGTGGATCCCGTGTGCATCCTCGACAAGAAACAAAACACTGCTCTAAAACTGCGTTATCAGCCAAGTGAAGGTACAGTGGAAGCACCTTGGACCAAATGAGGCTGTTTGGTAGTTAGAAGATGAAATGAAGGAGGCATACATGTTGGAAGGTGAGTTTGAGAGTAGTTTGTTGTGCATCATCGTGGATGTTCCGCAAGGTCGAAGTTGCTGCACAAGGTGAAAGTTGGCGCGCAAGGAGGAATAACTATATTTTATGTATTTTGGTCATATTTTGTATATTTGGACCGTATTATGTGGATTTTGGTCATTATTTTGTAGATGTTGGTCCAAGTAGTTAGGAAGTTGACTTAAGTGGACCACCAATGTAAAGGTGCAAGCCTATAAGTAGATCTAGGATTGTGAATGTTGATATGATTTTTGGGGAAGAATGCTTGAAGGCAGGCTTGAGGTATGCTTTGGGATATGCTTTTGAGATCATTGTAAGAGATATCTTTTGGTTGTTGAGATTTGAGATTGAGATCCTTTGATCTATGTATTGAAGAACTGTTTTGGAGAATCTGTTTTTTGATGTGAAGGTTAATATGACATGACAGAGATTGGACAGAAACACTGTGTCTTTTCCTATCTTTTTGTTTCCCTGTTTTCTGCTATCTGAATGCAATTGCGATGTTTATCTGTGAATAATGTGACATTTCTCTATTTAGAATGATGTTGTCTTAGTATATATGTGTATGATTCGATTTATCTATTGCGATCTAAGTATGTTGATCTGACCCACTGAATGATAATATATGAATTTGAAACTGTTAAGTGATGTTGTGATGAGTTGATAGTAGATGGGGGCAGTCCTCCTTCATACTGCAGAAACTTGGTTCCAACAGTCCTCCCTCAAATTCCTTGGGTGAGACTTCATCTACTCTATAGGTGTTTTTGAATGGGGTAAAACCTATCTGGGTCGGTGCTTAGGGAGATTGCTGTGTTTTGGTGTCGACAGAGAGTGAACCCATGTCGAATGAGTTTGTTTCAACAAATGGTTCCATTTCCAGGACCATAGTATGAAGAAGAAGGAGTACATGTTGTGGCATCTGACGAGACCAGAAATACAATATTGATTTGACCAGAAGGCACGAGAATTTTCTAAGAAAGAGAACCAGAACCCAAGAGTAACAACGTCGAAGTGGTTGGAGAGGAACTTGTATTCTAATATGCACAAGTGCTTCTTTGGTGAATGTTTGATCATCTTGTATGAGTGGTTGGCGTGATTGACCTATCAAAAGACCAATTTCAAAGGAGGGGAACCAACTCCCTAAAACACAGAGTTGATCCAGGAGTTGCAGGAGGTAGATAAGAGAGCATCAAGGGCTATTGAATTTTGGATCAACAACATCTTGGAGGGATACAGCACTAAGTTTGTGGTTGATACCATTAAATCTTAAATTGACGCTGAAAGGGAGTTCTTCAAAGGACCCAGAGGTAGGTTCCTTTTATCTTTGCAATTTTCCATTAAGATGCTCATTTGCAAAAAAGGCATATTGAATATGAACCTTGAGTAGTAGAGCCTTGGTGTGCAGAGGCTACAGGTAACACAGAGACAGGGGGGGTGAATGGAATGATATGGGGTAGATGGGTGTAAGTTACGATGATATTGTGAGGGAATCCGAGGAAGAGAGTGGTCTTATGAGAGGAGGAGAAAGGTTTTGGAAAGAGAAGAGGCAGAGGACAGGAGAGGGTCCTGCTACGATCGAAACGCGAGACTGAGAAGGAATACCACATGTGATGAAGTGGTCCTATAGTGACAACAAGGATGACTAGGCTATGCACAAGCTAGAGGAAGGATCAACCCCCAGTAAAAATGTACCCACACCTCCGTGCACTATGCCGCACTCAGAAAGAAACATGAGTTCAATGCTGACTTGTTTGACGTGTCAGCAACACTCAAACAGTAGTGGATCAATGACTGTAGGAAGAAGGTTGAGGATGGTGGGTGATGATGCAAAGTTACCCCTGTTTCATGGGAATGGGGCTGAGTATCCCAGGAAATACTGGTTCCTGTGTGAGGCAGCGTGGACCATCAGACAAACTATGGATGATGAGGTCAAGAAGGGCCAATTGGCAAAAACCCTTCAAGGTCGTGCACTGGATTGGCTCATGAAGTTCATACAAGTTCCTATTGGCACTCAAGCGAAAAATTTGGCTGAAGTTAGAAAAGGATTAATCGAAGAATTTAGAAAATTGAATTCTGAGGCGTGATACATTACAGAACTGAAGGAAATTAAGAAGTATCCAAATGAAACTGTTTGGGATTTTGATAAGAGATTCAATACATTGATGGAAAGAGTCATCTTAGAGATGAGCTATGTTCAACATAAAGAATGGATCATCGCGGTGTTAGTATCTCATATCAGACTACCATTGATGCAACAAAATATTACAACGCAGAGCGAGGCTCTGGAGATTGCGATGAAGATTGAAGCTTCACGTATTGGAAAACATGCATTCGGTATGAACCAGATTCAAACAAAACTAGAGATTCTGACACTCCAGTTGCAATATATGAAGAAGGGAAAAGAGCATCGCGAGAAATTTTGGTGTAATCGATGTCGTGTAGAGGGACATCATAAGGATAATTGCTTGGATTTTTTAAACTACCTACTGTCGAGAGCTCCAAACCCATTGAGTCACGATGGCATGCCATGGTTTTGTATCTTCCTGCAAGTTTATGGGAATCTACATGAAGATTGTGGATATATGCAAACGATAGTCATGCAGCTGACAAATTTATACTGCACATTTTTTCAGTTAGTTGGACATGAAGATAAGGATTGTTGCATGTATGATTTACTCTAGGATAGAACAATGGACATGTACTATGTGAAGGGAGAAGACCATTGAACGGTGTAGCAACCGCAGAAACAGTTGCAGGTGGTACAGCCAGCACCTCAACTGCAATCGCAGATGTAGTTTGTATTGCAGCCGCAACCGCAACCATAGTTTGTTCCACAACCATAGTACAATCATATGTAGATGTCTCTGCAGTAGTAATAGTATGCTCAACCATAGCAATAATTCCAACAACAATCGAATCCCCAACAACAACAATTCAATCAACTGCAGTATTAGCAACAAGGAGGATTCCACGGAGGATGAGGTGGAGGTTTTGGTTGAGGAGGAGGACGAGGTCGCGAACCAGTGCAATGTTATAATTGCAGAGCACTAGGACATTATCAAAGATATTTCTTGCAATTGCAAGCATGCTGTACTTATTGTTTGTTGTTGACCACACTGTTGAGAACTGTCCACCGCTAATCGCAATATGGCAGGAAGGAAACGTTCCAAAATTGTAGAACCAAAACCAGTTGCAGAACTAGAACCAGATTTAGAATCAGATCCAACATGCAAATCAGAATGTCAATCAACCAGTGAATCTGCCACCGAACCAAAACCAAGGACCGATGGTTGTGATGATCTCAACAGAGACCAGGATACATGATGTTGATATTGCTATCATTATTCACGGAGGTGTGATGCCCAGAGAAGATAGATCGTTTCTGCACATCTGGTTGGCTAGAAAGAAGAAAGTATAGTTTGATGCTGACACTGAGAGAGATACATTCCTTGAAGCACGATATGTGATAAGAAGAGATCCGGGTAAGTTTCCTATTTATGAAATTCCAGCTTCTTTTTATTCAAATTCGGTAGTAGGGCCCTCGTGACAGCATGGTACCTTGCAAAAATTCTTTGAAAGTTGTTTTTTGTTGGCAAGAGCTCTCGATGCTATTGCCGAGATTGAGAATCCATTGCATCAACCAACCAAGGGATGTAAGGAGTCTGCGGTGAACTCTTTACACAAGAAAAAGACGGGATAAGAGATACGAATGAATATTCAAATTGGCGACTACGAGTTAGATTCATTCATCTTGGATCTAGGCTCATACGTCAACATTTTGCCGAGGAAAACATGGCAAAATATGGGAATCCCACCACTGAGTTGGTCTCCTATGCAGTTGCGACTAGCTAATCAAGCCATAGTAACACCAATTGGGTGAGTTCCACACCTGGAAGTGGAGGTTGAGGGGATGAATACTTATGTGGACTTTGACGTTATTGAGGTTGTTGATGCTGGAGGTTCATATCCTACACTGTTGGGGATTGGATGTGGTAATGGTAGTTTGGCAGTAATTAATTTTAAGAAGCGCATGATGACCTTTGAGAACCGTGACATCAGATTCATAGATCCGATGGAGCCAACTAAAGGACGAAGGTATGTTGAACCTATTAAGGACGAATCTGGAAGAGGATGGGATCACGCATATAACATTTCAGAGGATTACATCCATCTGAATGCCAACGGTGAACTCAGTTGACGTAGTTCTAGCTTTGTGTCTATGGACTTTGATGATGCTATAGAAACTGGTAGAATCGGATGCATGAGGTATCGGTTCGGAAGTGTGGCCTGGTTACCCAGTCATTGGGTCAAGTCACAACCGAGATTATTGAATTGTCGGTGTATGAAGGACTGTCGAAGTTGTCTGAGTTTCTAGTTGACTTTGAGGATAAGGTGTGAGAACCACAACGATTGTTGGCATTGGATGAAGCATTGAAGGCTACTCCATCACGTTGGTGGGTGACACACAAGAAGTCTATCAACGAGTGGTCACAATGTCAAATATTGATGACAGTTCATTTTGGAAACATAGAAGAGTACCGTACCAAAAGGTATGATGGGTGGAACGACCCTAGAGGGCATTTGATTGAGTGCCAGACCTTGTTGGCATCATGACCAAAGGATGAGTGGGTCCATGCTTTTGTCCACATGTTCGATGAAATGTCACAGTCATGGTATGCATAAGTTGAGTTGCACAGAGAGATCACTACTTGGGAAGAGTTGAAAATTTTCTTCACTCAAGCCTTCAATTTTGCGGATACGAATCCAGCTATTCATAGTGCCCTGCAGCACATTCACGACAGTGTTCTGAAGGTAGTTCCAATTGAATATCCAGTGGATATGCATTAGAGATGTCCTACGAAATCAATGATGCAACGCTACAATGTGACAGGAGGCCTAGATGACAGAGAGGATCCATGAAACATCAATATTTCAGAGATAGAAGGGAATTTAGATGTCGCTGCACTTGATGTACCAACGGATCCAATGAATTAGCCATTAAAAATTCAGAAGGTCAACATCGAGATAGAGGATAACCCAAAGTTTGCAAATTTTGGGGACTACTAGGATGAAAAAACCATGGAAAATATCATAGATTTGTTGCATGAATTTCAAGATTTGTTTCCTACAAAGTTTTCTGAGATGAAGGGAATATTGGGAGATTTGGGAGAGATGAAGATCTCACTGAAGCTAGATACAAAAACAGTAAAGCAATGGCCTTATCGCTTGAATCTGCGATACAAGGAAAGGGTCAAGGATGAGCTTGAAAGAATGCTAGATGCTGGAATAATAGAACTGGTTGAGGAATCAGAATGTATCAATCCCATTATGGTCCAAGATAAGAATACAAATGAATTTTGGATTTGTGTTGACCTTAGGAAACTCAATGATGTGTGTTTGCGTGATCCATTTCCAAAACCATTTAAAGATAAAGTGCTGGAAGGAGTGGGAGTTCAAGAAATGTATTCCTTCATGAATGGATTTTCTGGCTATCACCAAATCAAGATTGCAAAAGAGGATTGGCATAAGACAAATTTTGTTACTGAATGGAGATGCTTTCAATACACTATGATGCCATTTGGCCTGAAGAATGCACCTGCGATATTCTCCAGGGTTGCTTTCGCTGCATTCAAGGAATTTATTTAGAAGTTTCTGCAAGTTTACATGGATGACTGGACGGTTTATGGATTGATCAATGACCATTTGGAGAACTTATAACTGATGCTCGAGCGATGTCGACAACATCAGATTGCGTTGAAATGGAAGAAGTGTATTTTATGTGCATTTTTTGGAATGTTGTTGGGACACATTGTTTGCAAGCAAGGACTGTTGGTTGACCCAGCCAAGATTACGATGATTTTGAGCTTTCCGCTGCCTACAAATGTGAATCAACTTAGACCAACATTGGGACACACAAGGTATTATCGCAAGTTCATCCGAGGTTATGTTGTGATCACAGCTCCTATGGAGAGGTTTCTGAAGAAGGATGTAGTATTTGTATGCAGTGAGGAGTGTCATGGAAGTTTTGATACATTGAATTCCAAGATGGCCTCTACACCAATACTGGTATCTTGATTGGAATAAGGAGTTCCATGTTCACGTTGATGCCTCATCCATTGCACTAGGATTAGTGCTGGTGCAACCAGGAGAAGGAGATCTTGATCACCCGATTACTTTCACTAGTCAGAATCTCTCGTCTGTGGAGAAGAATTACACCAGAACAGAGAGGGAAGGTTTGGAAATGGTAAATGCATTGCATAATTTTCAGCATTACCTATTGGGAGTTCATTTCAAGATATTCACAGGCCATTCTGCTTTGAAATATCTAGTCAATAAGCCTGTGTGGCAGGGGGAGATATGTCATTGGCACTTCTCTTTCAAGAGTTTGATTTTGAGATAATTGTGAAGCTGGGTCACTTGAATGCAGGCCCAGATCACTTATCATGAATTGAGATAGGTGAAGAACCAACAAATAGTGAAGACAAGTTTCCATATGTGCAACTATTCAGAGTTGAGATTGTTGATGACTACTATGAGCAAATGGTTCATTTTTTGGTGACAGGGATAGCACCAAAAGAGCTTGCTACAAGTTAGAAGAAGCAATTGGTTGTTAAATCCATGTATTTCTAGTTGATCATTGGACAACTCTATAAGCTAGGACCAGATGATATCGTAAGGCGATGTGTCCTACTACCTAAGTAGGTGTAGGTATTGGAAGAGGCACATGCGGGGGTTGCAGGTGGACACTATGGAGGTCGCGCTACCGCTAGGAAGGTGCTCCGCACAAGAATTTAGTGGCCGAATCTCGATAATGATGTGATGGATTATGCGTGGACTTGTGATGTCTATCAGAGGACTAGAAAACCATCAAGGAGGGATGAAATGCCATTAGTACCTTAGGTGACACTACACCCATTTGACAAATGGGTTGTGGACTTTGTGGGACCAATCAACCCACTTGGAAAGAGGACTGGTGTGTGGTATATTATTATAGCAATAGATTATATGACAAGATGGGTAGAGGCCACACCAATGGTAGATTGTACCGCTACAACAACAAAGAGGTTCCTGTTTGATAACATTGTGACTCATTTTGAGTGTCCAAGGATATTGATGAGCGACCAGGGGAGTCACTTCTTCAATCGCACAGTTAGCGCATTGACATAGGAACTTTAGATACAACATAAGAAGAGTACCCCATATCATCCACAAGCAAATGGAACAGTTGAGGCATTCAACAAGGTGTTAGAGAATGCACTCACAAATGTATGCAACATAAACCATGATTACTGGGATTTGAATATTTTAACAGTCTTGTGGGAATATCGCACCACTTGCAAAAGATTGACAAGACAAACACCATTCAAGTTGGTGTATGGGAGAGAGGTAGTCATGCCAATGGAGTACACTGTTCCAAGTTTACACATAGCAACAAAAACAGGCATGGATAATGAAGGAGCATTAGAAGAATGCCTAGCATAGTTGGTGCATCTAGAAGAACACTGTTTCGCTATAGGATTTCATCAATGAATTGAGAAGGATAGACAAAAAGCGTGGCATGGTTGACATACCAAAAACAAACATTTTCAGCAAGGAGACTTAGTGATGTTGTATGACAGCAAGTTCTCCAAACATCTAGGTAAGTTATAGATGCATTGGATAGGTCTATATCTCATTCATTCCATTACTTCAGGAGGTGCAGTACAACTGCAACAATTAGATGGTGTGATGCTGCCTAAGCTGATAAACGATAGTAGGATGAAGCCCTACATGTCGGGGGCCCGGAGCTATGCGATGCTTGAGGCACTGCGAATATATATATATATATATATATATATATATAGGATGGTAGTTAGGAGGATGGTGTGCAAGGAGGAAGTGGGTGCGTAAGAATAGGAATCAGTATCGCAGTTAGGGAGCAATGTTGCTACGACTGCAGGGGCATGCACAGAGTCAAATTGGCAATAAATGTAGACAATTAAAGTTGTTAACCAGTGATGCTTTTTGAAGCGACATGTATTTATGGCGGATTCGACTATTAGATTGACAAGATCGGCGATGTATTCAGGTGATTAATGCATGATTAGGTCATAATGATCATCATGATTTGGTCATGATGGTTGAGCGATCGACTCAACGCTATAAGAGGAGGTAGAACATAGTCGAAAAACACCATTGTGGAAGATTGAGCTATTGCAGTAAGGTCTATTGCGTTGTGTCATCGAGTTGTAGAGTGTAGTGATTATTTGAGTTGTTGAGTAGCTTAAGGGTGAGGTGCCCATAGAGGACTTGGGGGCACTTCTGCAACATGTTGAGTAAGCTAGTTACACTAGAGATTTCAAGCGAGAGGGACTCACCACTTATTGGAGTAACCATCGAAGAAGAAGTTGCAAGCATCTCAGTGGGTTCATCATCGATTCCAAAGAAGAAGATGGGGGTGCATCAGTCCATCTCCCTGGTGAAGAAGAAGTGGTAGACTAGAACATATGCGCGGGCACAAGAGGAGGCACCTGCACAGACGAATCCATTAACTCCAAGGGTTGTGGATTCATAAGGCTGTGTAGGGGTGTCTATTGCAGATATCCCTGGGTATGTGCCTCCCTATTGGCTTGATGGGAAGCCCAAGAAGATCACAAAGAACCAAAAGTACCTGGTTAGAATGCCGATGATACTGTAGGGCATGGTATGCACCATGGACATCATGCCCTTGCTTACACAAATGAAGTATGATGATCAAAATATGCTCGTGTCGACAGAGATTATGATAGTTCCCTATGTACCCATGGCAGCGACAGGAGGTGGCCCGATATTACGCATCCCATAAGACTGGGCACATGGTTTGGAAAGATCGAGGTTGTTGGGTCTTATCAACATGCTACACTTTGGGCAGCTGACATAAGTGAATGCATGCATGAAGGAGCTCTTGGACCCGCTAGTCATAGTCACTATGGTACTTATTTCAGAAATCACAAGGTTGCCAAAGGAGGGGCCCGACCCAATGGATTATTTCAAGGGGAAAGACAACGACAAGAGATTGGTCACAAAGCTGAAGAAAATATATAACTTGTAGTGTGATGGACAGGTGTACCGTGTTGACAGCATAAATGATCAAGTTGTCTACATTGCAATGAGAATTTTTTCTAGAAAGATAGTCAGAATGAGCCGACCCAACCAGTGTAATTCGAGGGTTATCGCAAGTGTAGAGCAGTGTGCACAAGGGGTGCAGATGACCTGGTCGATTTCCTTAATGAACCAGTTGATAGATGATGCACTAGCAGTCCAGGTGGGGTAGCGACCGTTCACCTACAGCTGGCTACTGATTTGGATTACGCTCATGGCTTGGATGGAGCTAGAAGATTACCAAGGGATGAATGTGGATGCAATGAAGGTTTGCAAGGGAGCATGCTACCAGAACCTCTGGTGGGTGAAGGAAACTGAGTGACTTAAGGACTGTTCCATTTAGTTATGGGTGTATTGGGAGGTGCTTCAGGCTACAGCTCTGAAAGTTCCAAGACCGTCTTAGGAGGCAGTGGCGAAATTACAACATATTGTTCAGTTTGTGATTGGCCCGCATGCCATTTATGTGCAAGCATGGCATGACCTAGATAAGTAGTGGTTTTCGACAACGTATAAGTTGTTTGATGCTAAGATTTAATCCATTGTTGATGATTGGCCCATGTCCTAGAGAGAACCGGTCAGTCTAGAGGAGGTTTCGATAGGTCCACCAACTGATGCACCGGTGGATCATGTGCCAAATGCACCAAGTGGCCATGACTTAGACGAAGTGTCGACACAGACCCCGATGGATTCAGAGGCAGAGTTAGCTTTTGAGGAATCAAGAATGAAGAAGTGACAGGATCAGGGTGTGACAAGCAGTGTAGCACTAGTGACTGAGGATTAGTTGGGTTGTCTTATCGTGGCCATTACACCAGCAACTGACATGATAGGAGAGCAAATGAAGAAGTAGATGATCGACGGATTTGGTGAGGTAAAAAATCGTCATGATTCATCGATTGATGTAGTAGTAAGTAGGGTACTAGAAGCAACCACTTTGCAGTAGGTTGGTTAAATCCGCACTGGGAAGCGGATTCAGAATGTGAAAATTCCACCGCATGCGATCAATACCAATAGTGAGGACCTCAACGCCTCACTTCATTAATTATAGGATCTTTCAATAGACATCAATGCACTGTCGAACTAGACATTGGTGTACTTGTAGAGGGTTGTCAATCAGGAGTTGGAGGATTGAGAGAAGATAATCAACAACCACTTTTGTGGTCACAAGAGAAAGAAGATGAAGCAAGGAAGGAAATTACAGAGATCCAAAAGGAGCGAGACCGACTGGAAGAATAGAAAGCACAGGAGATAGAGGAGCTCAAGAAGAAGCAATATCAACTAATGGTAGAGAAAGTGCAACTTTGGGACAACAGAGTGCACTTAGAGAAGAAAGTTTTGGTTGCTTGTCAACTAGTGCCGGAAGCCACAGCGGACATGGGAACGGAGGAAAAAGAAGAGTGGCTTGGGGTAGTCATTACATAGTTGATGTACCATAATCGTGATCTAAATGACCTGTTAAATCCAAGCACACCACTAGAGGAAGCGAAGGAAAGGAAGAGCACCATTAAGAATTTAGCGAGACGGCTGGAGGAACTGGAGCAAGAAGTAAAGAGAGTTAATAAAGCAACTACACAATTTTGGGGCATTGTAGTCCAGCATGCGTAGTTGGAGCAACTTACAACGTAGTTGCAGGAGGCCGAAGGAAAATTGGCTACGTTGAAGACATCGCTAAGTGCAATCATTAGAGGAAATTTGGGGTCTAAAATGGTCCTTATAAGAAAACGTGCCAAAATAAGTTTTTGTGAGTTGGAATTCAAGAACCAATAGAATTTCAATAAAATAAGTCAACCATAATGGTTGAATTGGCATATTTGTCATTAAAAAAAACTACTTTTTTTGTTCGTATTTTCGACATATCTCATTGTGTTTTTACTCAAATTTCGATCGGGAGAGCTTGTTGGATGCGGAATTTGATTCTGCATCCAACGAGTACCCACACTGCATACTTTTGACGGACCCCGCTACCCCCAAAACAAGAAATACCTGAAAAAATGTGATGATGACCACACTGCATACTTTTGACGGACCCCGCTACCCCAAAAACAAGAAATACCTGAAAAAATGTGATGATGATGTCATCATCACGTTTTTTCAGGTATTTCTTGTTTTTGGGGTAATGAGGTCCGTCAAAAGTATGCAGTGTGGGTACTTGTTGGATGCGGAATCAAATTCCGCATCCAATGAGCTCTCCCGATCGAAATTTGAGTAAAAACACAGGGAGATATGTCGAAAATAAGAACACAAAAAGTAGTTTTTTTCTTTCTTCCTCCAAAATTAATCAATATTATTTTATTATTTTAACTATTATTTTATTATTTTCCTTAGGAGGCCTATTTTAGACCCCAAAATTCCTCTAATGGCCACTAGTGGTATAGATCAAAAAGTATGTAGAGCTGAAAGAGTTACAACAACGTGTTGCAAAAGCAAGGGAGCGTCAATAGCGATGCACTACACATTTGGATGAGTTCCAAGACATTAGAGTGCAGCTTTCAATAAATCCAGTTTCTGCATTGCGGGCAGTTTAGGAGGGAAAAAAGGATGTCACTCTCAAGATCGTTGAGTACCTGTTGGAGAGCGAAGTGGAAGAAAGCCAGGAAATTGCTGAGAAGGTCAAGGAGAAGTTCAACGATATTACCCAACAGTACAAGGACTTCAAGGTGAAGATTAGTGGTTACACCACTTCTAGCTGACGTGGCTCGAGGGAGAGCCACAAGATTGTGTTAGGGGCCTGTTGGCAGGCAGTTTTGAGAGTAGTTTGTTGCGAAGCATCATGGATGCTGCAAAAGGTTGAAGTTATTGTGCAAGGTAAAAGTTGGTGTGCAAGGAGGAAAAACTATATTTTATGTATTTTGGTCATATTTTGTATATTTGGTCTACATTATGTGGATTCGATTATTATTTTGTAGATGTTGGTCCAAGTAATTAGGAAGTTGACTTAAGTGGACCACCAATGTAAAGGCGCAAGCCGATAAGTAGATCTAGGATTGTGAATGTTGATATGATTTTTGGGGAAGAATGCTTGAAGAAAGGCTTGAGGCATGCTTGGGATATGCTTTTGAGATCATTGTGAGAGATATATTTTGGTTGTTGAGATCTGAGATTGAGATCCTTCGATATGTTTACTGAAGAACTATTTTGGAGAATCTATGTTTTGCTGCGAAGGTTAATATGGCATGACGGATATTGGACAGAAACATTGTGTATATTTTTATCTTTATGTTTCCTTTTTTTCTGCTATCTGAATGCAATTGCGATGTTTATCTATGAATGATGCGATGTTTCTCTGTTCAGAATGATGTTGTCTTAGTAGATATGTTTATGATTCGATGCATTTGCTCTGATCTAAGTATGTTGTTCTAACCCACTAAATGATGATATATGAATTTGAAACTGTTAAGTGATGTTGTGTTGAGTTGATAGTAGATGGGCATAGTCCTCCTTCATACTGTAGAAACTTGGTTCCGATAGTCCTCCCTCGAACTCCTCGGGTGAGACTTCATCTTCTCTGCAGGTGTTGTTGGATGGGGTAAAACCTGTCTAGGCTGGTGCTTAGGGAGATTGCTATGTTTTGGTGTCGACAGAGAGTGAACCCCTGTAGACTGAGTTTGTGTCAACAATACCTAATTTTTTTCAATTTTTGAGAACACTGACGACGATGTTGATTTAAGGGGGTGGGGATGAAATGTCCCATTTTGACCCTGTTATATATATTGGCTTGTAATGTAAATTCCATATGTATGTGATCTATAATTCCTAGTGAGGAGTTCAAGGCCAAGGCCCTGCTAGTGAATGATCAGTTTATAGAAGCAAGTATTATGTAATTGCAACCATGAAGGTGTAAAATCATGTAAATATTTATATAATACAAATATAATGTTCAAGGATAGCTATGGAAGCAACAAGAATGAGGGGATATGATACCCACTAGGGAGAGGTGAGGGGGTTATTCGATTCCAATCCAACATTTACAAATATCACCTTGAGAACTCTTGTGCCATAAATGGTAAGTAGATTCCAAAGTACACTCCCTTAATTGTTCTTAAATGTTGTTGTAAGAGTGTATCTAAGGAATCAGCTCAAGAGTTTAAGGAAGCCTGCAAAAGTGTGTTGTGATGGTATGATAAGTTATGCATAATATTACTTGACCCAGAAGTCAAGTCTTTCATGGAATTTTGTTTCATCATTCTCGTGCAAGAAAAATACCAAAGAAGGAAGAACATAGGGCATTCGCATACCCATTCAAGCTCTACGTGCAAGGAGGAATGGAGCATGCCCATCATATCTTGTGTGAATTTCACCCACAATCTTGATGGAAGGGAAAGCAACCGGATTGGAAATTTTGGTGAAATATCTATAAATTGGGTCATGTAGCAGAGTCTAGTGTGATATGGGAGTGAAAATCTAGAAGGATCGTAAGCGAGGGAGAAACCATGGGTGGAATGGCTTGATAAACCCAGTGAAGGAGATAAGATATGAGAGTTAGAAACCAAAACCTTTCTATTCCCACCTTGAATAACATTGGAGGTAAGGGGTACCTAAGGGATTGTACAACAATGAAGGAACCTTCCTTGTGTTGGGTGTGGTAGGTATTATGGGTATGGATATCTAAACTAAGTGAGATGCATGCAACTTTGTGGTTAATTTCACTGGCCTAGTATTCCCTTTTCTTCAATCCGTGTATGCTTGATAAACCCAGTAGGATACTAGATTATCATCAGTGACTGAAGTCTTGGATGTGAGTGATCCTATCTAGTTCTTCAGATATCATAAACCATCTCGGGGGTGGTCTTTGAGCACTGAAATAATATAGGCCAAGCAGAGACCTACGGTTGGGTGGAACGTTGCACTCACGTAGTTAGTTGTTGAATAATTCCATTGAAAGATAAATATTTCTGTGATGTTTGAGTGTCCCATATATGTTCAAGAATGATCAATTTTCTTACATGGTGAATGTATGGTTGTGCATAATTAAATGGTTGAATGCTCCATGAAATAGTTGTTAATAACTATAAAAAAAACTAATTCTATGTATAACTTATGTTCTGAATGATTAAATGTGCATGAGGAATGGATTAAGTCATAAAGCCTAAAAATCTTAAGGGAGTAGCTATCCATATTTGTAAATAAATTCATCCTTATGCATGGTTAATGATTGGTTACATTTGTGTTAAATAAAAAAATTTATGCATCATATGCATTGTTAGATAAATTATACGCCTATTGTACACAATTAGTTTCATTTTCATAAGTTATGAACCCTATAGAGTCATATCTAGGGTGCGCAAGCTTCTGTACATGTTGTAATTCCACAAGGAATCGATATAGAGAGAGTGGTGGAGATTCATGGAAAGTAGGGCCAAATTCCCTTGATCAAATTCACCCAAGAAGGAAAATCATCGCTGAATTTCGATGGTCGAACAGTTGGGTTAAGCACATGTCGAAATTTCAGAAAATTGATCAACTTTTGGCATGTGAAGATCTGAGTAATCTCGACCATGAATCGTTGGCTCAGATGTAATCTGAGTTGTTGATTTTGTGTCGAAATTATGGTGTCGACGTACGAATCGGTGTAGAAGTTAGAAAAGGGCCACACTGTGACACCAACATCCGACTTCCAACTACGTTAGCATCAAAGACAGAATGGCGAGGCAATTTGTTGGAAGTTTAAACACAATGCTGCACTTCTGACTCTCGATGATGGAAATGTCAGAGTCAGGAGGTCAGAGGGAGTGGTGTACATGAAAAATTCACAGTTACCTTTTTCCTTTTAGAGGACCTTGTCTGAGATTCCCTTGGCAACCTTTTTCCATCCTAGGGTAGACCGGTGCTTTTCCCCTGTTGTGACAGAGCACCAATGGTGCTATGTCTAATGGAGTAAAGTGCACCAACAACTCTTTTTTTTTTGAAATGGGCATTAACAACACTTTTCCTTCTTAAATAAAAAGTGTTGGCACTCTTTCACCTAAATCCAAGTGCGTCGGTCAACCAAAAATGTGAAAAAATAAAGTTCTAGAAGCTTCCTTATGAAATATTTTGTGGAGGTAGTTCCTACTTTCTTGGGAGAGGTGGCATTCTCCTTCCTCACCTATTGGGATCACCTCATGGACACCACCACAACTCCATAGCAGAACTATTTGAGTGTTCCCCTCTTGCTCTTATTTAGTTGTTCCTTGAGGCTAACTAACATGCCCTCACACTAGTTAAAAAATGTAGGCTCCATACACTCTAGGGAATACAACATATGTTCCCTAGTATTTAGGTGAGTGGATCTAGTTTCAGCCACCTTCCCAATGGTATAGCCTATCAGCCTCAATGCACGATCCACTATCTTCTGGATGTGAAGTTTCCCAGATTGGGCATGCATCCCCAATGCACAATATTGGTCAATTATATCATCCAGGGAAATTTCTTCACCCTATGGCTTGGATAGAACCATTGGTATCCCTCTCTAAGACAACCTAGTCAAGAAGTATATATCCTCAATGTCTATAGTCGAGATGTGGGTCTCGGCCACAAAATGTTGTTGCTCAGGGTCCCATATGTCAATAAACTCCAGAAGATGGATATAGACCTTCATTCCTAGTACCCTAAAATATTTTAGTATCCCGTAGTTTAGTGGGGCCTTTATGGTATCCAAATCACTAATAGCTTGGAAGTCTGTTATCTCATGCTCACACTGTTTCCATATAACCATGGAATGCATGTTTTTTTGCACCTGCAAAACATCAAAAAAATATGTTAGAAATCATTTCATGGGAAAAAGGAAACATAGAAATGATGCTTTTAAATAAAGGTAAAAACAAAATTGGATTTTGATGGATACGGGGCATGATTTTTCAAAAACCCTATCCTCCAACGCTTCCACTAGTTGCGGATAGAGCGCCTATGACGCCTTTGTCTCAGCATATGCAGAGCGTCAAAAACCATCACCTCTGTCGGTTGTGGATAGAGCACCTACGATGCATATGTCCCAGCCCAATAGAGCGTCATCATGCTCACGGGAAGAAAAAAATGGGGCCGCCACAGTGTTTGTTTTGGGCTCCCAAAACGCCTAAAAACCCTCACCAATCCGGTCAAAAATCCCCTCCATGCTAAGAAAAAAATCTTCTATATTTATTTAAAAACCAAAAAATTATCATGGGCATGCAAAAAGAACAGTTAAAACACTTACCTCTTCCAAGCAAATTGAGAAACGATGGATGGAGGCACTTGCAATCACCAATGGAAGCTCTCTTCTTTTCACTCCAACTCCTAACTCTCCAAATGGTAAATGACAATGGTAAAAACTTTTAATATTCCATTATATTTATAGTAATTTTGGAACTTTTGTTATTTTATTTTAATTTAATTATTTTTGAAATCCAAAGTTACTTTTTATAAAGTGGGTTTTATTATTTTTTTATATAGTTTTAATGAAGTTGGCTTTTTAATATGTTTTTTGAGCTTCCAGGTCGAAATTTGGCTTGTGGCTATGAATCAAGCTCTTTTTGTCTTTTTCAAGCTTAGAGTGGAAATGAAAAGTACCGATCGTCTTTGTACACTTTTCACATGCTCGTTAAACCACCAAAAAAGAGTTTCGAGTCTACTTTTTCACTTTTTCAGACTTGTAAAAAGTGGATTATGAAAAAGGAAACCCTCTATGGATTTATATTTAAGCTCTTTTCAGTCTCCTTAAAAACACAAAAATATTTCCAAGCGAACTTGTTACGTTCATGCTTGTAAAAGTATGAGAACGGTCAACTAGTCAGTTGTAGGTTATCTCTTTTTCGGACCGACTAGGCCTATTTGCGGAAAATGACCTTTTGGAGTTTCCTTGTGTCTTCGTTCATACTCTCTAAACATGAACTACATTGAGTTCACTTTCATCGGAATCATAAAATCAAATGATTGGAGGTCGTATCTGGAAACGAACCCCTCCTTTCTCAGGTTCCAAAAAATTGTGAGAATGGACTCATCACTTGATGAGCTACAATGAGTGTTTGTTACCCTCTTTGGACTCGTAAAAATGAAAAGAAGCACTCATATGTTAAGATAGGGAAATTAAGGGAAATGGGAATGTTTTTCATTTGTATTTATGGTGGTCTACAGTCCACCTTTGAACATGGCACCTATCTGCATTTGCATATCTGAATAGTTGGGTATTCAGCTTGTCTCTGAATCGATCCACTTTCATGATTCACCTAACTCCTTTGAGTCAATTTGAAGAATGCTTCGTCATATTCCCTGCATTACATATGTTTTCAGTCTCATCAAGTCAATGCTGCCAAGTAATTTTTCATGCCGCAAATTGTTCAAAGGATGTCTCATCAGTAACTTTACCTATCCATAAAGTTAGTCATGTCTGAGTCAGTTTCATCACTTTGAATCAACTCTTGTTCCATGTTTCATGTCACTGATGGGGGAATCATCATGGCCCTCCTTTGACAATTCTATTCTTGTCAACTTCAACTCATCATCCGGGAACTAGGCCTAGAAACCTAGTCAGTTACCTTGAAGCCTGCATGCCTCAATGGTAGGTTTCCTCGCTTTCGATAGTAGGTTTTCGTCAATGACCTCTGATTGAAATATTATGTCAAGTGTTCGAATTCAAAACATCCATTCACACTTGGGATAATGTATGGAGATACCTTAGGGATCATTGAAATTAATGATGATTTCCCTCGCACTTGTTAATAGTATACATCAATGACTAGTAATCAAGTGGTTTCTGCCATGTTCGATGTCAAAACATCTATTTGCATGGTTAGAATCGTATATGTTGGGATTAGAATGAAGACCCTGAGCAGTTAGGATTTGTCACTCTGGCTACCTATCCTCAAGTTGCGTTTGGAGAATAGTTAGAGTCTTGACATGGATCCACATTGTATGATTGGTGGCTGTGTTCGATAATCGAGGTAAGGTAACATGGATCTACCTTGTATGTACTGTAGCCATGTTCCATGTCCTCCTACATCAGTTGTTCATGGATCTACAGTGTATTATTGGTAGTCATGGCATGGTCATCATCATGGATCTACAGTGTATTGGTCCGCTTCCATGGTGCAGTTGGATAAGTCAGTTATTGTTCCTATGTCAATTATGAGCTCATCTCTCATTGCCTCTATACCAGATTGATATCTTGCAAACTATTTCACCTATCACTTCCTTCTAGCCTCATACTTTGGGGGGAATTCTATTGTACCTGAAAAATACACAGTTGCCTTTTTTCCTTTTAAAGGACCTTGTCTGAGATTCCCTT
Source organism: Pseudotsuga menziesii (assembly GCA_001517045.1). NCBI lineage: Eukaryota > Viridiplantae > Streptophyta > Pinopsida > Pinales > Pinaceae > Pseudotsuga > Pseudotsuga menziesii. The sequence goes on from LPNX010453139.1 coordinate 1,522,287, forward strand.
GGCAACCTTTTTCCATCCTAGGGTAGACCGGTGCATTTCCCCTGTTGTGATAGAGCGCCAATGGTGCTCTGTCTAATTGAGGAAAGTGCGTCGACTCCTCTTTGTTTTTTTTGGAAATAGGTGTTTATGACGCTTTTCCTTCTTGAGTAAAAAGCATTGGTGTTCTTTCACCTGAAGCTAAGTGCGTCGGTCAACCAAAAATGTGAAAAAGAAAGTTCTGGAAGCTTCCTTATGAAAGCTTCCATGGAGGCAGTTCCTACTTGTTTGGGAGAGGTGGCATTCACCTTCCTCACCTGTTGGGATCACCTCCTATCCATTCCTTAAGTGAATCTCATGGGATTGGGCCTATAAATCAAGCCTTTATGGAGTGATTGAAGGAGGCCAAAGAAAGTATCCTTATGTTGTTGGATTGAGATCTAAGTTAGAGGCAAGATAGAGTAGGCTTGTATGTGAAGAGATTGTCATAGGTGTGGAGGATTGTAGATTTGTTGCAGAGGAAAAAACCATCAACATCAAGGCTTGCTTGTAACTTTACTCTCTAATTATTAATACAAAAGTGTTCCCTTTTCCCATATTTAATGTATTTTGTCCGTAGATTAGATATTGTTGGACTCCTTCATCACTGACATAGGTAGTTGATTTGTCATGATGCTCTCACTTGGTGTTTTTGTCCTTTGATATATTTTACAGGTATTGAACATTGCAAGGACTTTGGAACAAGGACAAAAAGGAATTAGGTCTGAGGTAAGATTTTGGTTTCATGTTATTGAAATTGATTACTTAGGGGGAAGATATTCTACTATTCTCTTTTGTTCTACACTTGTGCTTTGTAGGGTAGAGGAACAACTCTTGTCTGAAAGAGGTGTGAAATTCTTGATAACAAGGAGCAAGATGGAATACAATAAATTGTTCCAGCTTCTGATTATCGATTTTGGGATATCAGATAGGGAAAGTTGGGGAGTTTGACAATGAATGGCTTGGGATGATTCCTATTTCTGCTTCTGATTTTGGTATACGGAAAGGTCAAGACCAATAGAAAAGAGTCGAGACAGTTGAATTAAGTTGATGAATCGACATATTGAAGTAGTTATAAATGTCATTCTTATTATTAAGCCAAATTAAGAACCTAATTAATCATGAATTAAGTTGTTAATCACCATGTGTATGTTTTTTGGGCCTTGTGAAGTTGGAACCACATTAGTGAGCATATTTGGGAGCTCAATCTTATGGACTATTTCTCTGAAGATCATTTAGGTCAAAAAAGGAAAGAAAAAATTAAGTTAATTGTTCGATGAGTCCTCTGTCTTCTTAGAAGGGCACAGAGATGATTGGGGACGCCAAAGACTTGTATCACAGAAAGAAACTTTGGAAGAATGATGATCAGGGACATGAGACCCATCAAGGTTTTAAAACCGTGACATTGTTGTAAAAGATAAACCTAAAATTGTTGCATATTTGGTGTAGGATCCAAGAATGTGCGAAACAAGTGTAGGTCAAATCCATTATCATTAGGATTCAACCCACCAGAGTGCCTTGGGTTCAAGTTCTGGAAAGAGTGATAGTTGGGTGCAACATTCAAGATAAGTATGTGATGGGAATAGAGCTCTGGGGGAAAGTTCAACGTAACTTACCTTTCTAGTGACAAGGAAACCAATGAGATTATGACTTGCAAGTATGTTTCCAAGAAAATCTTATGATGGTGATAGATATTGAATATGTGAGGAAATAAGTAGCTATAATGAATATTTTTCCTCAAAATCCGAACATTGTTAGGCTTGAAATCCAAGTATGAGGACCAGCACATTGTGCATTTCATCATGGAGCTCTGCAAGGGTGGAGAGATCTTTGACAAGTTCATTACTAGAGGAAATTGATGTAATTTTCTATACAACAATTCCTTACATAGGAGTACCTTTAGATATGCATTGTAGTCTCTTCACCCCCATCTTGTTAATTCAATACGAAACTAGTTCCACTTCCATACACTTGTTGAGCTTGAATCCCAAGCGAACGTAACATTTCACATGTACAAGAACTCCAAGCATTATGTCCAATAGCACTAAATGCTATACTTATTTAGAAACTAGGAAAATACCTATACATACCTAGAAATGCACTTAACTTTTTCCCTGCGTGAACATATTAGAGGTAGGTCAATAGAGAAAATAACACAAGTTTCATTTTTTATGGATATCAAGTGATTGTGTCTTCACTTATTTGTGAGGCATGGGAGGGAGGAAAAATAATGGTAATATGATGTAATTGAACATTTTAATCTTGAATCCATGTCAAAGTTGTAACCAAAGTTTTCTACAAAAGGCCTTCCATGATATCTAGAAACAACCAACATTTGTGTTTGTAACAAGGACTATGACATGAGAGAGTTTGTGATATATTATAAGACCATTGAAGGTAGATGCAATGCTTATTCACTTATCAATGACAAGTGTTAGTGTCACATCCCCACCCCTCTACCAGATAGAGAACACGACTATAATGCTATCAAATCCGGGCAATCTAGCCCCATGAACATAAAATAAAATGCATTGAACTAACAACATGTACAGATGCATAAGAATTGCAAATACAGCGGAACCAAATACATTTATTTAAGCATTCAACATGTTCAAATTAATTCATAAACAAATACAGTTGCAGAGATAAAATACACAAGAATACTTATCTTGAAAGAAGCTTGTCTCGCAACTAGCTATGTCGCTGCAACGTTCCACCCAACCATAGGCCAGTTTGCTCATCAATCTCTCAGCACCACTAGCACCCCCAAGCTAGGCATGATTCCCATAAGGAATAAGGGAACACTAGCAGGTTCACACATAGCCAATGACATATCAAAATTCAACCAAGCAAAACTACATTTGGGTTTATCAGGCTACTATGGAGGTGGAAAGCTTGAACTTCTAGGCTAGTGAGCTCAACCACAGACCTATGGAAACCTGCACCAGATCTGGCTTGGCTTCTAAAACATCTACACACCCAACACAAGGAAGCATCCCCTTATCTGCTACCCAATCCCTCAGGCTATGCCTTCCCTTCGAGTTCTCTTTAGGGTGAGAAAAGAAGAAAACTAGCCCCTCTAGATCTATCTATGAGGTTCCTTCCTACACTAGGTTTATCAAGCTAGTTCAGACCCAATTCCACTCCAAGCCAGTTTAGAGCACTGGGCATGGAAAACAATGTCCTGGAAACCAAATTTGATAATGATGAATGGGTAAAACAACCCTGGGAACCAAAATCGATTTCACAAAATGTTCATTGGCTTCACGTGGGCAAAAACGACCTCAACAAACACCCATAAATCGTGGTCTCTTCTCCAATTCGCTGGACATTACCAAAAATGGATTTCCATCTTTGAAAAAAATGAGGAAATGCAAAAAAGTGTGAGGGAGGCAACCCAACCACTGAGAATTACAAAAACGATTTCCCAGCCATAGGGAAAATGAAGAAAACTGCCCCCAAACGTGAAGGAAACACACAGTAGACCAAAAACGTGAAGGAGAGAGCTATGCAAGCTTCCCACTGCGTGAGGAATGGAGGACGTGAATGCATAATGGGTGAGTAAAGATGAAAACGTGAATGCATAAGGGAATGGGCATCAATTTTGGGAATTTACTTGGATCATAAGTCAAAATACGTTTTTCCAAAAATGGGTGCTCTACCCAATTCGAGTTTTGACCTCCATACCTTTCCCATCCCAAGGAAATAACTTCCTCAACCAATATCTGGCCGTAATAAATGATTGGGTGAATAAGACAAGAAAGGTAGTTGACAACTTGATGGGTTCTCCCTTTGACATTTGAATTTTCCCGATTGGCTCAAGGGTTTGAATTATTTCCCCCTTATTTTTTAGAAATTCATGCCCCCATCTCTTTAATGTTGCATTGACATAGCTGCCTGTGGGTATTTTAATTGAATTGCATATTTACATGATGTCCAAAATTATAACGTGCCTGGCTAGCACGAAATACAATCGGCATCGATTTTAATTGCTGAAACATAAAACAATAAATCAATGGTGGGGATTTTTCCTTTAGCACCACACCATGATTAATTACAATATTTACATCATATACATTTTTAATGCAAACGGGGTCAAAACCGGGGTGTTACAGTTAGCATATGCATGAGGATAAACAATAAACCTTGAATTTCAAGTGTATAAATGTTATTTAATTTATGATATGTTATATGCAGAATATATATTTAAAAAATTGGTACGTTTGAAATAAAAATTCAAAAAAGTTCAAAAAATAAAATAAATTAAAATTAAGTAATTTAATTTACATGGAATAAAAAGAAAACAAACTTTGTTTTTTAATAGAACTATTGAAAAATCAAATAATGTAAACATACTATTGAGGTCATTCTTAAAAATTCTTATACAAAAATCCTCCAACTTTTTATTTATTTATTTAAGTAAGGAGTGGTTCAGCTGTAAGTACTAGTCCTCAATCTATATCCCAAGTGGACTAGTATTCCAACCTTAATGTTGAATTAGTGTTCCAACAAGATCCACGAGGTGGAAATGTCCCTGACAGTGCTACCTGCAGTTGCAAAATCGCATAAAGCCTTAAGGCATTATATACATAATTATAAAGTTACAATTCTATATTGTATATAAATAAATAAAAATATATAAATATACAAGCATAAAATGAAGTTTGATAATTGTAAATAGAAAAAATGTATACAGAATCAAAAGTTCTAAAAAATATAAAATGGTATTTGTATAATTGCTTCTGAAGATGCAAAGATACGTAGTAAACACTATGTAGAAATTTCATTTCAAAAAGCTTGAAGACTTATTTACACTGTCAGCTTTAAAATAAGAGAATTTGTTAGACTGAATTTGTAGTCATAATGTACAATGTTATAGTAGTCATAATGTGTAACAATATTATTTTCTATAAGAAAAATTGTTAGACTGAATTTGTAGTCATAATATACAATGTTATTCTATATTACCAATTATTATTATTTATATTTATATAACCAACTCAAATTATTCAAGTGGTCTTGAGGCATTGATTCAATCTCCCCTCCATTCTGCAAAATTTTTAACCCAAAAGAAAATGAATGGGAATAAGACAAAAAAAAATTCTTGTTGCCTTTTTTAAGTTCCTTGTGTGTAAAGTACAGAAAAAAAACGTGTTTAAGTTCTTTTATTCCATCAAATATTTAAGATAATTATTAATTTATTTCTATTGTTTTTTCTCATTTCTTTTTTTAGTTCCTTGTGTGTAAAGTACATTAAAACTAGTACAGAAAAACTTATGTTTAAGTTATTTTATTTCCTCAAATATTTAAGATAATTATTAATTTATTTCCTAAACACTTGTAAGTTGTGAGATATGAGATTCTTAGTGATCCACCATTTTGTCATTATTCATTACACTAGGTTCTTCCCAACTAATTTGTCATTATTCATCATGCTATGTTCTTCTCAACTAATTGGTTTATTGTATTTAATGTCTAAGAACATACATAGATGTATTTCCCCTCTTATCCTAAGTATGGCCAGAACCTTCTTACACGCATGCGGTAATGTCCTTATCCCGAGTATAAAGCACCTGCCAATGGGCATGTGGTAAAGTCAATTGTCAAACACGTTGGTTAAGTTATACATGAGTATTGACTCGTAAATTAAATAGAATGTGATAATATTACCATTCTATTCAAATTCTATTTTCTATAATTGAATTTATGAATCAATACAAATAAGAGAACATAAACTCCATCATTCAATGCAATAGCTTCAGTTAAAGCAAACCCCTCCCGAAACCGTGCGACTAGGTAATTGAAGACTGGGGATCCTTTATTTACGATTGTTCCTACGTGGCTCCTCTTTTTTCTTGAGAAATTCCTGGTTATTTACTAGGAGTTTTGTCGATTGAAACTTTAGATCCGTGAGAGAAAGATCATAAAAGCGAAGCTCACCCTTCTCCATCATAAGAAAATGAGTATTACATCATTACCCTGCCACCGAGAAACTCTGGAGAAACCAACCTCATACCTTTGCTGCCAAGAAGCTACCCGAGAAACCAGACTCTAATGCATTTATAGCATTGTTGACATCATGTCGCCGCTAGGTCCGAGGGCATAGGGACCCATGGAAACGTCACCTCCACCAGACCAATGGTAGCCTAAAAAAAATACAATTAAAAAATAAACTTAAACTCTCATAATTTTTTAAATTGCTCCAAATTAATATACGTGAGTGATTCATATATATTTCATTTTCCAAGGCATTATATATATAAATCAAATGGTAATTAATTATATAGAAAATAGGAAAGCCCTTGGGGGCTGTTCGGTAGCCCTTGACCGATTTGACACAATAAAAAGGGCTTGTCTTTTATAGTTTTTTGTTGTTTTTTCCTGTTTTTACTTCTATGTCAACATGGATGACGAAGGAGAGGGATATTTGTTGGAATTCACAAAGGACCCGTGGCAGGGTTTCTCATTTTTTTCCTCTCCATATTTCACTACGGTAATTTCACCGACCACAGTTCAATCGATGCTTGAGGAAATTCCAGCTGGAAGTGATTGTGAAACCGCAGCAGTTAGGGTTTCCAAGGTCTTTGAACCTTCTCTGGATTGCCCGCCGAACCCAGAAGAAGACAATTCACTGTTGTAGTTAGCATCCCTAGGGGATCTGGGCAACGCATTAGGCGCTTTCATAGAGGCAGACCTCTCTTATATGCATACCCGTCGCAGAATGGTTGTGAGAATACCGGTATCTTTAAACATCCAAACCGAACTTAGGGATCACATCAATTTGATATGGGGTCCCAAAACAAGAAAACAACTTCTATATTATGAAGGACTCGCATTCAGATGTCACAGATGCCATGGCATAGGGAATTTAGTGAAGAATTGCACTTTGGGACCGCCCCCAACCCACACCAGAAAGAGATGGATCTCCAAGGAGGACAAGGCACCGACTTCAGAAGGGATAAAGAAAGGACAGGAAGAGGAAAAAAACATTAGGATAGATGATGCGTTAGGACATATTATGAACTCCATAGAGGATCAAACAACAAACATCCCTTCTTTTGAAACAACCCCTCCATGGCAAGCACCAGAGATTTCTTCGGGTATGTTTCCTTTTTCATCATTAAATGAACATATGAATGATACAACCCCCGCAGACCACTTTGAAAATGTATTTCTCGTCCCTTCTTCCCTTCCTTCCTCCCCTCCCCCTCCACTTTCCCTCCCTGCACCCCCCTGACGATACACCCTTCTTCCCATTAGGCAACCCCACTGGACTCACCCTCCACCTCCTCTGCAATTTGCTTCCACATCGGAACAAGGGATATCCCTGCACCAACTTCCTTAACAGCCCCTTTCCTCGGGCTTGGCTCTAACCCTACCCTCCTGTCAAAAGGAAAAGGGAGGGGAAGACCCTCACACTTCCCCTCATCCCAACAAAAATCTTTGTAGGATCAAGTGAATGGAAGAACAAAACCCCTATTTGGGGAACTTAGAGCAGTGCAAGCCCCTAAATTGGTTCCCAAATGAAAGTTCTCTTCCTCAACTGTAGGGGTATGGAAAGTACCCGAAAAAAACTTTCCATAAAGAGGATGCTCTTGGTCCATAAACCAGATGTAGTCCTCCTTCAGGAAACGTTAGGGACAAAAATGGAAGTTACAAAGTTGCTTTCTTCAATTTCAAATTCTTACACCTTGATAGCTCAGAGTGCTAAAGGGCATTCTGGTGGGCTAGAAATAGGATGGAACCAGTCCACACTACGTTGCACAAACACTTGGGGATCTCTTTTTGGCTTAGGGATTCAAATCTTCTGGGCTGAGGAAAATTTAACTCTGAACTTTCTGAATATATATGGGCCTTACAACAACAATGTGGAGTTCTGGGAATCCTTGCAATCCTCCCACCTCTTAAGATGTGAAAATCTAGTTATAGAGGAAGATCTAAATTTCATGCTAAATGCTCATGAAATATGGGGCCCAAAAGCGAGAGTGGATCCTCTAGCTTCAGTCTTTAGAAACCTTGTCCAGAATATGCTTATGATTGATCTAGATCCTCAGAAACTCAAACCTTCCTGGACAAATAGAAGAGCTGGTGAGGACAGGATTGCAAAAAGATTTGACAAATTCCTTCTGGTTGAAAACTTGTTGGAAAAGGATCCTATGTTTCGTCAATGGGTGGACTCGGGAGCAGACTCAAATCATATGCCAATATTTCTGGAATTATTAAAAGACCTTGAGAAGCCATCCATCCCCTTCAAATTATGTTCTACCTGGCTAAAAAATGAGGAGGTTTTTAGGCTCATTCAATCAAATTGGATTCCATATATGGCGGAAGAGGGCACACACGATGGCACCCACTTTGCACAAAACCTTTCTCGCATTAAAATCCTTTTGAAGGATTGGGTCAGGAATAAAAAAACTATGGATGATCAAGCAATCACCCAAATTGAGGCAGAAATGGTAGAAATTCAAAATTATGAGGGGGGGGGTGGTCTCACACAAAGAGATAAGGAAAGACTGATCGCCTTGGAATCCAATAGAAATAGGATTCTAAAGGAGAGAGAGGAGGTATGGAGGATGAAAAGCAGAGCCATTTGGATGGAGTGTGGAGACGACAACACAAAATTCTTCCAAGATTTTGCAAAAGGCATAAAACAACAAAACACTATCTCGGAACTCAGGAATGCGAATAATGAGAGAGTCTCCACTTTTGAGGACTTGGCTGAGACAAGAAGATCTTATTTTGGAAATCTGTTCAAAGCAGAACAACATGCAACAGTTGTGGAGGTCCTTCAGATATCATAATTCTTTCCCAAAATTATCTCCGAGGAGGACAATTCGGACCTGATGGAGGAAGTATCAGAAGAAGAATTGAAAGAAACTCTACATAGCTTTCAAAAGGATAAAATCTTGGGACCAGATAGATGGACCATAGAATTATTTATGGCTTCCTATGACACCATTGGTCCTGACCTCCTCCATATGGTCATAAATGGCCACCTACATCCTCCACTCAACACAATTTTTTTATCCCTTATTCCAAAAAAAGGATAATCCGGACAACATGGGAGATTTCAAACCTATCTCACTATGAAACATCACTTAAAAAGTGGTAGCAAAGGTAATTGCGCAAAGACTGAAGAAGGTCCTCTCAAAGCTCATCTCAAATCAACAGTTTGGTTTCCTGGAAAACAGACAAATTCATGAGGCAATTGGGGCAGCCCAAGATAGCTTGCATAGTGCAAAAGTCAAAAAATCCAAAGGAGAAATTCTGAAGATTGATCTCTCGAAGGCTTTCGACATGGTCAACCGGCTTTACCTTAGATTGCTCCTTACACATGTGGGTTTTAACTGCTCCTTCATAAAATGGATTCTTGCATGCATTTCAACTGCTTCTTTTGTTGTCCTCATCAATGGTGCAGCCTCCCCATTTTTCCACTCTGAAAGGGGCCTTCGACAAGGGTTCCCACTCTCCCCCCTTATTTTCCTTTTGGTTGCGGAGGGTCTAAGTAGAGCCATCCTGGATGCAAAAAGAAGAGGATTATTTGAAGGAATCAAGATAGATGCAAACCTAACCATCACACGCCTCCTGTTTGTAGAAAACATTCTTATCTTCTGCAATGGCTCAATCAGGGAGGCAGAAAATCTCTCAAAAATCCTGCTCCTGTTTTGCAAAGCCACAGGAATGCAGTTAAATATCTAGAAATCCACCATCACTACTTTCAATCTGGAAGAGGATATCACAAGGACACTTCTGGAACTATTTCCTTTCAATATTTTCACTTTGGACGAAGGTCTCAAGTATCTAGGGTTCAGGCTCAAACCAAACTGCTACAAGAAGGAAGATTGGAACCAGCTTCCGGCTAAACTAGAACATAGAGTAAACATCTGGTGCAATAAATGGATTTCGAGAGAGGGAAGGCTAATTTTGGTTAAATATGCACTTGAATCCATCCCTATATATTGGATGGCTTTAGCCTAGATCCCAAAATCAATTCTGGAAAAATCTCAAAAGGAATTCTCAAAATTCCTTTGGACATGGAATAAGGAACAAAACATTCTCCCTTAGGTAAAATGGGAAAAATCACTAGACCTAAAGCCATGGGAGGATGGGGTCTCAAAAACTCCACTCTGTTTGAAAAATCTCTAGCAGAAAAAGTAGGTTGGAGGGTTATTTCAACAAACATTGTATGGGCAGAGGTGATTCATCACAAGTATATTGCATCGGTAACACTTTGGGATTCGATCAGAAACTCTATTTTCACTGCTCCACAATCTGGCTCACTCATTTGGAAGGAAATTTGTAATGCATTTCCTCTTATTCATAGAGGCATATCTTAGAAAATTGGAAATGGAGCGAGGGTCAAAATAGGTACATACCCTTGGTCAGGAAGTCAACAAAACCATCTTCTCCCTCATCACGTTATTCAATTTTTACAACATAAAGGTTTTTTCCATTTAAATCAACTTTGTTGATCATGCCACGACAAACATCTGGCACCAAGGATGGTTAGGAAGTCGGGAGCTTGAGATCATAGCCATTTGTACTTTGGATTGGAACAAATACGTCACTTCTCTCCACTCCTCCCACATCTGGCTCACTTTTTCACATGATGAACTAGTTTAGGAACATGCAGCTCATGGAATTTACACCCCAAAAACTAGATATCAGCAATTGTGTGCCACCACTTTCCAGGATGAACCAAAATGGTGGCAGACTGGGATATGGAAACTTAAATGTCCTTTAAATACGATAATTTTTATGTGGTGTGTCCTAGAAAATAGAATCTCAACTTGGGACAGACTTCAGAAAAGAGCCCTAGCAGGTCCAAGCTGGTGCACTCCGTGCAAAGATAATGAAGAAAATGATAATCACCTTTTTCTTACCTATACTTTCTCTTCTCAGGTCTGGTCGCATTCTCAATATCTCTTAAACATCAGATTTGATTGGGTAGTCCCCTCGGTGGAAGATGCTTGGAAAACATGCTTCTCCTCCCCACAGTTAGCTCATTTAAAATCTCTCCCACTTCTTCACATTTGAGGCATTTGGCTAGCCTGAAATGTTGCCACTTTTCAAGAGAAATCATCTTCCCCTGAAGCCGTAGCTAAACAGAGCCTCGACATTTTCTCATTTTTCCTCAAACAAAAGATGCTCTGGCTCCAAGGATCAACACAGAAGAGTTGATTGAATGTACTATGCCATGGGCATTTTTTTGGGGGCTTGGCAAGACAATAAATGTGGAGGCGGCACTACTCTCTACCTCACTCAAAACCACCATTTCCAGATCCAAATGGGACTAGGGGATGGGAGAAACAATTTTGCAGAGCTAATGGCTCTTAAACTGCTCCTCTGTTTTGCTATTGAAAAATATTGTAGAAGGATCCAGATCTTTGGAGAATCTCTAGTAGTCATTAACTGGGTAAATAAAGTACAAAGATGTAGAAACATCTCTCTTGTTTCTCTATTTGAGGAAGTTAACAGGCTCTTGACAAATTTGACTACTTTATGTGCTATCATGTTTATAGGAAAAGAAATGTCGATGCTAACCCTCTCTCCAAAAACAAGCTAGCTCTGGAACATGGAAACTGGAAATTTTTGGAATCAATAGATGCGGAGGTATATGAATTCTATCATGGACCTTTCATTGACATTCAGACAAGGGAAAAAAACTCATAATCAAATAGTTATATGCTAGCATGACATGCTAGACACACACAATGTCACCGTTTCTTTCTGATTTGATCTCGGGTGCACTTTTGAAAATTCAGTCTTTCTGCCTGAACAGATATGGGGGTTGCGAATTTTGGTTTTCTCGGCCCTAAAGAAGTCATAGCCAGTTTACAGTTTTGAGGTCTCTATGCCTTGTTCAGATTTTCGGCCTTTTGTTTATCGCGGCTATATGAATATACATAACAATCCATAATTTTTGTGAAAGCACTTATGTTCCTTGATGGACAGATCAACGAAGACATAAAAGACACTTTGTTGTGCTTTCGTTTTTTGTAATAGCTACATTGTAGTGGTACGAAGGGCATACATCTATGTAAACAACTCTTTATCGATCAATAAAAGACAAGCTTTTTTTCTCTAGAATATATATAATTTGTACCATATTGAAAATAAAGCTATTTAAATAATTTAAATATATTATTGAAATGACAATTATATATATATATATATATAATTTAAATATATAATTGTTATTTCAATAATATATTTAAATTATATATATATATATAATTTGTGCCACATTGAAAATGAAGTTAACTGTAGAATAATTAATGAAATCAGTTTGGAATAAATGGTTGTGTACACTCTTAATAATTGACTTTAATTGGGGAAATATTTATTAATGGTAGATTATAACTTCAAATTTATATATTACATTTTATGTGGAAGGAATGTATTTATATAATTTTAGCAATTATATAGTAGTGGCATAATGAAAAGAATTTGGCTTTATAAATTTTATACCCATATGAAGTGTAATTCGTGGGAGAATGATTATATTTTTATGTATTTTACTTATGAAATAATGATTGCAGTTAGAGATAATGTAAGGTTTGTATTTTTGACACATTATTTTCAACTGAAACCTTGAATTTATGGTCATTACATTGAACATTAATCAATTTACAAACTAAGTAAGATACAAAAGAATTATATGTATAGTTTCTAGCTTCTAATTTTTGTAATGCTAATTTTTGTAATGTGTACAATTTAGTTTTTGGTATGTTATAATAAAATTATAAAAATAAATGATAAATAAAAAACTATTTATATATATGCTTTATAATATTATGGAAGGGGATAAAGAGCTAAATTTTTCGGTCATTTGGAACACAGAATGGAACATATACATCATTGCCCTTAGTTTCTCACATTAGATTCACGGGTTCACGTGATGAGATTATTTAGGAATTTTCTGCACATGGCAGCTATACTTCAAAGATGGGTTACCAACGACTTGGTGCCACATCTTTTCAAAATGAACCTCTATGGTGGCAAAAAGGAATCTGGGAAATTAAATTCCGATTAAAAGCAAAAAAAATTATGTGGTGTACTCTAGCAAATAGAATCCCAACATGGGACAGAATGCAGAAGAGGTCCCTGGAAGGACCTGGCTGGTGCCCTCTCTGCAAAAATGGTGAGGAGAGTGCTACACATCTTTTCCTTTCCTACGCTTTCTCGTCACAGGTCTGGTCACACTCACAAACTCTGCTCAATTTTAGACTGGACTGGCAAGGTCATTCCCTTTAAGACGGTTGGAAAGATTGGTCCTCTTCTAATCACCTTGCTCATGTAAAAGCACTCCCACGTATCCATATTTGGGCTATATGGCTTGCCCAAAATGCTGCTATTTTTCAGGAAAATTCCTCTTCAACCGAGGCCATTGAAAAACAAGGTGTAGACGTTTTATCTTTTTCCCACAAACCAAAGATTCCTGGCAATCCGAATCATCTCAGTGGAATTCATTGATTTTTCTTTTCCTTGGGCATTTTTTGGTGGTGCCTCTCAAGATCGCATCTGTGGAGGAGGAGCCACCCTTTTTCTTTCTCATAATGATTACTTTAAAATTAAAATGGGGCTTGGGGATGGAACAAACAATTATTCTGAGCTCATGGCGCTAAAACACCTCCTCTATTTTGCTTTGGAGAAAAATTGTAGAAGGATTCAAATTTTCGGAGACTCATTAGTAGTCATTAACTTGGTGAACAAAATACAAATATGTAGAAACATATCCCTTATTACACTATTTGAATAAGTATGCAGAATCATGGAAAATTTTGATTCCATTATCTGTCGGCAACAAGGGAAGGAACACAGAAGTAGACCGTCTATCGAAACAAGGTCTTTTGATGGCACATGGAACGTGGAAATTTGTGGAAACTAATGCAGCAGAAGTCTATGAGTTCTACCATACACGTTTTTTTCGACATACAACGAAACTCCACCACAACATAAATGCATACTCTCTTTTTATCAACAGTTTGTAGTAAGCACTTACAGTTTTTGGTTGGTCTTTCTTTCTTGGAACAAAACCGATTCCTCGGAACATTACAGTTTTTTGTTGAAAGTTATCAACAGGCACATAAAGACTGCTTATGAACATGAGAGATTAAAAAATAATAAGTATCTCTTGAAAGGAAGTTTATTGAGACTTATGGTAAAGTTGATTGATAAGAATATCAACGAGACTTGTTTTGAACTCAGTATGCTTAAATATTTCATATATAGAGCACTTTTTTTTATTAATAAAATTACAATCTTTTTTTCTTCGAAAATAAAAGATATGCTTTATAATATTAAATACATAAATAACATTATAAAAAATAAGCATTCTAATTAATTATTTATATTATTAAATATTATAAATAATACTAATAAAATTATAAACATTTTTAATATTTAATCATATTAAATTAAAATAATATAAATATAAATAAACAAATTTATTATATAAATTAATTAATTTTTGAGTCAATAATGATGGTAATAATGCAAATTATTCAATTTTGAGTGAATAAAATACAAACAAGTGAAATAGCAGCAAGGCTGCTTATACCTGCCTCTTAGAAATATTTTATTAGATTGTGAAATAAAATTTAAAATTGTTTTTATTAGTATATAGTTTGATATTTGATTTGATAATTATTTTAGTTCTTAATTTTATATGAAAAATATTTTATTAAATTGTGAAATAATTTTTATGTTTATTTTTTTATTGATATATAGTTTGATATTTGATTTGATCATTATTTTAGTTAAATTATATATGAAAAATATTTTATGAAATTGTGAAATAAAATTTAAAATTGTTTTTATTGGTATATAGTTTGTTTTTTTAACACAACTAAATGATAAAAAAATCTCTCTTTTTAAAACCATCTATAAATAGCATATTAATTTTTAATTAGTAAACATACATAACCCATAACAACCAGTAACCACCATCCTTACTGTAAATCATGGATTGAATTAAGATAGATTAGTTTGATAATCTAATCTCAACAAATTCATCTCAGTTGACCGCTGACCACTAAATAGCTTCTTGATTTCCAATCCACCCTTCGTATTTGACTCGGAAACATAGAAAGCAAGGCACCTATAACTATACGCCACGCTGGAATATTATTTGAATAGTCTACCCTTAGTTCACCACACACGTCATCACAACCTCTATCGCAAAGCAAAGAGCCACCCAATGCTATCCCGCTCCACGTGGCCCCTCGAATGGTAGAAGTACAAACATTAGAAAACACCTGTTGGCTGCAGATTTCAAAGACACCCTTCGATCGAATTAAAATTGCTAAAATAGATTCCCCCATCAATTTGCACGCCTCCTCTTCGTTACACCTCTACAATCCCTGCTACCTATTTCTTTCTATTCGCACCATTTGTTCGTTAACTCAGTGCGAAGTGTTCAATCCTGGCACTAGCACGTGTAATTCGACACACTATGGCACCTGAATTTTGGGTGTTCATTACTACATATATAATTTAATGGAAAACTGATGAGACCACACAATTCCCGGTGAACGATCAGTGTAGTTTTGTTTTTGCAAATTTGAACAAAGACGGTCACAACGGTGGTGAGAGAATCTTATGATGGCATAAGCACACACAGTTGCTCCACAGGATTACCCATGGTCAATGTCATCCCAAGGCAAATACAAGTTGTTAAGCGGGAATGAAATCCCTGCTGTCGGCCTTGGCACTTGGAAAGCAGGTGAGGCTGCCGGGGATGTTGTCTTCAATGCCATTGTGTAGGTAACAGACTTTGCATTTCGATTCTAGAATACCATGGTAGTTTGTAGTCTGGGCTCAATGAGGTTCATGAACTGTGATTAGAATTCTAGCCCGCCATAATTTATTAGAATACCATGGCAGTTTGTAGTCTGGCTCAATGAGGTTAATGAAACTGTTCTTAGAATTCTAGCAAGCCATGTTATGTCTTATATGTCTTCAAATTCTAATTATGTATTAATGTGTTTACTGTAAGTAGATTTGTCGATAATTCTTGTTTGGTTACATCAGTATTCTTATAATCATAGTGGTATTCACAAATAACATTAAATCCCACTGTAAAATCACCTGTCTATTATATCTCATTCATGTATATCTTGTGTGATCTGTATATATCATTCTGAATTCTGAATACATCCTGTCGTTGTATATACGCCATTAGATTTTTGCATGCAGCTAGGTTTTTGAATTGAAGCAGGGTGGTGGCCCTGATGGGTGGGCTGTAAAATCATCTATCTATCGTGTATTGCCCTTCGCCTTGAGATACGCCCTTGAGTTTCTTCACTGCAATTTGTCTCTGATCGGGAAGAACACCTTTGTACACCGTCTTGAATCCTCCTCTGCCCACTTCATCTCTGAAATTATTAGTCGCGGCTTTCAGCTCTGCATATGTGAATCTGTTTGGCCCCCCTCCTGAAAGATTAAGTAGAATATCTAAGCTGAAAATTCCTGTTATGTCCCTATATTTGGCGTGCTGCCTCAGAAATGCCCAGAAAGCCAAAAGTCCGCAGAAAAGCTCGATGCCAAATATGGAGCAAATTATGATAAGATTACGCCTTGTATGATCGGAATTGTTTGGTGGAAACGACAGACTTCAGGTAGCCTTGCAAACTTTTTTGGTGACAGGGATTAACGACCAGGATGAAAGCGGAGGTTGCAAAGTCCAGTAATCAACGGTCCAGATCATAGCGGGGAATGATAGATCCAAAGTCCGATGCATATTTCGAAATTCCGTTGAGCCCCCGGAGACAAGAAGAAGGCAGGTAGGTGAAAAGTTACATATGATGTCATTGTTACCAGGTGTCTGATGTCATTGTTACCAGGTGTCGACCCAAATCTAGATAGCAAACTTCGAGGATGACATCATCCCTGCTTAACTAATAGCAACACAAATAAATACAATTTTAATAAATTTAAAAATTGCTATTTTTCATGTTACAAAGTTAAACTTTGGTATAGAGATTTTAATCTTTTAAATATGCACCGATATGCACCAACTAATACCCAAAGTCAACGCGGTTTGAATTCGATCGATTACAATATACCTGCTGAGGCAGGTATAATAAATAACAAAGTGTGGTCAACTAACTCAAGTGGTTGAGGAATTGATCAAATATTTTACTTGACAAAATACAAATATAATATTTATTTGTACATTGATCAAATTTTTTATTTGATAAAATATAAACATAATATTTCTTTACACTACTAAATTGTATTGATATGTCATATTTAATCTGATTATTATGTAAATAAAATATATGAAGTATTTTATTTATATGCATATTTATTATATTTGTATTAATTTTTGAAATGTAATGAGGCTAATCAAAATAAACTATATGTATATATGACCTATGTGACAGGGTATTTAACCTTAATATTTATATGGAAAAAAATTGAAACAATTTTCTTTTTATGCCAATTATATTAGAAGAATAGAAGAAAAAAGAAAAAATTATTAATTACTTATTTGTAATATTATACTTATGTAAATGCGGGGGAGGGGTCATCCTTGACCCCAAAGGACAAACAGTAAAAACCTTCACTTGGGGACTGGGACAAAAGACGAACAATGAGGCCGATTGGATGACGTTTCTTCAGGGTCTAGAATCTTCACAAAATAGAGCCATCCCAAGATTACTAGTCTTTGGGGACTCGCGTCATGTTATTCTCAAAATGATCACTGGATACCCTACAAGCCCTATTATCACTCCAGGAAACTCCTCTAGGTTGTATCTCGAGGATGCCTGGTAACTTAAAATGTTTTTAGGGTTTTCTGATATGGATCAAGTCAAGTGACCTATATAGCCTTCCACTCTCAAGACATGCATGAAGATCACTCAATCAAGGCTTTTAGTTACAACTTGTTCAGTAGTTTGACAATAAGGTAGACTTACATATAAAAAAGATGCATATAAATGGCTAAATACTGACAAGGATGGTACTTATAAATCAAATCACATTAGCTCACCAATAGGATGATAGCTATTAGCTATTAATCAACTTGAAAATAACCTAAATACACATTTAGGCATAAGTACAGTAAAGATAGAGATGATGGCTGAACAATTCATCTATTTCAGAATGAACAAGATGAGAAGCTTGACAATGGAATGGGCTTACAAATCCCCGAAGTCGAACCTTTATTATAAAATCGATCTTAGGCTTTATAGCCTTTTACAAAATGGATAGATCCTAAAACTTGGATCCGTTTTTTACAAAAATAATCAAAAGTAACAGTTTTTGCAAATTAGGGTTTGAAACCCTACCTAACTACTTGTCTAACTATAATGAAGATGTAGTTCACTGACTGAACATTAAATACCTAAAGTAGTCGCTAATGATCACTGCTGTTGGTCCACTGTCAGTTAACCCATTGACTTGTCCTTGACAGTCTGGGTTGATGACTTTATGGTGTTGTTTTGTCATAATAGATCTAACAGACCCTTTTTGATACTTTTGTCAGCACCTTTTATCTTTAACTTATTCCCCTGAGTCATCTGCAGTAGCCAAAATCCGGTTTTGTCTGTCAAAAACTTGCTTTTAAACCTTCGTCCGCTTTCGGTGGTTAAGTAGCCAGTCTATCGAAACTTTTAACTGCCGAAAGGAGGAGCTTTCGGTGGCTAACGGACTGTTCCAGCGCCTGCTTAACCACCAAAAGCCCTATTTCACAAAATTTATTAGGTTTCGCTCAAAAATGCCTTTCCAGTCCCGTATGCTCAGCTTTCTTCTTCTGAGGGCTTCGTGTTTGGAGTGTTTGCAGGGCCCTGGCTTGTTTTGGGAGGCTAGAGACTGATGGCTGCTTCAGCTAGGGTTGATAAGGCAAGGTGGATGCTAGGATTTGCTTTTGCTTCTTTTAACTGCAGCCTCTGGAGCCTCACCATCCTGAGTAACCTGGTATTGTCCTTCAGGTACCTGGTGTTCATCCTTTTCAAGAAGATGTATCTCTCTCTCTGCTCCAAGTAGGACTTGTGCAATAGGTTGTTTCTTCTAGTCAATGTTTCATTATTTCTCTTCAGTTCTCTTTCCAAGACCTCCATTTCATAAACCTGATTTAGTAGCTGATTGATCTTTTGACTTCTAGGTTTGCTGGAGGAATCCCTTTCAGTTGGTTCTTCTTGTTCCTGTGGTGTGGGGAATGGCAATGCTTCAGTAAATGGAACAATTTGCAGAGCTAGGGATGCATCCTCCTCTTCCTTAGAATCTGAATAAGGTAGGTTTAAGACATTCTTCTGGTGTGCTTCTGCCCCTTGACCTTTCTCACCGAAATTCAAATTCCTTTTCACCTTCTTGGTTTTGGAGGAGGAGGGAGGTTGTTCAGTTGCTGCAGCTGGGGAAATTTCCCTCATCCTTCTTCTCCCACTCCTTGGAGTGCTGGATTTCTTTGCAAGAAATTTTCCTTTCTCCTCTAGCTAAAGGCATGTCTCAAATCCATTCCATAATAGGAAATATGGCCAAGCAATGTTTCTTTTCTTCAACAATTCCTGGAACAATAGTTGGATAAGACCGTGGTGGCACAACCTGCCAGCAATTTTGGATGTCTTGGATTTCACTTGATGGGCCATCTTCCCTAGACTCCTGTGTAAATAAAAGGGTAGATTAAGAGGGTTCTTACATGTGAAGTGGTTCATGAGTTTGAAATGATAGATCATTGCTCTATTGTATCTTCCTTCACAGGTCAAATAGACCACAATGGCCTTTAGCAGCTACTTCCAGCTCTCTTCCAGCCATGATGATGGCACACTCTTCTTCCATATCATTCCCCTATGCTCATGCTTGAGATATGACCTGAACTCCACATCTTTGGGTATGGTGGTCTTGAACCACTTCTATCCAGTGCAAGGGAGTTCAGTCACCTCTGAGATTAGTGCTTCATCTATGAGAAATTCTTCCCTTCCTATGACATATTTTGAACCATCAAATGACAGGGAAAAAGATTCAGCCACTTGCTAATGAAAACCCTGTATTTTTTCACAATATTTGTAGCAGCCTACCTACCGAAACAGTCTGCAAAACTCTGGATGGGTCTCTAAATAACCGACATCACCTAGCTCCTATCTGAGAGATGGTCCACTTTTCTTCATCCTGAAGGGTGTATCTCTAGGGTACCCACAAAACAGCCTTTAGACTTTGTATACAGTGTGCTTCAGCAAGCTATTCCTTCAGAGCTAATTTTTCTAGTGAGAACAATGCTAATTTTGAAAATGAAATTTGATGGGGTCCCAAGGCATTGATTATGAGGGATTTCTGTCTTTTATGGAAGCTGAGGTCACCAAAATGATGACAGCAACTCGATCCTTGAGATCTCTTTTCCCATATCTCCGTAACTTGCTTCAGCCAGAGCATTCGATGGCTATTTCATGGTCTTCAGGACAGTTGGAGGGAAACTAGAGCCTTGGCAGTCAGATCAGTTTGTGCTACTTGCCTAATGACCCTTTTCATTCATTTCCCACGTAGTCACATGGTTCCACGTCTTTTCGGTGGGTAATCATGCTTTAAAATGGCCTTTTGCCTTGCTGGCGGGGTTGGATGTGAAAATTCCCAACCGTTTCCTTATTTTATCCTTTCGGTGGTTTAGATACTCCGTGATTTTGTCAGTTACATGATATTTCTTTCTTAATCCATCGGAATCTTTTCCCTGTCGCCGTGGTGAATTTCCGTTTTCGGCAGACAGTGACTTTGAAAAACCATTTTTTAACTGTCGATTCAAACCACTAATGAACCCGTCGGTGATCGGAAGCTCTAACCACTAATGCATCAAAAATTTAAAACTAAACACTGCCACAGTGTCGGCATTTCAAACCACTAACATCACAATGGTTAAGCATCGGCGATCGGAAGCTCTAACCACTAATGCGTCGGCGATTGGAACCTCAACCCACTAGACTCTTCGTAGTGTCGGCAATGTAAAGGACTAAACCTCTGAAACTTTGGCATCATAGAGGACTAAACCTCCAATTGCTGTCAAAAAATGCTCCGATGGCAGTCAAAATATTTAGTGATAAAACAAAAAGAGGTAAAGGCCACGGTTCGAAGCTTTCTCCTAAACCGCCAAAATGGTTTTCCGACCGATATTTATCTTCCATCTTTCGGTGGTTAGTGTATATGTTGCACCCCTTTCTAATCCTCCAAAAACGACCCTTTTTGGTGGCTAATGAGATGTTTTGAGCCTCGCCTAAGCCACCAAATGTACCTTTCCCGACGCTGCTTACTCCTCACTTTCAGCGGTTTAAACCCTTTTTATCTCTCTTTCTATTCTGCCGAAAGCATCCCTTTTCGGTGGCTAATGAGTTTTCTATAGCCTCACCTAAGCCATCAAAAGTGTTACCTTGACCCTTCTTTCTCAGACCGCTTTCGGTGGTTTGCCTTTGGCCCGCATTCAACTGTTTAGTCACTGAAACATAGCGTTTCAGTGGCTAATGAGCTATGATAGTCCTCCCCTAAGCCACTGAAAGCTAGAACTTGTGAAATTTTCATCTGAATAAAAAATAGAGGCTTTCAAACTGTCAATGATATTCATATCCTTCATTGCATGAGTTAAATTCTTCATACTATCAAAATAAATTATTTTGGGAGATAACATCTGGCTCCTACTTGGGGATGGGAACCTCCCAGTGAGGTCCCAAGAACCCCATACCAAAACTGCCTTTCCCTACAAGCAACTAAGTAACTTAACACTATCATTTACTGTTCCATTGGGCATGGAGTTTATTCTGAAATCAAAACAACCTACTATCTACTAATTTACAATAATAAGTCCTTAGAGCCTCAAATAAAATAGAGTTTCAAGAACTGCCCATTCACTGAGCCATCAAATACCTCTTCTCCTTCCAGATTCTGCAATTTGAAGGTGTTATTCTTATGTACCTGGGCTATCACAAAAGGGCCAATCCACAAAGAGTTGAATTTTCCATGTTTTCCCTTGTCCTGTCTGACAACATCCCACTTGAGGACCCAATCTCCCACCTGGAAGTTGTCCACTTTTTCTCTTTTGTCAAACATGCCCTTTATCCTTTGTTTATGGGCTTCTGATTTTCCTACAACTTGCTCCCTTATTTTATATAACTCCACCAAATCCATCATCCTTCTCACCATATCATTTGGTTCATCTTCCTCTTCCTAAAATAACTTTTCCACTGGAAGGATGAGCTGGATAAGAAAAATGGCCTCAATGCCATAAACTAGCTTGAATGGAGAAGTCCCTATGGATCTTTTGTCTATTACCCTATCAACCCATAAAGCAAACTTAAGCTTTGAATCCCAGCTTTTCTTATTTATCTCTAGCAGTTTCATGATGATTCTGACTAAGCTTTTGTTGGATCACTCAGCCAGGCCATTGCCTTGGGGATAACAGGATGTGGAGTGCACCAGTTGAATACCCATTGATTCACACATTTTAACTAATGCCCCAGCCTTGAAAGATGGTGCATTATCAGTTACTAACCTTACTGGGCAGCCAAACCTACTAAATATATTCTCATATAAAAATCTCATGATGACTTGATGAGTGGCAT
The DNA here is from genome assembly GCA_001517045.1 of Pseudotsuga menziesii. NCBI lineage: Eukaryota > Viridiplantae > Streptophyta > Pinopsida > Pinales > Pinaceae > Pseudotsuga > Pseudotsuga menziesii. Next base: position 1,544,843 of record LPNX010453139.1, read on the forward strand.
TCTTGGTGGGTACCACTACTATCCATTTGGTGAAGTAGTCAGTGGCTACTAAGATCCATTTATGCTGTCCACTGGAAGATGGATTTATTTCACCTATGAAATCTAGACCCCATTGATGGAAAGGTCCATTCACCACAATAGGCCTAAGGGGCAAGGACTTGAGCTGCTGCTTCCCTATAAATCTTTGGCATTGGTCACAGGCCCTTACAAAAGTGCATACATCAGCAAAGAGGACTGGCCAATAGTATCCTGCTCTTAAGATCTTGTGGGCTGTGTTTTTCTAGTAGTCGTGCCCCCCACATGTGCTGGAATGAAAATGATACATGACCTGCTCTGCTTCCTCTTTATCTAGACACCTTAGCAAAATTCCAGACTGATCTCTCCAGTACAGTAGTTTGTCAATTATGCAAAACTTAACAGATTTCAACTTAAGAGCTCTTGCTTGGTTAGGAGTGAGATCAGGAGGAACTTATAATTTTTGCAAAAATTGAATGATACTTGAGTACCACTCACATGAAGATATGTTCTCAGCTACTGATGGAATGTCATTTTGATCCTGATTTACTTCTGTTTCTGCTGCCACCACAATCTGTACCTTTGCTGATTTTACACATGTGAAATTTATTCCCATCAGTTCATAGTTTTCTTTGGCCATGAGTTTATCCAAACCTAGTCCCTTTACCATCTTGGTGGGTTTCACCTCTATATCAAACTCAATGAGATTGGAAATCCACTTAGCTCTCTTCCCATCAATGTCAGGCTGAGTCAGAACATCCTTCACAGCAGCTGAAGGGACATATGCAATGACCTTTGCATGGAGAATGTAGATTCAAAAAGTCTTCAAAGATTTTATGAGAGCATAATCCTTCTTCTCAATTGGGTCATACTTCAGCTCAGCATCTCTCAAGGTTTTGCTGAAGAATGCAATTGGATGATCAATACCCTCATCATCCTTTTTTAATAGCATAGCTGCTACTGTGTCATAAGATGCAAAAGAGAAAATGTAAAAACCCTTGGTGTAGTCAGGACTGATCAGGGTTGGGGCCTCCACGATAGCATTCTTAATGTATTCAAAGGAGTTTATCACCTGGTCAATCCACTTTATATCTGCATCTTTTTCAACATGACTGTTATATGCTTCACCAGCTCAGAGAAATTAGGAATGAACCTCCCAACAAAGTTTATCTTGCCTAAAAAGGACTAAATGTCTCTTTTTTACCTCGGTATTGTCAGCTTTTGAATTGCTTCCACTCTTACAGGATCGATCTTTACACCTTCATCTGAAACTATATGGCCCAGGAGTTTTCCTTCATTGAGAGCAAACTAGGATTTCTTAGGGTTCAGTGATATTCCATACCTTTTGCACTTCAGAAAGACCTTTTTTAAATGTTTCAAGTGGTCATGATGGCTGTGAGAGTAAAATGTTAGGTCATCCAAATATATCAACACAAAATTATCTTTTAGCCCTACAAAAGCTAGGTCCATGGCTCTCTGAAAAGTAGCCCTAGCATTCATTAGCCCAAATGGAATTTTAGCATACATGAAGGTTCCCCAGGGGGTGGTAAAGGCAGTATTCTCTTGGTCATCAGGGTGCATAGAAACTTGGTTGTATCCAGAGAAGCCATCAAGGAAGGACATAACCCTATCCCCCGACACTCTCTGTAGTAGGTGTTCCATCTTGGGCAGTGGATAGTTGTCTTTCTTGGAACACTTGTTCAGGTTCCTAAAATCCACACACAACCTGATTTCCCCATTTTTCTTTCTTACCACTACTAGGTTTGCAATCCACTTGGAATACCTGAGGGGGATTATGATCTTGGCTATGAGGAGCTTGTGGATTTCCCTTTCAATCACTTGTAATAGGAGAGGGCTGATGGGTCTCATCTTCTGCTTAAAAGGAATGGTGTCCTTCTCCAAAGGAATTCTATGCTAGATGATATTGGTGTCATAAGTTTTTAGGTCACTATACTCCTAGGAAAAAACATCAGCATACTCTTTTATCAAGCTGCAAAATTTAGACCTTTGATCAGCATTCAACCCCGTGGAAATATTTATCAGTTTAGGATGGCTTTGGCTCCCTATGTTTTGCTATTGGATAGCAAGATCTAGCTCCTTTTTGGAAGGATTGAAAGGGATGTCATTGTGATCAAATAGTTCTTCCAGTGGTACTAGACCTCGGGGTATGTAGTTGTTGGGCAATTGGACAATGTTCTGATCAGTCACTTTATCTCTTAACAGTCTTGAGCTATTTGGATTCCTCCATGTTTAGGTTTTCTTGGTCTATGTGCATGTCAGAGAATTCATCTACTAACTGAAGGAATTTACTAAGCTCGTCATCATTCTCAAACACCCTCCAAAATTTTACATTATCTAGTAGAGGGTCTGTACTTGACCTGAACATCATAGCTAAGCTTAGGGGGTAAAGGAGTCACAAACAGACTTGCATATACATCTAGGGAATCAGCCAGGTGATTCAAAACCCTAGGAATATATGATAGTTCAAAAAACATAAAGGAGTCTCTGAGTTTCCATACCTCGTCCCTGTAGGCCTTTAGTCTGATATTTTTTGTCTGAAAAGTGTTGTTGACCTGCTGTATGATGAGGTCTGCATCTCCAAAAATATTCATGCACATGATCCCCATCTCCTTGGTAGCTTTCACTCCTAGCAGCAAGGCTTCATATTCTGCTATGTTGTTAGTGGTTTTAAAATCAATCTTATAAGACAGATGGATGTTTTCCTTAGATGGGGAGATCAATACTACACCTGCACCTGCTGAGCTTTGAGTGCTTGCCCCGTCAAAATACATGGTCCAGATTGTTGTGGTAACTTCTTCGGGCTGCCAACAGGTGGGCTTAGTGAGCTGGACTGATGTCTGCTGAGAATCATCTATTCACAAAATGCAAGACCCAAAATCAGTGTCCACTGCATAGATGGGGTGATTCACTGAGTTGCTCTCCTTGCTTATAATGTATGCCAATTGATTTTCCCTATACAACCTCTTAGTCTCTCCTCCAAACATGGGAATGGTGGCATATGTGAGATCCATCTGAAGGGTGCCACCTAGCCTTTTCCTCCATGAATGAGACAGGAAGAGACCAAACTTTGGAGGAATATCAGCCACTACAATGTCCATCATGATGCCTTTCGAAGGTAGCTGAGTTAGGTTCAAAACCATGTCTTTGATGAGGCCCAAGCACTTGACCTTCCTGGAGTCAAAGGAGAATAAATCATGGTAGGGCTTGGTGATGTTGATACCAAGCTCATCCATCACAACCTTTGGCACTAGGTTATGAGAGGATGCTGAATCCACCAGACAGTTATGGAGGATTTTATCATGGATATTCAAGGATATGTAGAATGGTGGGCATGAGTCCTTTAGGTCTTCGATCATGTATCCTAGGGTTAAAATAGGATTGTCATATTGCAGGTTCACAAAGTCAGTGTCAATATGCACCTTGGGCTGAAGGGAATTCAGAATGGAGGACTTGAATGCATCATTCTTCATTAGCTCAATTAAAGGGAAAGGGATTTTCAATTTTTGAATTTCAGACTCAAGGTTGAAATAATAATGCAGCCTATCTGGAAACCTTACCTCATGAGCTGTAGGTTTGAGTTGGGCTTGATTAGGTATGGTTGAAAGTGCTGGTTTCTGCAATGCTTTGGATGTGACAGCCACCTTCTTTTATAAAGCAGTAACCTTTCTAGCTGGTGCAGCAGGCTACTTGGCAGGTACAACATTCTTCTTGAGAGGATCAACTAGCCTAGACCTCAAATTGTAACCTCCCTAACCATCAGCCTGATAGACAGCCTCTTCAGTGATCTGCTCATCAATTATAGCTTCTTTGTATTCTTCCTGTGTCAGAAAATAACAATCCACCTCAACCTCCATGCAGTGGATATTGTCTTCAGCTTCTCCTTCTTCTTCAATGAATTCTGGCTCTTCTTCTAATGCAACATTTTGAAATGGAGCTCTTATCCTCTGATCTTCCCCTTGGTTCCTCTCCCTTCTGAGAATCTAAACTGGGGGATTTCCTCTTCTATAAGGAATAAAATTAGGTTTTTGAGGAGCAAAGTCACTTGGCCCTTTACCCCTCACAGGTAGATGTCCTTGGTCCTTCAATTTAGACATTTCAGTAGTCATGTTATCTAACAGTTTGGTCATTTTGTCAATATTGTTCTCTGATGCAGAAGCCCCACTAGGGTCTGCTGGCTGCTTCTTCCTGTCTATCTTCCCTTTGACCTTCTGAGATGCCAGAATGTTTGACTCTACCTCCAGGGCAGCATCCAACATGAGTGATAAGGAGGCAGACCTCCTTTCTCTGAGAAGCAGGCAAAAGTCAGATTCAAAGGCATTTGCATAAGTTATCCTAGCTGAGGTATCAGTGGGCTTAATTTCAGTAGGGATCTTGCTGTACATATTGTTGAATCTTTTGGTTAAGTTGGAGACAAAATCCCCATTTTCTCTTTTCAAGTTGTTGAATTCTGTGATATAGTAGAGGTTGTTAACCCAAAAATCCCCCACACAGCTCTCAATGGCCTACACCACCCAAGGACACCACCTCACAACACTCATCTCACTCCATAAGACCTTCCATGACATTCCATTTGACCGCCACACCTCCAAAAGAGCCCAAGGATGAAGAAAAGGGCTAAAAGCCCCAAAAAAGACCCCAAAATAGACCCCCGGGAGCTAAAGCCCTCAAAAAGGGGCTAAAACCCTGAAAGGGGCTAAAGTTAGGGCAAAAGGGGCTAAAGGCCCAAAAAATGGGCTAAAGCCTTGACCAAGGGCTTAAAACCCTAAAATCCCTTGGAAAAACTATATAAGGAGGGTGGGGGGTCACTCTCAAGACACTCCTCATTTGCATATTGTTATGCTGCCCGTGGATGATTTGAGACCTCTTGCTCTCAAACCACTCACTCTCCCTCTCTTTCATCTCCATTTCTCCAAGCCATGCTCCCCAACCAAGAGAGAGGTGCTCCCATGAGCTAGGGCATGGTGGCCCATTTCCACCCAAGTGAGGTATAACTTATTTTTATGCATGTTTATTTGCTTACTTTGTTTTCTAACCAATATTTTCATTTGCAGGTTTTCCATTGACTTTGTTTGCAGGTTGTTTCATGGTAGCTTAGGATTGTTTTGCAGGTTTTGGAGGCAGAACCCTAACCCACTGTGTGTAGAGGGCTTCACCAATGCTCCATCATTGATTCTCTTTTATTTTTCCTATCATTAGCTATTATATTAAGTTCACTATTGTAGCCATATGCTTAGATTAGTTTAGTTTCAATTCGCAGCTCTGTTTTTACCATTTTACATTCCGTTTTTTACTATTTTCTAAGGGTAGAAACCTACCCTTGTACCCTATAGGAACAAGGGAGCCATTTTTACCCTTGTAATGAGGATAAATTCTCACTACAGCTTTGGCAACTCCATAGGGTCGATCCCACAAGATCCTTGGGAAAAAAATTTCAAGTTTTTCAAGTTTTTCAGTTTTTACCCTAGTTTTCAAAAATGTTCTGTTAGATCTATTTAAATCTGCTTTATTTCTTGTTTTCTGTCAGTGCCAAATCCTTTCCTAGGCCGAGCCGAGTCAGACTGACCTAGTACCAGTTACTGTTGGCAAGATCTGACCCTGCAGCACCAAAAACACCCCTTTTTGGAGCAGGTCGCTCTTATCGGGGGAAAAGGCGAGGGAAGGCGCACTTAATTGGTAGAAAGGTGCACCCAGGGTGCACTTAATCCTCAGATAGGCACGACTTCAGCCTAGGAGCTTAAGTTGCGGATTTTTTGGCATTTTGTGCAACCCCCTCGCTCATTTCTGGAAAAATATCGTGGCCCCCTCACGGGATTTAGTCAGAAATGTGCGGCCTGTCACACAGAAGTTGTTTTTTAGTTTAATTAGCAGCAATTTCTAGTTTTACAGGACTGTTAGTGTGGCCCAGCCGCCTCTATCCACCATTACAGGTCTCTATTTATTTTAGTTTTCAATTTTTGCAAATAAATTAGTGAACAATGTGTATATGCTAATCCAATCATGAAGGTTCAATAAAATGAATTAGCCTAACTAAAATTAACATAAAATTAACCATCTTGCTTCCCCCTTCCTCCTCTACCTAGTCATCACCCTCCGGGGTATTATGGGATATGACGAAGGGACAGCTTGTATAGATCTAGGCACTCCATGGCATTTTTCTTAAACCACTAAAACCAGTTGACCTGGAAGGTACGGGGGGTAGAGAAGGAGGGCTTGTCACAGCGCTAACCGTCTTCCCTGCTCGACCAACCTAGCACTTGGGAGGTGACCTGAGGATCTAAGGATGGGCTTAGTCCCATTGTGTTGAGAGCCTAGCACCTTCTCTTGGTTGAAGAAGAATACCACTGAGAGGTAGACACTTAGTTAGGCCAACAATTCAGGGTTAATCACAATATTTGCTTACAAGTTTCTATTTACATTTGCATTCAAAACCATGATGTGAACTCTACCATGAATTCATAAACCATATTGCAAACCGAATACCGAAACAAGCAAGCAAACCAACACACCATACCACATAATTAACCCAACTCAATTCATGACGCTGAGTGAGCCTTAAAAGTTACAAAATTTACACTAAGTTCAATCAACTCTGTAGTCTTTGAGGACATAAGTCCCTGACTACTGCAACTGTGGGAAGTACTTGGGCTTTGCCCAGAAACTCATTGTGAGGAGTACCACAGGAACCCCAAAATAGTTGGCCGCTGAGAGGAATTGCCAAGCGAAACGGGCAATGACCCCTTCCGATTGAGTAGAGTTACCCATGAGGAACAAGACAAGTGCTGTCTTCTGGCAGTCTTGGTGGCCGAGAGACCACCTTCAACAAGTAGGAAGCCATTGAAACCGGGGTACAAATTTCATACCCACCATTTTCTTACACACAAGCCAACAAAATTGATCCGCCACGGTCTTCCTCACGCCTAAGAGGCAAACCACCACCATTTAGAACACTCTGTCGACACCATTGTAGCCGTTCTCAATGATCTCCCACACCATCAGAGGGCCACACAACCTTTGATTCTGATTCAGACCCATATCAGTCTGAACCAGACCTCCACACCGCACCATCTAGCCCCATGGCTCCTGCAAATCTGGATCCATTTTTCGGTCTAACCTTAGCAAGTGGACCCATGTCCACATCACAACCAGTCACCCACAATGTGGCAAGTAGCCGAAGCACAGTCATGCAGACTGTCATTAGCCAATTGCCCCCACCCATAGTGACCATCCAAGCTAGTCTAGTGGCCAACATGGGGGTAGTGGCCCCTCCACACACATTGTCCCACCTGCCACACAAGGGGGCAGTGCACCAACCACCCACATTGCCCCTACTACCATATAGGGGGGAAATGCCCCCACCACCCATACCATCCCACCCACAGCACTTCGGGGGCATTGGCCCATCCACCATGGCACCACCACAAGCACCCAAGTTGTGCAGATGCACTATGCACCTGCAAACCCCACCCTGATTGTAGCCCCATCCCACATCAATTTGGGATCAAATATGCCATTCATGGCCCACTTGAACTTGCCTGACTTAGCTAGATTGACAAATGACCCCATCATTCACCAATATTTTTGGCCACCCATGCCAACTAATATGCCTTCAGACATCCCAAAGTTTAAAGGCAAAGCTGGGGAATGTCCCCAAAATCATATAATGACCTTCCATCTATGGTGCTCATCCAATAGCATCGTAGAAGACTCCATCCGGCTGAGGCTGTTCCAATGCACCCTCACAGGTGCTGCAACCAAATGGTACATTGAGCTGCCACAATCCAAGTACCCCAACTTCAAGTCCCTAGCCTTCATGTTCCTGCAGTATTTCCAACTCCCTGTCAGATATGACGAAGGGGTGGAGATCCTGTTATCCTATCGCCAAAACACTGCCACCCACCACTGACCATATCCATGAGTGGCGGTGGTGCCGCAGCTTGTGTAAGATCCAACTTGATGACAGGATATTTTTAGATTGGTTCCTCAAGACTTTTCTCCCACCCATCGCAAAGGATGTCACATCTGAACGTTCCCAATCTAAAGAAGAGGCCATACTGAAGGCCCAACAATTTGACCTCATCTACGCCTAGTCGGGATACTTGTATCATCTATCATCCCAGACGCTCCCCATCCAAGTACCTCTTACCGCGACGCACCGGGGGCATCCCACACAGTGGATGGCATCATAGGGTCAGTATCCCAACAACCACTGCCTCGACCGACACCACCTGCCATCGCACCACAACCAAGCAACACTGCTAATGTTGCTTACCAAAACCAAGCTTCGAACTATGCTAGAATGATGTCTCATTCCAGAGAGACAACTTCCTACGCACAACCTGTGCCACCACAGCAGGCTCAAGCTATGGCTTGGCCAGCACAGCAGTACAGGGGGAAAATGCCCACATTCGTGGCACCGCCACCCCCACAAATCTACTATGCACCACCAGTGCAACAAGTCCAAGCCATCGCCCCCGCTCCATCCGCTCCACCCGCCCCGTTGGGTCAAGTATTTGCATAGCAAAACCGTCCCAACCAGCCTACCCCCAACAATCAACAAGGGCAAGCTATAAATAACTGGCCCCGCAACCAAGGTAACAACCAACTGCAAGGAGGCGGTCAATAACTGAATCCCCCCAACAATGCCACAGCAAACTAGCCAGCCTAGAATCCCCCGTGACCAAATGCACCAAGATGCAATGCCCCATTATGCACAAACCAACCATGCACACTCTGCGAAGTCTACGAGCACTATACATTCGAGTGCCCCCTCATGGGTCGCGCTAAGAAGGCCATTCAAAACGAGGCCCAATAGGCTACCAACGCCACAAACCAAGCACAACCCAACCCGGCACCACAAGGACCTCCTCCCATGGTGCTTCAAAACCCATTACTAGTCCAAGGATTGGTGGCAACCACTACCCCTCCCCAGGCCACTCCCAATGCTCCGGGGGCACCACCCACGACCGAAACAGGTGTCCACCACCTGATGACCATGACCACTGAAGAGGTCAACTTACAAACTAGACGAAACTAGTACGGTACCACTACCAAACTTGTCGACTCAACAACAACATCTACATCTAAGACAACCAACCTACCTCTCTAGTTACCCCTCCAATTCCAACATGATCACCTTTGACACATAAAACGGAGAGCCGTGCATGCCCTCCACTATCGCCTTCCAAGTCCTGGTATCCATATAGAACTTGGTTGTGCACCGATGCATAGTGGATGAGGGGGCATCCACATGCATCATGTCTACCTTGGTTTGGCAGAAGCTTGGATCACCAATTCTGCAACCATCTTCCATGACTCTGCGGGCTTATGACGGACACCCCACGAAAGCCCAAGGAATCCTCCCTCATGTCCCCATCACGTTAGCTGGGAAGACAGTCATGATTGACATTGATTTCATCAATGCTCAACTGTATTACAACCTCCTCCTTGGAAGGAGTTACATGTACGCCATGCAAGCAGTCACGTCAACTGTCTTCCGCCTTATGATGTTCCCCCATGAAGAGAAAATTGTGAAAGTTGACCAGCTCACCTACCATGATCCACAAGGGTTAACAGCACCAGCTAACGTTATCCCTACCATCACCACCACCGAGCCGCAAGGGGCGACCGCACATGCTAACGTCATCCCTGCAACCAACACTGTGGTTGAAAACACACCAGCTTCCCCACCATTAAATGTGGGCCCTGGGTTGTTTACCGATCCCACCATGACAGCTCCTTTCCCGTTGGTGTCACCACCACCGACACAAAAGCAAACTGCATACTTGTGCATGGTCTCATCAAGCACCATTGCACCCAAACAACAACCGTAGCCGTAGCTCCAACCACAACCACAACATCATCCGCAGTCGCAATGCCAGCAGCAACCGCAACATCACCCGCAGTAGCAGTACTATGCGCAGCCGCAGCCACAACCTCACCCCCACATGCAACCAGCTGGGAGTTATGTGGGATCATCTCCGGTCCATACAATTCCCTTCCTCTTTCCCCCACCTGGTGTCATGAGTAAGCCGGTCATGGCCGCCTTAAGCCTACCCAACCTTATGTTGGGGATCTCGGTGTGGTATTTGGATCCACCAGCTCAACTAGCCATGACCCAGGTTGTTCTAACTTCAGTGCAACCTATTGCGGTTGAGTCTCACCCCCCACCTGGTCCGCATAAGCCAACCGCCACACCCACACCTGCACCGCCCCAACTCAAAAGGGTGAGGTGGAAGAACACCAAAGCCATCGCAGAACCACGGCCAGTACCACCTTGTGCCATCTATGAACAATAGGGCCAACCAACTCAGGATTGCCCTGAAATCCCAGTGATCCATGCGCATCTAGATGCCATGGATACGAATGAAAACATCCCTGTGGCTGAACTCCCAACCATGCTGGTAGTAAAGAACAAGGCATTAAGGACAAACCATGCTTTCTCCCTTTGCGGCTTGTATGAACATTGCTCCCACCATTTCCAAGACTTACCTGAATTTTGAATGGCTCTCACTGACCTCCATCACCATTCCCTTGAGTCTGAGATCACCTTGATCGAAGAAGTTCACCCCCCACCGCCTTCTTCAGACAATGTGTCCATCTACATGACTTACGGTCGATCAGACCTGTCTCTTCTGTTGTTTCTGCAGCCACAGCTGCAACCCCAGTTACCAGGGAAAAAATGGTGTTCATTCCCGATCAACATGATCATTTTTCTTTTTCTTGGATTGTGATTGTGAGTAAGTCTACCTTGGCAACCCTCCATCTATAGGATCGTGAGTAAGTCTACCTTGGAAACCCTCCATCTACAGGATTTCACACTAGGAAATACTCTGTGGTACCTTGAACCACCTACCATACCTCTGAATCCCTAGGATGTGTTGACTCATGTCCAGCCAATTGAGATGATGTTGCACCTACCTCCAGGTCCATCAAAGACTCCTTTTGTCTCCAGGCCTACCCCTCTTCCTCCAACAGAGACTAGGGGAAAGGCCACAAAAACCACAACCTATACCATTTACATGATCTCTACCACCATTTTCCCTTTTGTCTCGTCGGTCGTGGAAGATCCACCTGATCTATCCCAGCACCACTTACGCGATGATAGAGAGATCTGTAAGACCGACTTTGGTTTTACCCAATTCCATTTAAACCATAGTGTGGAATCAGTTCTTCCCATAAAAAACTTGATTCTGTCACCTCACCTTGCCAATGACCTTCATCTTGGCAAGGGGGCACACCTCTTCGCTGACTCAGATGACCGACTCTTGAAAAAACCCCACAATGGGCTCTACCTCAAGAGATTTTACGGTTAACATCACCAATGAGTCGCTTCGTTTTCTTTTCTTGTTTTTCAACATGTTTAGCACAAGTCAGGGGCAACACCATCAGCTGCCAATCCAAAGTCACTCGAAACCGGTTTGAGACACCTCTGGGCTCAAATTTCCATTTCCTTATGAGACCATCGTCTCATGTTTAATAAGTCAATTTGAGACCATTTCCCACAAGTCACCTCGATTCATGAGCCATGACATGACGATGCGAGTGTCTACGGACCAGTACTTGTATCACACTTCCTGACCGCTACTTATGTGAGCGATTGGGCCGCCACCCGTTAAGGATTGTACTATAGTTTTACTTTTTGTATTTATAATTGTCTTTTTTTTCATCGCACCTTATGCGGACATCTAGACCAACGTCCACAAAACCCTTTTGTTTTTCTGCCATGTATTTGGCATAGAAGCATCCTCGGGCTACTTCCCATCAAGGATTGTAATTTTAGCTTTTATTTTATTTTTAACACATAGATTGTCTTTTCTTTTGACTGCACCTTACGCAGACCTCTGGACCACTGTCCACAAAACGCTTTCTTTTCTTTCATGTACTTGGCATATAAATGCCTCCGGACTTGTACTTACATCGCATGTGGTCAAGTCTGTCCACATCAACACACACACATGTTCTCCTGACCTCTGTCTGAGGGCCACCTCGGTTTCCATGTCTCTACCGCACCGTCTCGCAGGCCTTTGCCACAATCCATCCCATGCATGTATTGGTATGTTTGAGAGCCTTTTGCTCCGTCCATACTGCGCAGATGACCTTTAGACCTCTGTCCACCGTCTCAACATGGGGCACCGCTTGTGCCACCACAGTCGGTTGACCACATTGGAGTTTCGTTTAAGCTCTTTTCTGACTCCTTAAAACAAGGAAAAGATCGTCGGGCGCAATTGCTTCCTTTCCCACTCACTAAAGTATAGGAAAGGGCATCTACATTGTCTCATTTACCTCCTTTTGCGGACCATGTAGACCATTCCATGAAAATGACCTCCTTGGCACACTCAAGCCAAGACCATTCCCCTCTGCATAATTTTGTGCTTTCTCGGGCAGAGGGGCCACACTCGACGAAAAATCTCACCACCGCTTGTCGTTAAGCTCTTTTCCAGCCTTTTCATCAAGAAAAGATCGCCGAGCAAACTTGGTTTCGTTCATGCTCGTAAAATTATTTGAATGACCGTCCAGTCAGTATATGTTTAACCTTTTTCAGCCTGATTGGACTACCAATGGTAAAGAAGTCTCCCATCCCCTCCAGGATGGGCGAGCTCTCCTATGTATACTTTTATCCTTTTTCAGGCACAGGAGACTACCAATGAAAAAGAGCCCCCACTGGAGTCTTCTTCGTGCTTTCAGACTCTCTAAAATTGAAAGTACCATCGAGCATTTACCTTCTCAGGCTCGCTAAAAATCCACGAGATCGTACCACAACGGTGTCCATAGACACCTCCCCATAGAAAACAGTTTGGCAGTGTTCCCACATTGGGTCGATTTTGTTCAGAGTACTCTACAATGTGCCTTCCTTGGATCCCATCAGTATCAAAAGTGTCCTCCACCTCCAAGTATCTCCCATTTGCAGCGACATTCCCGGTATTACAGCTATGATCCCATTCCCATGAGTTAAGTTTCATCCGTTGCCTGGTCCACCTTGTCGTCGTACTCTAAACAAAGGAAGTTTGAGTCTCCCACTCCCCCCTTGCCCTTGTGCAGTTCTTTCCCTTCCCTCCCCTCCCCCGCAAGTCAATGAGTTAGTCTGCAGATTGCTTCACACCTTTCGGTTATCCCTCACGCTCCTGGTCAAGGAAACATCATTGCCTTGATTAGGCGCAGGTCTCCCTCTGTCGACGCCAACACATATATTCTAGAGGATAGACCCATAGGTCCCTGTACCTTGGTTTCATTAACATCATTGATGAGTTCCTTGGACCACTTGAGAGGAGTCCTTAGTGCCTCTCGGGATGGTTTTTTCTCATGTGCTCGACTTCAACTCCATCATTGCACCGTTGAGATTAATACAGGGTTTTTTCCACACAGTACTCGGTCGAAGACCCCGGATGTCACCCGACTCTAGCACATTGGTGAGTCCACTCGAGGGACCTAAACAGGTTATGTCACTTGTGATTTTCAGGTTGCGTTGGAGACAGTGTTTAGAAGCCCCAGCAGTGCTTCGATATACCTTTATGATTGAGACAACATACTTGTACCACAGAGACTCGGACTCTCAATCAGTGAGTCCATACAGCTATGTACCATTCCAGATCTAGCAGACCGTCAGTCATGAAGATATAACATTCCATGAGAATGCCATGGGTCCAATGTACCAGATTAGCATTGTATTCAGCCTCACATAGAGGCAACCAGCATTGTAACATTAGTTGTATATGATTAGCTCTTGCATTTTAGAGCATAGATCAAATGATTCTTTTGACTTTGTCATGAGCATGGGAATTCTTGCCTCGTCCATATATGTGTCACACATTTATCGTATCTCACCCATTGATGGGAACCAAATTAATACAAAACCAAAAGCCACCATGCCCCAACCCCAGAAGCACCACCTCTCGACAACAAATCCTATGATGTTTGTCGACCATACATTGAGCTCCTGCTCTCACACATCAGGGGGCAATCTGTTCACCCAAAAATCCCCCACATAGCTCTCAATGGCCAACACCACCCAAGGAAAACAATTTCACAACACTCATTTCACTCCATAAGACCTTCCATGACCTTCCATTTGACCCCCACACCTCCAAAAGAGCCCAAGGATGAAGAAAAGGGCTAAAAACCCAAAGAAAGAGCCCAAAATAGACCCCCGGGAGTTAAAGCCCTAAAAAAGGGGATAAAACCCTGAAAGGGGCTAAAGTTAGGGCGGAAGGGGCTAAAGGCCCAAAAAAGGGGCTAAAGCCTTGACCAAGGGCTTAAAACCCTAAAACCCCTTGGAAAAACTATATAAGGAGGGTGGGGGGTCACTCTAAAGACACTCCTCATTTGCATATCGTTATGCTGCCCATGGATGCTTTGAGACCTCTTGCTCTCAAACCACCCACTCTCCCTCTTTTTCATCTCCATTTCTCCAAGCCATTGCTCCCCAACCACGAGAGAGGTGCTCCCATGAGCTAGGGCATGGTGGCCCATTTCCACCCAAGTGAGGTATAACTTATTTTTATGCATGTTTATTTGCTTACTTTGTTTTCTAACCAATATTTTCATTTGCAGGTTTTCCATTGACTTTGTTTGCAGGTTGTTTCATGGTAGCTTAGGTTTGTTTTGCAGGTTTTGGAGGCGGAACCCTAACCCACTGTGTGTAGAGGGCTTCACCAATGCTCCATAATTGCTTCTTGTTTATTTTTCCTGTCATTAGCTATTAGATTCAGTTCACTATTGTAGCCATATGCTTAGATTAGTTTAGTTTCAATTCGCAGCTCTGTTTTTACCATTTTACATTCCGTTTTTTACTGTTTTCTAAGGGTAGAAACCTAACCTTGTGCCCTATAGGCACAAGGGAGCCATTTTTACCCCTGTAATGAGGAGTAATTCTCACTATAGCTTTGGCGACTCCATAGGGTCGATCCCACAGGATCCCTGGGCAAAAAATTTCAAGTTTTTCAAGTCTTTCAGCTTTTACACTAGTTTTCAAAAATGTTCTGTTAGATCTGTTTAAATATTCTTTATTTCTTGTTTTCTGTCAATGCAGAAGCCTTTCCTAGGCCGAGCTGAGTCAGACTAACCCAGTACTAGTTACTGTTGGCCAGACTTGACCCTGCAGCACCAAAAACACCCCTTTTCGGAGCAGGTCACTCTTATTGGGGGAAAAGGTTAGGGAAGGCGCACTTAATTGGTAGATAGGCATGCCTAGGGAACACTTAATCCTTAGACAGGTGCGATTTCATCCCAGGAGCTCAAGTCGCGGCTGTTTTGGCATTTTGTGCAACCCCCTCGCTCATTTTTGGAAAAATATCATGGGATTTAGTTAGAAATGTGCGGCCTGTCACACAGAAGTTGTTTTTCAGTTTAATTAGCAGCAATTTCTAGTTTTATAGGACTGTTAGTGCGGCCCAGCCACCTCTGTCCACCATTACAGGTCTCTATTTATTTCAGTTTTCAATTTTTGCAAATAAATCAATGAACAATGTGTATATGCCAATCCAATCACTAAGGTTCAATAAAATGAATTAGCCTAACTAAAATTCACATAAAATTAACCATCTTGCTGCCTCCTTCCTCCTCTACCTAGTCATCACCCTCTGGGGTATTCTGGGATACAAAGAAGGGACAACTCATATAGATCTAGGCACTCCATGGCATTTTTCATAAACCACTAAAACCAGGTGACATGGAAGGTACCGGGGGTAGAGAAGGAGGGCTTCTCACGGCGGTAAGTGTCCTCCCTGCTTGACCAACCTAGCACTTGGGAGGTGAACTGAGGATCTAAGGATGGGCTTAGTCCCATTGTGTTGAGATCCCAACACCTTCTCTTGGTTGAAGAAGAATACCACTGAGAGGTAGACACTTAGTTAGGCCAACAATTTAGGGTTAATCACAATATTTGCTTGCAAGTTTCTGTTTACATTTGCATTCAAAACCATGATGTGAACTCTACCATGAATTCATAAACCATATTGCAAACCAAATACCAGAACAAGCAAGCAAACTAGCACACCGTACCACATAATTAACCCAACTCAGTTCATGACGCTGAGTGAGCCTTAAAATTTATAAAATTTACACTAAGTTCAATCAACTCTGCAGTCTTTGACATAAGTCCCTAACTTCTACAACTGTGGGAAGTACTTGGGATTTTCCCAGAAACTCATTGTGAGGAGTACCACAGGAACCCCAAAGTAGCTGGCTGCTGAGAGGAATTGTCAAGCGAAACGGGAAACGACCCCTTCCGATTGAGTAGAGTTACCCATGAGGAACAAGCCAAATGCTTTCTTCTAGTAGTCTTGGTGGCCGAGAGACCACCTTCATCCAGTAGGAATCCATTGAAACCGGGGTCCAAATTTCATACCCACCAGTTTCATACACACAAGCCAACAAAATTGATCCTCCACGGTCTTCCTCACGCCTAAGAGGCGAACCACCACCATTTGGAACACTCAGTCGGCACCATCGTATCCGTTCTCAGTGATCTTCCACACCATCAGAGGGCCACACAACCTTTGATTCTGATTCAGACCCATATCAATCTGAACCAGACCTCCACACCGCACCATCTAGCCCCATGGCTACTGCATATCCGGATCCATTTTTCAGTCTAACCTTAGCAAGTGGACCCATGTCCACATCACAACTAGTCACCCACAATGTGGTACGCGGCCCAAGCACAGTCATGCAGACTGTCATTAGCCAATTGCCCCCACCCATAGTGACCAGCCAAGCTGGTCCAATGGCCACACATGGGGGCAGTGGCCCCTCCACACATATTGTCCCACCTGCCACGCAGGGGGGCAGTGCACTAACCACCCACATTGCCCCTACTACCATACAAGGGGGCAATGCCCCCGCCACCCATACCATCCCACCCACAGCAATTGGGGGCATTGGCCTATATGCTATGGTACCACCACAAGCACCTCAAGCTGTGTAGATGCACTATGCACCTGCAAACCCCACCCCCATTGTAGCCCCATCCCACATCAATTTGGGATCAAATCTTCCATTCATGGTCTGCTTGAACTTGGTTGACTTGGATAGAATGACAAATGACCCCATCCATCACCAAGATTTTTGGCCACCCATGCTAACTAAGCTGCCTTCAGACATCCCAAAGTTTGAAAGCAAAGCCGGGGAATGTCCCCAAAATCATATAATGACCTTCCATCTATGGTGCTCATCCAATAGCATCGAGAAGACTCCATCAGGCTGAGGTTGTTCCAACGCACCCTCATAGTGCTACAGCCAAATGGTACATTGAGCTGCCACAAGCCAAGTAGCCTGACTTCAACTCCCTAGCCTTCATGTTCCTGCAGTATTTCCATCTCCCTGTCAGATATGACGAAAGGGTGGAGATCCTGTTATCCTGTCGCCAAAACACTGCCACCCACATCACTGACCATATCCATGAGCAGCGGCGATGCCGCAGCTTGTGCAATATCCAACTTGATGAAAGGATCTTTTTAGATTGGTTACTCAAGACTTTTCTCTCACCCATCGCAAAGGACGTTGCATCTGAACGTCCCCAATCTGAAGAAGAGGCCATACTGAAGGCCGAACAATTTGAATTCATCTAAGCCAAGTCGAGATACTTGTATCATCTGTCATCCCAGATTCTCCCCGTCCAAGTACCTCTTACCGCGACGCACCGGGGGCATCCCACGCAGTGGATGGAATCATAGGGTCAGTCTCCCAACAACCACTGCCTCAACCGACACCACCTATCGTCGCACCACAACCAAGCAACACTGCTAATGTTGCTTACCAAAACCAAGCTCCGAACTATTCTAGAATGATGTCTCAGTTCAGAGAGACAACTTCCTACGCACAACCTGCGCCACTGCGATGAGCTTAAGCTATGAATTGGCTAGCACAACAGTACGTGGGGAAAATGCCCACATTCATGGCACCACTAGTGCAGCAAGTCCAAGCCACCGCCCACGCTCCACCCGCCCCATTGGGTCAAGTATTTGCATATAAAAACCATCCCAACCAGCCTGCCCCCAACAATCAACAAGGGCAAGCTAGAAATAAAAGGCCCCGCAACCAGGGCAACAACCAACTATAGGGAGGCGGTTAACAACCGAATCCCCCCAACAATGCTGTAGCAAAACAGCCATCCCAGAACCCCTCACGACCAAATGCACCAAGACTCAATGCCCCATTGTGCACAAACCAACTGTGCACACTCTGTGAGGTCTACATGCACTATACATTTGAGTGCCCCCTCATGGGTCGTGCCAAGCAGGCCATTCGAAACGAGGCCCAACAGGTTGCCAACGCCACAAACCAAGCACAACCCAACCCGACACCAGAAGGACCTCCTCCCATGGTGCTTCAAAGCCCATTACCAGTCCAAGGATTGTTGCCAACCGCTACCCCTCCCCAGGCCACTCCCAACACTCTGGGGGCAACACCCATGGCCGAAATAGGTGTCCACCACCTGATGACCATGACCACTGAAGAGGTCAACTTACAAACTAGACGAAACTAGTACGGCACCATTGCTGAACCTGTCGACTCAACAGCAACATCTACATCTAAGACAACCAACCTACCTCTCCAATTACCCCTGTTCCTACGCCCCCCCATACGTAGAATCACCAATAATGCCACAGCTAGAGTTGCAGTTAGCTATAGCATTGTGGATGATTTGGCCCAAATGCCAACTACCATGTCTACTCTTAAGGTACTTAAAACGTTCCCAACACAGCGAAAAGCCTTACTAGCTTCCCTAGGGGCAGTAGACCCCTCCGGTTCCAAGCTAATCATCTTTGGCATAGAAAATAGAGAGCCGTGCATGCCCTCCACTATCTCCTTCCAAATCCTGGTATCCATCCGGAACTTGGTTGTGCACCGATGCATAGTGGATGAGGGGGCATCCACGTGCATCATGTCTACCTTGGTTTGGCAGAAGCTTGGATCACCAATTCTACAACCATCTTCCACGACTTTGTGGGCTTATGACGGACACCCCACGAAAGCCCAAGGAATCCTCCCTCATGTCCCCATCACTTTATCCGGGAAGACAGTCATGATTGACATTGAGGTCATCAATGCTCAACTGGATTACAACCTCCTCCTTGGAAGGAGTTACATGTACGCCATGCGAGTAGTCGCGTCAACTATCTTCTACCTCATGATGTTCCCCCACGAAGGGAATATTGTGACGGTTGACTAGCTCACCTACCATGATCCACAAGGGTTAACAGCACCATCCAACGTTATCCCTACCATCACCACCACCAAGCCGCAAAGGGCGACTGCACATGCTAACGTCATCCCTGCAACCAACACTGTGGTTGAAACACACCAGCTTCCCCACCGTTGAATGTGGGCCTTGGGTTGTTTACTGATCCCACCATGACAGTTCCTTTCCCGGTTGTGTCACCACCACCGACACAAAATCAAACTGTGAACTTGTGCATGGTCTCATCAAGCACCGCTGCACCCAAATAGCAACCGCAGCTGCAGCCCCAACCACAACCACAACATCGTTCGCAGCCGCAACGCCAGTAGCAGCCGTAACATCACCCGCAGCAGCAGCACTATGCGTAGCCGCAGCCACAACCTCACCCCCACATGTAACCAGCTAGGAGTTATGTGGGCTCATCTCCGGTCTATACAATTCCCTTCCTCTTTCCCCCACCTGGTGTCATGAGTAAGCCGGTCGTGGCCACCTTAAGCCTACCCAACCTTACATTGGGGATCCTGGTGTGGTATCTAGATCCACCAGCTCAACCAGCCATGCCCCAGGTTGTGCTAACTTCGGTCCAACCTATTACGTTTGAGTCTCGCCCCCCACCTGGTCCACATAAGCCAACCACCACACCCACACTTACACCGCCCCAACCCAAAAGGGCGAGGGGGAAGAACACCAAAGCCATTGCAGAACCACGGCCAGTACCACCTTGTGCCATCTGTGAACAACAGGGCCACCCAACTCAGGATTGCCCTGAAATCCCAGTGATCCATGCGCATTTGGATGCCATGGATACGAATGAAAAAATCCCCATGGTTGAACTCCCAACCGTGCCGGTAGTAAAGAACAAGGCATTAAGGATGAACCATGCTTGCACCCTTTGTGGCTTGTATGGAAATTACTCCCACCATTGCCAAGACTTACCTGAATTTCGACTGGCTCTTGCTGACCTTCGTCACCATTCCCTTGAATCTGAGGTCACCTTGATCGAAGAAGTTCACCCCCCACCGCCTTCTTCAGACATCATGTCCATCTACATGATGTCCATTTTTGCAGACCCTCTTGTCTCCACCATCACTGATGGTCCATTAGACCTGTCTCTTCCATTGTTTCCGCAGCCATAGCCGCAACCTCAGTTGCAACCTCAACTGCAGTTACCAGGTAAACAATGGGGTTCATTCCCGATCAACATGATCCTTTTTCTTTTTCTTTTCCTTTTATTTATCCTACCATCCAGGATCATGAGTAAGTCTACTTTGGCAACCCTCCATCTACAAGATTTCACACTAGGAAATCCTCTGTGGTACTTTGAACCACCTACCATACCTCTAAGTCCCCAGGATGTGTTGACTCATGTCCAACCAATTGAGATGAGGTTGCACCTACCTCCAGGTCCATCAAAGACTCCTTTTGTCTCCAAGCCTACCCCTCTTTCTCCAACAGAGACTGGGGGCAAGGCCATAAAAACCACAACCTATACCATTTACATGATCTCTAGTACCATTTTCCCTTTTGTCTCGTCGGCCGTGGAATATCCACCTGATATATCTCGGTACCACTTACGCGATGACAAAGAGATCTGTAAGACTGGCTTCAGTTTTACCCCATTCCATTTAAACCATAGTGTGGAATTAGTTCTTCCCATAAAAGACCAGATTTCGTCACCCTGCCTTGCCAATGACCTTCATCTTGGCAAGGGGGCACACCTCTTTGCTGACTCAGATGACCAACTATTGAAAAACCCACGCAATGGGCTCTACCTCAAGAGATTTTATGCTTAACATCACCAATGAGTCGCTTCATTTTATTTTCTTTTTTTCAACGTGTTTAGCACAAGTCAAGGGTGGCAGCATCAACTGCCAATCCAAAGCCACCCAGAACTGGTTTGAGACACCTCTCACACCTCTGGGCTCAAATTTCCATTTCCTTATGAGACCATCGTCTCATGTTTAATAATTCAATTCGGGACCATTTCCCACAAGTCACCTCGATTCACGTGCCATGTCATGATGATGTGAGCATCTACAGACCAGTACTCGTATCACACTTCGTGACTGCTACTTATGCGAGCGATTGGGCCGCCGCCCGTTAAGGATTGTACTATAGTTTTAATTTTTGTATTTATAATTGTCTTTTTTTTCACCGCACCTTACGCGGACATCTAGACCATCGTCCACAAAACCCTTTTGTTTTTCTGCCATGTATTTGGCATAGAAGCGTCCTCAGGCCATTGCCCATCAAGGACTATAATTTTTGCTTTTATTTTATTTTTAACACATAGATTGTCTTTTCTTTTGACCGCACCTTATCCGAACTTCTGGACCACTGTCCACAAAACACTTTCTTCTCTTTCACGTACTTGGCATATAAATGCCTCCAGACTTGTACTTACATTGCATGTGGTCAAGTCTGTCCACATCAACACACACACACGCTCTCCTGACCTCTAGCCGAGAGCCACCTTGGTTTGCATGCCTTTGCCGCACCGTCTCACAGGCCTCTGCCACGATCTATCCCACGCATTTATTGGTATGTTTGAGAGCAATCTGCTTCATCCATACTGCGCAAATGACCTTTGGACTTCTGTCCACCGTCCTGACATGGGGAACCGCTCGTGCCACCACTATCGGTTGACCACAGTGGAGTTTCGTTTAAGCTCTTTTCTGACTCCTTAAAACAATGAAAAGATCGTCGAGCGCAGCTGCTTCCTTTCCCACTCACTAAAGTATAGGAAAGGGCATCTACATCGTCTCGTTTACCTCCTTTTGCAAACCATGTAGGCCATTTCATGAAAAGGACCTCCTTGGCACACTCAAGCCAAGACCATTCCCCTCTACATACTTTCATTCTTTCTCAGGTAGAGGGACCGCACTTGAAGAAAAAGCTCACCACTGGTTGTCGTTAAGCTCTTTCCCAACCGTTTCATCAAGAAAATATCACCGAGAAAACTTGGTTTCATTCATGCTCATGAAAGTATTTGAATGACCGTCCAGTCAGTATAGGTTTAACCTTTTTCGGCTTGATTGGGCTACCAACGGTAAATAAGTCTCCCATCACCTCCAGGATGGGCGAGCTCTCCTATGTATACTTTTATCCTTTTTCGGGCACATAAGACTACCAATGAAAAAGAGCCCCCATTGGAGTCTTCTTCGTGCTTTCAGACTCTCTAAAATTGAAAGCACCATCGAGCATTTACCTTCTCGGGCTCGCCAAAAATCCACGAGATCGTACCACAACCGTGTCCATAGACACCACCCCACAGAAAATAGTTTGGCAGCATTCCCACATTGGGTCACCTTTGTTCAGAGTACTCTGCAATGTGCCTTCCTTGGATCCCATCAGTATCAAAAGTGTCCTCCACCTCCAAGTATCTCCCATCTGCAGCGACATTCCCGGTATTATAGCTATGATCCCATTCCCATGAGTTAAGTTTCATCCGCTGCCTGGTCCGCCCTGCCGTCATACTCTAAACAAAGGAAGTTTGAGTCTCCCACTCCCCCCCTGCCCCTATTCAGTTCTTTCCCTTCCCTCCCCTCCCCCGTAATTCAGTGAGTCTATCCGCAAATTGCTTCACACCTTTTGGTTATCCCTCGTGCTCTTGGTCAAGGAAACATCATTGCCTTGATTAGGCGTAGGTCTCCCTCTGTCGACGCCAAAACATATATTCTAGAGGATAGACCCAGAGGTCCCTATACCTTGGTTTCATTAACATCATTGATGAGTTCCTTGGACCACTTGAGAGGAGTCCTTAGTGCCTCTCGGGATGGTTATTTCTCGGGTGCTCGACTTCAACTCCATCATCGCACCATTGAGATTCGTACAGGGTTTGTTCCACACAGTACTTGGTCGAAGACCCCGGATGTCACCTGACTCTAGCACATTGGTGAGTCCAC
This sequence comes from Pseudotsuga menziesii, assembly GCA_001517045.1. Classification (NCBI taxonomy): domain Eukaryota; kingdom Viridiplantae; phylum Streptophyta; class Pinopsida; order Pinales; family Pinaceae; genus Pseudotsuga; species Pseudotsuga menziesii. The sequence goes on from LPNX010453139.1 coordinate 1,567,961, forward strand.
TTGAGGGACTTAAATAGGTTATGTCCCTTGTGATTTCCGGGTTGCGTTGGATATAGTGTTCAAAAGCCCCAGAAGTGCTTAGATATACCTCTATGATTGAGACAACATACTTGTACCACAGAGACTCGGACTCTCAATCAACGAGTCCATACAGCTATGTACCATTCCAGATCCAGCAGACCATCAATCATGAAGATATAACATTCCATGATAATTCCATGGGTCCAATGTACCAGATCAGCATTGTATTCAGCCTCACACAGAGGCAACCAACATTGTAACATTAGTTGTATATGATCAGCTCTTGCATTTCAGAGCATAGATCAAATGATTCTTTTGACATTGTCATGAGCATGGGAATGCCCGCCTCGTCCATATACATGTCACAGATTTATTATATCTCACCCATTGATGGGAACCAAATTAATACAAAACCAAAAGCCACCATGCCCCAGCCCCGGAAGCACCACCTCTCGACAGCAAATCCTATGATGTCCATCGGCCATACGTTGAGCTCCTACCCTCACAGATCATGGGGCAATCCGTTAACCCAAAAATCCCCCACATAGCTCTCAATGGCCTACACCACCCAAGGACACCACCTCACAACACTCATTTCACTCCATAAGACCTTCCATGACCTTCCATTTGAACCCCACACCTCCAAAAGAGCCCAAGGATGAAAAAAGGGCTAAAAACCCCAAAATAGACCCCCAGGAGCTAAAGCCCTAAAAAAGGGGATAAAACCCTGAAAGGGGCTAAAGTTAGGGAAAAAGGGGCTAAAGGCCCAAAAAATGGGCTAAATCCTTGACTAAGGGCTTAAAACCCTAAAACCCCTTGGAAAAACTATATAAGGAGGGTGGGGGGTCACTCTCAAGACACTCCTCATTTGCATATTGTTATGCTGCCTGTGGATGCTTTGAGACCTCTTGCTCTCAAACCACCCACTCTCCCTCTCTTTCATCTCCACTTCTCCAAGCCATTGCTCCCCAACCAAGAGAGAGGTGCTCCCATGAGCTAGGGCATGGTGGCCCATTTCCACCCAAGTGATGTATAACTTCTTTTTATGCATGTTTATTTGCTTACTTTCTTTTCTAACCAATATTTTCATTTGCAGGTTTTCCATTGACTTTGTTTGCAGGTTGTTTCATGGTAGCTTAGGTTTGTTTTGCAGGTTTTGGAGGCGGAACCCTAACCCACTGTGTGCAGAGGGGTTCACCAATGCTCCATCATTGCTTCTCTTTTATTTTTCCTGTCATTAGCTATTAGATTCAGTTCACTATTGTAGCCATATGCTTAGATTAGTTTAGATTCAATTCACAGCTCTATTTTTACCATTTTACATTCTGTTTTTTACTGTTTTCTAAGGGTACAAACCTACCCTTGTGCCCTATAGGCGCAAGGGAGCCATTTTTACCCCTGTGGTGAGAGAAATTCTCACTACATAGGTTGTCTCTCCTTTCTCCTCAATGCTTTAGGAAAATATCATCTAGGGCCTCTATGCCGGCCACTATTCCAGCAGGCAGTTCCTTAACCACTTCCTAGCCTGACCATCTAGGCTTTGCACAAAAACCCTAGTCCATACATATTCTTGCTCTATGTTAATATTTTCAGCATAGCTATAAAATGCCTCTAGATGTTCTTCAGCAGTTGAATCCCCTTCCCCTGTAAACTTAGGCATATACTTGAGATAATCCCTAGTAGGCATGGCTACGAGGGGATTTGGAAAAATTAGGGGTGCATACCTAGCTACCAGGATCCTTTCCATCTTGTTCAATTGAGGGGCAGCCATATTAGAAATGGGTATGGACAGGTTTGAGGAAGGCAACACTAGTGAAGCTACTTTCTTAGAAGGTGGTGGTATACTAATCCTAGTGGAGTCACCAGGGATTGGATCTTCACAAGCAACAGTGCTTGAAGATGCCCAAACCCTAGATTTTTCTGATGTATCTATAAATTCCTGAGAATTAAGAGTTTCAGTAGAAGAAATAATAGTAGAAATATTTCTTGAAATACCTGATGTAGCTTTTTGTGCAGCACTGCTGGTCTATCTTAGTAAATCCCTAGCTCTTCTCAAAATTTCCTCTGGATCTGAAACTGGTGTTGTTGGTGGCCCCTTAGGGTTTTCTTTGGTACTTGGTATTCTTGAAGCCACCTTATATCAATGGAGTCACCAGATAGATGATTACAACCATAATAGTGTCCAAGGTTTGTTTATCTTCAAAGCAAGGATCTGTGTCGTCTCCCAGGGAAGCTAAACTTCAGTCTCCTCTCCCTGGCAATGGCGCCAATTTGTTATCACTCCAGGAAACTCCTCTAGGTTGTATCTCGAGGATGCCTGGTAACTTAAAATGTTTTTAGGGTTTTTTGATATGGATCAAGTCAGGTGACCTATATAGCCTTTCACTCTCAAGACATGCATGAAGCTCACTCAATTACAAGGCTTTTAGTTACAACTTGTTCTGTCACACCCCGGTTTTGACCCTGTTTGCATTAAAGATACATGATGTATATCTTGTAATTAATCATGGTGTGGAGCTAAAGGCAAAATACCCACCATCGATTTGGTTGTGTTATGTTTCGGTGATTGGAATCGTTGCCGATGGTTTGTCATGCTATCGGACACATTATAGTTTTGGCATCATGTAAATATGCACTTTAATTAAAATGATCCTACAACCAGCTACGACGATGCAACGATAATGAAAAGGGCATGATTTTCCTAAGGATAAGGGGGGGATTGTTAAACATTAAGCCTTTGGGGGGAAAAGCCATGTGTCAGTTGTTAAAAAACCTTGATGTTAATTGGGGAAGTTATTGCTGAGTAGTGGTGGGTGTGGCAGGACTGTCAGACCTTTCCCACGTGCCCACTCCACCAGCAGACTCTTCATCTTCATGTCGCATGGGTAGAGAAGCATTTTTCCCATTCTCTCCACTCTCCCATGACTCCATTTCTTGTTCATCCTCATGCCCTGGTTGGGGGGGATTCTCTCCATTAATTTTGCTATCCTGAGGCAGGGACGTGATTCTCTCCTCACGCAGAGAGAGAAGCGCGGCCTCCCATTCGAGTGTGGACCCTGAGCGATTTACCCATCGAGTTGTGTTCTTCCTACAATTCTCATTCATGATTTTCCCTGTGTAGGAGCCAATCATGCTCGGGGTTGTGTGTCTGTGTGTTCCAAACCAATTTTGACGGTGGATGTGTGTTTCCTTGTTGATTTGTGAGATTGGGTTGTTGCGATTCCCCTGATTTGTGGGTTGTTGTTGTTCTCCCCTAGATCTATGGTTTGCTGTGGTTTTGCCCACATTGTTCATTTGCTATGGCTACAAGTATCTTTCGGGTCGCTGCTGAGTTGTTTTGTCCATGCTAGGTCCAAGAACAACTTTGAATCACCTTGCTTGGATTGATCTGCGTTCACCCTGTTTTCCTTTGTTTCCTCACAAATCTTTGAATCACTTGGTTTTACTGCGGGTATGCAGTGGTTGGTCTTTGGACTATGTAGAGTGGGCTTGAAAGCTGGGTATGATTGAGAAACTTGGTGTTTGGGAGATACACAGATAGATTTAGATGGTTGGATTTCTTCTCCACAACCTAAAAATAGCACTAGAAAGGGAAGTCAGGGCCTGAGGGACTGTGAAGTAGAGAAGGGACTGATTCCTAGTGTTGGGTGTGTGTGGGTGTCTTAGAAGTCAGGCTGGCCCTGGTGTAGGCATGCTTAGCTCCTCCATGAGCTCACCAGCTTAGCATTCAGCTTCTCCCATCTCCTTGATAGCCTGATAAACCCTACGGTGTCGGCTTGGCTGTTTTATGTATCCTTGGCTATGTGTAAGCCTGCTTGTTCCTTATTCGTTGGGGGATCATGCCCAACTCGGGGGTGGTAGTGTTGATGAGAGATTGATGAGCATGCTGGCCTATGGTTGGGTGGAACATTGCAGCGATGTAGCTGGTTGTGGGACGAGTTCTTTATAAGATAAGCATTCTTGACTATTTCATCTCTGCAATTATATTTGATGTCTAATGAACTATGATGAACATGTTGAATGCCTGAATGTATGTTTGCTTCCCCTATGTATGTGAATGCTTATGCATTTTAGCATGTTTTATGTTTAAGCATTTTATTTCAGCATTTTATGTATGTACATGTTCATGGGGGTAGTTTCCCGAATCTTTAGTGTATGGTAGCGTCCTCTTCACCGGTCGGAGGGCCGAGGACGTTACATTATGGTATAAGAGTGCATGTTACAGCATGGGCCTGAATGGGCCGTGAATATGCAGTGACGGAGCCATCATTGTAGCATTGGGCCTCAGAGGGCCATGAGAAACCAGTTAGCAGAGGAAAGTTACCTTCTGCCCAGAAGAAATCAAAAGAAAATCGGTGAATGACAGGAAAATTCATAAAAAATTTCAAAGTGCCGAGCTCGTCGGATCATCGGAGGACTTAGTGGGAAGCTCCTCCGATATAGCGGAGAATCTAGTCGAAAGGTCACCCAACAAGGGACAGGCAGAAATAATTTCATGAAATTTTTCTAAGTGCCAAGACCGTCAGCTCATTGGAGAACTTAGTCTGAAGCTTGTTCGATGCATCGGACAGCCTAGAAAGAAGTCCGCCCAACGGGGAACCGGCGGGGGAGAATTTTCGGAAGTGGTCGAATATTGGAAGTTGATGAAGGTTTCGGTGAAAATTAGAGGAAACATGAGCTGATACATCGGCTCAACTTAACTAAAGATCGCTGAAACAGCGGAGAAAACTAGTGGACATAGGTGCCGATACGTTGGCGGAAAAGAGAGGAAGTTAGTTGGTTGATCCGTCGACATAGCGGCGACAAGAAGAAGATAAAGAGAAAAATTTCGAAAAATATTTCAAAAAATATTTCTAAGTGATTGAGACCATCAACGATAGGCGAAAGTTAGTGGATGGAACCACCAAAACATTGGCCCCTTTTAGCCGGAAATGCTTCCCATACTGTCGGCAGAAGAGAAGATGAACACGGAAGCGATGGTTTCGCCAGAAAATAGATGAAGGAAGAGCCGTAGTTTCGGCAGAGATCTTTCGAAGACCAATGAAACATTGGCGAGAATTAGACGATGAAGCAGCTGATGCAGTGGCAAACATCGAAGAAAAATAGAATATGAGATCACTAACAGATAGATGATGAGGGTGCCGAGACCGCTGGCGGAAGAAAGGAGATAAGGAAATTTCCAAATATTTTCTAAGTACAAAAAAATTCAAAAAATTTTAGTTGAAGAGATCACCGATGAACGTCATCGGTGAAAGTTAGTGGTTTGGATCGCCGATGCGTCAGAGAACATTAGAGGATTGGATCGTCGACACGTAGGAAGAAATTAGTTGATGGGTCTGCCGATGTGTCAGGAGAATTTAGTTGTCTTGAGCGTCGATGGATGTCGGAAAAGTTTAGTTGTTTGTGACTCCCTTCGTTGCAGCTGTCAACTGGACTATCACTCCGACGATTAAAGCTTTCAACCACCGATAGTGCTCTGGTCGCCGACACAGCGGAAAGAGTTGGTGTTTGGGTATTCGACACCATGGAAAAATTCAATGGTTTGATGGTCCACGGAGCCCACAGTCGGTTTGCTGCCCACCGTTGCAGCTACCTATAGAACTAGTCACCCAATGAATAGTGGATCCGATCGTTGATATGGTGTTATGGGAGTTTGTTCCTCGTCGATGCGGTAGTGCTTAGCGGTCTTGATCACCGATAATAGTCCTCGGCATTGCCGATAAAGTTTGGAAGCTTAGACAACTACAGATCCAACACATCGGAGGAAAATAGACGATCATACCGCCGATGGGCAGCAGAGAAAGCTAGTTGTTTTGACCGCCGAAGTGTCATAATTTTAGATGGGATGAGACCCGATTTGACAAAAAGGAAATTTTGAGTTTTTCAAAGTGGGACTCTTCAGGGATTTCAGCTGTCTTTTAGTGATATTTTCAGCAATTCTTCAGTGGATTACAGAGCTGAAAAGGAAAAAAAAATTCTAGGTGGCTGAAGTTGGCAATTCGGACCAAAATACAGTTGTATGTAAAAGTGTATAATTTTGGCAAAAATCGTCATTCTAGAAGTGGTGTGGTTTTCACATCCAAAGTCAGAATGGAGCATGTGGATAGGTGTTGGAAATATTATCCAACAAGGAACAAAGGCGAATCACCAGAATTTGAATGAGGAGAAGAAAGTACAAGTGGTTGTTGAAAAAAAAATGTTGCTGTCAATTTGGACAATCCGAGGATTGCATGCCTAGAGATAGAAAAGACCATGAAATCGAACCAGCTATTATGCGAAAGAGGAATTCCAAGCAAAGATGAGGGTTTTGAAAAGTAAAGTCCCTTAAACCCTGTCTTGATAACTATATTATATTTTATAAGCTTGTGTACATAGAAATTATGGCATGGGGATGCTGAAAATGCATGGGGATATGCTTGCATGCATAGGATATTACATATTAGTAAAAATAGTGAGAATTATACATTTATAACGAACCACTAATGGTAAATATTGCATTGGTGTTGGCATTAGTGGAAAAGAAAATAACCAACGACAACATGAGCATGGCCGAATATGTTGTTGATGTTGATGAATGTGACCAACAACCCTATGGAGAAAGGGATAAGGCAACAAATCTAGGATCAAAAGTTGGTGAGGGATTTTTGCAATCTCTTGCAAGAGACCAACCAAACTGGTAATGTCAAGGGTGTAAGTAGGATCCATGCAGGTAATGGTTTAATTATGAAATTTGCATGAAGTGGAAAAGAAAGAGATCTCATACCATGTGGTTATTTAAAATTTATACTACACTCATATAGAAATGTATCATGCCTGTATATGTTGTTATGAGCTTAGTAACCCAAAGAAAGTGGGTATTGATGGTCTTGATTATAGTAATGCATCCTATAGGAGGTAGTCATGGTTAGGCGATGGTATGTTTGAATGCATAAGTACTCCTAAATCAATACAAGGTGTCATTGAGTGGATATGCATTAAGAGATTTTATAAATCTTGTAGTTATGCATTGAATGGATGCATATGAAAGGTTTGAGTAAATGTTGTAAATATGCCTACATAAGTATGGGTGCAAATGTTGTGATGCATTGCATGAATGAATCAGGATAGTGCATGTGTTATTATGACTAACCAATGGCTGAAATGATGAATTGATGATAATTCTAGAATCCTTTCAAGAGTTGTTATGAATGCAGGATAGTAAGTGCATGAAGAGGGTAGTCATGATTGATTGGCTTCCATAATGCTCCATGGAAGGGCAAGGTGGTACAAACGATACGCCTATGAAGTAAGGAGTATCTAAACACTTCATTTAAATGGCATAAATGATGTGAATTTGCAATTTTAGTATGATAATGATTCACGTGAAGTAAATGAGTTTTGGTAATATTGATGCGATTAACAGCTGGAAGTATTTGAATTCTATAATTCTGAAAATGCTTCAGTGATTGTTGCAGCAATGAAAAAGTTATATGCATAAAGACTTATCAATTGTTTGGCTGATTGAAGTTCAGATTTTAGGTAGATTGTTTGTGGCGTGGCAATATGGGTAAGACCATGACAAAGGCCAAAATATACTCTGTGAATGATCCAAACCTCATGAGAAGAGTCTCATGGCTGTGAAATTAGTCTGTATGCAGAATGAGTTGTCAATTTGAATTTGTAAATTTCAGATTTGAGAAATTGCTGACAACTACTAATCACTATTGGCTTGCATAGAATTGTATCAGGAGGACGCATTGTAAGTGGGTGTTCATGTTATTCTAGTAAGCATAAAATCACAATGGGCATAGTGGTGCTTCTTACAAGAGACCAACAAATGAGGATCACCTCATTGCCAAGCAAATCCATTTTCGTTGTAGACAGAGTTGCAAATTCACATTGAATTTAATTACTAATGCCATTTCTTGGTTATGGTACAATCAAATTTGGATTGTATTGTTAGACAATAATTGACTATTTGGCTACTTGATGAATGTTCCAGGGGTACACGCTATAGGAAGACCATGTGTGATGTCTTGCAGGAGCCAAACTTCATGGGGAGGGTTTCCCCTATCTTGGAAATGGGTTTTAGGTGAAACTCCATTGGACATTTTGGAAATGTCCCATCTGCACTGCATGTTTGTTAAGAAACATGAGTGAGATGGTATAGATTATGTCGGTAAGACATGTGTGGATATGGAATGTGAAAGGAGTTGGGATGGAAAACTGAGGGACTGTGAACTCAGAGAAGGGAGCCCCCATTCCTCCTTAACGAAGGAATATTGCATCAGCAATGGATAAGTGTTCTATGACCCTAGCTAAGAATATGCATGTCAAATTGTTAAATTCCATATGCAGATCATGTTTTGATTTTATTTCCATTATGACAGATTGCTTGAGTATGAATAGGGCCTACATGGCTCACATCGAAAAGGGGTGCACACTTTTCCTGATGTTGAGTCATGAAAGGGTTTTCAATATTGACTACATCCTAGAGAGTGGACGCACTCCTGGTGTCTCAATACTTGATAGTGAATGATATTAAATATGATTACAGTTTTAGAGAAATAACACTGATGAGTTTGCTTATATTGCTTGTGTTGACAGGCTAAACAGATGCAGTTTGATTGTTGATATAAGTGCATGTGTTATTGTTGATGGCCTGATAAACCCAACTGTGTTGAATTGGCTGATTAGTTGTTGATATAAGTGTATTGTTGATATAAGTGTATTGTTGATATAAGTGCATGGCCTGATAAACCCAACTGTGTTGGCTTGGCTGATTTGTTCCTTCCCAGTCGTCGTGAAGGCGTACTGGCTGGACATTAATTACTTGATGTGGAGGAGCATCCTGCATGCTGACCTAACATCCAAGTCCATAGGTAATTCCAAGGCTTGCAAAGCAAAGTGGGACCCTATGGACCAACGAGGAAACAAACAATACAGATAAGTATTGGATTATCTTGCAACTTCTTGCTTATGAATATACTTGTGTATAGGGTTTGGTTATAATCTTCTAACTCTTGTTTAGAGACAAACCGATGAGAATAAACTAAACATGTGAATCTATTCAATGTTTGAATATAGGTATCGCTGGGAGAGAGGACTATGAGGGAATTCTAGGGGTGCATGTGGACATGTGACTATCCTGAAGAGCTCAAAATGGGCAGTAATGAAAAAGGTGCTAGTGGGACTGTGAAGGTCCTAGTAGCCGAGAGTTGTAGACAAACCATGTGGAGAGACTCCATGGTTGAGAGGTCTGGAATAGACCAGAGACACTAAGTGTAATGGCCAAGAAGGGTTGGTCCAGCATTCATGGTGAAGTGAAAGAGGCTAAGAGCATGAAAGCCACATTGGTGGTGTGAGTTCCAGAATGGAACAAGACAAAGAGGGGAAAGACTCTTGCTGCTCTCTCTTTCCTTTTTTTTGATGATATATATATATATATATATATATATATATATATATATATATGCATTGTGAAAATAGAATATTGTTGAATGCATGTATGGCTGAAAATAGAATGTGTTTATTTGCTTAAAATAAATTGTGAATGCTGGAATAGTTAATTCCCTACCCAAGAATGGACATGAATGAGCTCATGTGCCTGTTGGGAAGGCATGAAAAGTATGAAAGTCTCCTCTATAGGACTTGGACTGCGATGCCAATTGGGCAATTAATTGACTGATTTTAATGCCTATATTATGCTTGGTCTAACAGAATTACAATGATGCATTTCACAGGTGAGAAAAGTGAAATCTAGTTGTGCACATTGATCATGGCAGCAGACCAAAAGATATTGGACTTGGCTGGAAGTCTCCTTCAAACAATTGCCAATACCCAAGAAAATATTGGAGAGATGCTCAAGATACAGAAAAGGCAGAATGAGATGAACCACCAGATTTTGCAAGACTCTATTTTTTTGCAAAAGGAGGTAAAAATCCTTCTAGGAGCAATCCGTAAAGGAAAGGAAAGTGGATCAATGATGGGACATTCATCCAATCGGTCCATTAAGAAATGTTCCAAGCATGAAGACTCAAAGGAGATTGAGTAGGTAAAGATGAAGCAACGAGAAAAATGTTGGAAATTCGGAGGACATCATTACCACCGGGATTTCTCAACGAGGGAACATCAAGAGGATAGCAGCCACAAAGTTCCTAGACTTGGGGATGTGCCGAAAGCTGAGAACCAGCAGGAGAAGCTCATGGAAGCCAAAGGGCTTGGTCCTGAAAGTTCAAAGTAAATAGTTGAACGAAGGATAGATCTGCAAAATTTTGAAATTTTGGATGTGTAAATTGTATATGTATTCCTAAGTATTGGAACACCGAGGATAGTGTTATTCCAAGGGGGAGGGGAATGTCACACCTTGGTTTTGACCCCGTTTGCATTAAAGATACCCCAATTGCATTAAAGATACATGATGTATATATTGTAATTAAACGTGGTGTGGAGCTAAAGGCAAAAGCCCCACCATTGATTTGGTTGTGTTATGTTTCGACGATTGGAATCGTTGCTGATGGTATATCGTGCTATCCGACAGATTATAGTTTTGGCATCATATAAATATGTACTTTAATTAAAATGAACCTAAAACCAGCTACGACGGTGCAATGATAATGAAAAGGGTATGATTTTCTTAAGGATAAGGGGGGGATTGTTAAACCTTGAGCCTTTGGGGGGAAAAGCCATGTGTCAGCTATTAAAAACCCCTGATTTTAGTTGGGGTAGTTATTGCTGAGTAGTGGTGGGTGTGGTAGGACTGTCACTCCTTTCCCACATGCCCACTCCACCACCAGACTCTTCATCTTCATGTCGCGTGGGTAGAGAAGCATTTTTTCCATTCTCTCCACTCTCCCATGACTGCATTTATTGCTCATCCTCATGCGCCGGTTGGGGGGGATTCTCTCCATTGATTTTGCTATCCTGAGGTAGGGACGTGATTCTCTCCTCATGCACAGGTTTGAGTATGGGAGTTTTACTCTTGCAGAGAGAGAAGCATGGCCTCCCATTCGAGTGTGGACCCTGAGCGATTTACCCATCGGGTTGTGTTCTTCCTATGGTTCTCATTCAAGATTTTCCCTGTGCAGGAGTCATTCACACTCAGGGCTATGTGTTTGTGTGTTCCAAATCAATTTCGATGGTGGATGTATGTTTCCTTGCTGATTTGTGAGATCGGTCTGTTGTGATTCCCCTGATTTGTGGGTTGTTGTTGTTCTCCCCAAGATCTGTGGTTTGCTGTGGTTTTCCCCACATTGTTCATTTGCTGTGGGTGCAAGTATCTTTTGGGTTGTTGCTGAGTTGTTTTGGCCATGCTAGGGTCAAGAACAACTCTGAATTGCCTTGCTTGTCTTGAGCTACGTTCACCCTGTTTTCCTTTGTTTCCTCACAAAGCTGTGAATCACTTGGTTTTGCTGCGGGTATGCAGTGGTTGTTCTTCGTAATATGTAAAGTGGGCTTGAAATCTGGGTATACTTGAGAAACCTGGTGTTTGGGAGACACACAAACATAGTTAGATGGCTGTATTTCTTCTCCACAACCCAGGAATAGCACTAGAAAGGGAAGTCAGGGCCTGAGGGACTGTGAAGTAGAGAAGGGACTGATTCCCGGTGTTGGGTGTGTCTGGGTGTCTTAGAAGTTAGGCTAGCCCTGGTGTAGGCATCCTTAGCTCCTCCATGAGCTCACCAGCTTAGCATTCAGCTTCTCCCAGCTCCTTGATATCCTGATAAACCCTATTGTGTCGGCTTGGTTGTTTTGTGTATCCTTGGCTATGTGTAATCTTGCTTGTTCCTTATTCCTTGGGGGATCATGCCCAGCTTGGGGGTGGCAGTGTTGCTGAGAGATTGATGAGCACGCTGGCCTATGGTTGGATGGAACGTTTTAGTGACGTAGTTGGTTGTGGGACGAGTTCTTTATAAGATAAGCGTTCTTGACTATTTCACCTCTGCAATTATATTTGATGTCTAATGAACTATGATGAACATGTTGAATGCATGAATGTATGTTTGCTTCCCCTGTGTATGTGAATGATTATGCATTTTATCATGTTTTATGTTTAAGCATTTTATGTATGTACATGTTCATGGGGCTAGTTGCCCGGATCTTTAGTGTATGGTAGCATCCTCTTCGCCGGTCTGAGGGCCGGGAACATTACATGTTCAGTAGTTTGACAATAAGGCGTAGGGATGGAGAACTCATCAAGATGGCAGACTTACATACAAAATAGATGCATATAAATGGATAAATCCTGACAAGGATGGTACTTATAAATCAAATCACATTAACTCACCAATAATATGACAGCTATTAGCTATTAATCAACTTGAAAATAACCCAAATACACATTCAGGCATATGTATAGTAAAGATAGAGATGATGGAGAAATAATTCATCTATTTCAGAATGAACAAGATGAGAAGCTTGACAATATAATAGGCTTACAAATCCCCGAAGTCGAACCTTTATTATAGAATTGATCTTAGGCTTTATAGCCTTTTACAAAATGGACAAATCCTAAAACTTGGATCTCTTTTTTACAAAAATAATCAAACAATTTTTGCAAATTAGGGTTTGAAACCCTACCTAACTACTTGTCTAACTATAATGAAGATTTATTTCACTGACTGAACATTAAATAACTGAAGTAGTCGCTAATGATCACTGCTACTGGTCCACTGTCAGTTAACCCACTGATTTCTCCTTGACAATTTGGATTGATGACTTTATGGCATTGTTTTGTCATAATAGATCTAACAGACCCTTTTTGATACTTATGTCAGCACCTTTTATCTTTAAATTATGCCCCTAAGCCATCTGCAGTTGCCAAAATTTGGTTTTGTCTGCCAAAAACTTGCTTTTAAACCTCCATCCGCTTTCGGTGTTTTAAGCGACCAGTCTATCGAAACTTTTAATTGTCGAAAGGATGAGCTTTCAATGGTTAACGGACTGTTCCAGCTCCTGGTTAACCACCAAAATCCCTATTTCACAAAATTTATTAGGTTTTGCTCAAAAATGCTTTCCAATCTCGTATGCTCAGCTTTCTTCTTCTGAGGGCTTTGTGTTTGGAGTGTTTGCAGGGCCCTGTCTTGTTTCAGGAGGCTGGAGACTGATGGCTGCTTCAGCTAGGGTTGATAAGGAAAGGTGGCTGCTAGGATTTGTTTTTGCTTCTTTTAACTGCAGCCTTTGGAGCCTCACCATCCTGAGTAACCCGGTATTGTCCTTCAGGTACCTGGTGTTCAGCATTTGAAGAACATGTATCTCTCTTTCTGCTCCAAGTAGGACTTGTGCAATAGCTTGTTTCTTCTAGTCAATGTTTCATTGTTTCTCTTCAGTTCTCTTTCCAAGACCTCCATTTCATAAACTTGCCTTAGTAGTTGATTGATCTTTTGAATTCTAGGTTTGCTGGAGGAAGCCCTTTCAGCTGGTTCTTCTTGTTCCCGTGGTGTGGGGAATTGCAATGCTTCAGTAAATGCAAAAATTTGTAGAGCTAGGGCTGCATCCTCTTCTTCCTCAGAACTTGAATAAGGTAGGTTTAAGACATTCTTTTGGTGTGCTTCTGTCCCTTGACCTTTCTCACCGAAATTCAAATTCCTTTTTTCCTTCTTGGTTTTGGAGGAGGAGGGAGGTTTTTCAGTTGCTGCAGCTGGGGAAATGGCCCTCCTCCTTTTTCTCCCACTCCTTGGAGCGCTGGATTTATTTTTAGGAGATTTTCCTTTCTCCTCTGGCTGAAGGCATGTCTTAAAGCCATTCCAGAATAGGAAATAGGGCCAAGCAATGTTTCTTTTCTTCAACAATTCCTAGACTAATAGCTGGATAAGACCATGGTGGCACAACTTGCCAGCAATTTTGGATGGCTGGGCTTTCACTTGATCGGCCATCTTCCCTAGAATACTTTGTAAATAAAAGGGCAGATTAAGAGGGTTCTTATCTATGAAGTGGTTCATGAGTTTGAAATGATAGATCATTGCTCTATTGTATCTTCCTTCACAGGTCAAATAGACCACAATGGCCTTTAGTAGTTTCCGCTAGCTCTCTTCCAGCCATGATGATGGCACACTCTTCTTCCATATCATTCCCCTATGCTCAGGCTTGAGATATGACCTAAAATACACATCTTTGGGTATGGTGGTATTGAACCACTTCTCTCCAGTGAAAGGGAGTTCAATCACCTCTGAGATTAGTGCTTCATCTATGAGAAATTCCTCCCTTCCTATGACAGCTTTTGAACCATCAAATGGAAGGACAAAAGCTTTAGCCACCTGCTGATGAAAACCCTGTATTTTTTCACAATATTTGTAGCAGCCTACCTCCTAGAACAGTCTGCAAACCTTTGGATGGGTCTCTAAATAACTGATATCACCTAGCTCATGTTTGAGAGCTGGTCCACTTTTCTTCATCCTGAAGGGTGTATCTCCTGGGTACCTGCAAAACAACCTTTAGACTTTGTATACAGTGTGCTTCAGCAAGCTGCTCCTTCAGAGCTTGTTTTTCTGGTGAGAACAATGCTAATTTTGAAAATGAAATTCGATGGGGTTCCAAGGCATTGATTATGAGGGATTTATGTCTTTAATGGATGCTGAGGTCACCAAAATGATGACAGCAACTCGATTTTTGAGATCTCTTTTCCCATATCTCTGTAACTTGCTTCCGTGAGAGCATTCGCTGGCTATTTTATGGACTTCGGGACAGGTGGAGGGAAACTGGAGGCTTGGCAGTCAGATCAGTTTGTACTACTTTCCTAACGACCCTTTTCATTCATTTCCCACGTAGTCACACAACTCCAGGTATTTTAGGTGGGTAATCATGCTTTAAAATGGCCTTTTGCCTTGCTGACAGGGTTGGATGCGACAATTCCCAACCATTTCCCTATTTTAGCCTTTCGGTGGTTTAGATCCTCCGTGATTTTGTCATTCAACCTCCGAAATGCTAGATTTTGGAGGCTAATTTAAACGTGATCTTTCTTGCTTAAACCGTCGAAATAGTTACCTCGTCACCGTGGTGAATTTCCGTTTTCAGTAGATAGCGACTTTGAAAAACCATTTTTTAACTGCCGATTCAAACCACTAACGAACCCGTCAGCGATTGGAATATCTAACCACTAATGCATTGAAACTTTAAACCTAAACGCTACCACAGTGTCAGAATTTCAAACCACTAACGTCACGATAGTTAATCATCAACGATTGGAAGCTGTAACCACTAATGCGTTGGCGATCGGAACCTCAACCCACTAGACTCTTCGTAGTGTTGGCGATGTAAAGGACTAAACCTTTGAAACGTCAGTGTCGTAGAGGACTAAACCTCCGACCGCTGTCAAAAAATGCCCCGATGGTAGTCAAAACATTTAGCGATAAAAAAAAGAGGTAAAGGCCACAGTTCAGAGCTTACGCCTAAACCGCCGAAAGGGTTTTCCACCTGATATTTATCTTCCAGCTTTCGGTGGTTAGTGTATATGTTGCACCCCTTTCTAATCCACCGAAAATGACCCTTTTGGGTGGCTAATGAGATGTTCTGAGCCTATCCTAAGCCACCAAATGTACCTTTCTTGATGTTGCTTGCTCCTCGCTTTCGGCAGTTTAAACCCTTTTTATCTCTCTTTCTAGTCTGCCGAAATCGTCCCTTTTCGGTGGCTAATGAGTTTTCTATAGCCTCGCCTAAGCCACCGGAAGTATTACCTTAACCTTGCTTGCTCAGACCGCTTTCATTGGTTTTGCTTTGGATCGCGTTCAACTGTTTAGTTGCCGAAACATAGCTTTTCGGTGGCTAATGAGCTATGATAGTCCTCGCCTAAGCCACCGAAAGATAGAACTTGTGAAATTTTCATCCGAATAAAAAACAGAGGCTTTCAAACTGTCAGTGATATTCATATCCTTCATTGCATGAGTTAAATTATTCATACTATCAAAATAAATTATTTTGGGAGATAACAAGCTCCATCAAATCCAAAAGGTTGTATGATAGAATATCTCAACTCCTGCTCCCGGCTAGCATTGACTATTTCCACATCTTAAGAGAAAACAATGCCCAGGAAGATGCTTTGGAAAATATAGGCACCTGTCTCCCTCTGAGGTCTCATCTCAATAAAAAATGAGGAATCTTATCCAAAACCCATCCCCTAGCCCAATCCAAGGTCCTACTCTCTCACCTCATTACATTGTGAATAAAATTAATCTAAGGTTCATTTTGGTTATGTATTTGAACATAGGTGGCAGCCTTTGTGCTTAGCAAAGGGACATGTGGAAACCATTATCTTCCCTCTTAAACACACATCTTGCTCCTTTTATTTCCATCCCCTCCAGACTTAATTGCAGTCACAGCTCACACGCTCAAGCCCACATCCCCTCACGTATGATGGCTTCTTCTTGGGGTTTTATCTATCTTCCTCCTCCCTTGGGCCGGTCATTCTCCTTTCTACTTGATAGTTGTCCCTCTGCCGAAGAAGAGAATCCTTCCTTTCCCTTAGAGCTCGGTGAAGGGAGGTTTATTCCTGTTGATTTCTCATGTATTTCTATCCTCTTGTCTCAGAGCTTAGTTCTGGTGAGCAATTGGGCTCTCTGTCCCTATCCTTCTCGTGTTTTGCTTGGTTTTGACAAGGTAGGGAGAGTTACACTGTATGTGCTCCCAATCCAAGTTGTAAAGGCCTCAAACATCTTATGTAGTCAATTCCTGCTCTCGGGTGATATAAGGAATTGCTTCTCATCTCTTTTCTCAAGAGAAGCATGGGGTATTCCCTCTGGTGTAAGTGTGGGTTTCTTGCAGGGTGTAGGGGTTTCCAAAATGAGCGTCATCCGATTTTGGTCATGACCTCTTGATTTCTTCCAGCCTCAACTCGAGACGCAGCTCCAGTCGTCGAAAGGGCCCATTACCTGCTTTGAAAATGGACCACAGAAGAATCAATGAAGGGCTCATAGACTTGAAGATTAATGTCCAGCACCTGTCAGACTTTGTTGCCATTGGAATCATAGATAATAGATCGACTTCCAAGGAGGTTAAAAATTTAGTTGATGATGTTCGTTATGTTTCCTATCAAACCAGTTGTCATGATGTAAGAATCGATGATAATGAGATGAATCTGAAAGAAATTATGGGTAAAATCGATCGCATTTAGGAGGACCTTCAGTATTTGGTACAAATGAATCAGGGAAGCCACGCTTAAGAAAATCCAGGACCGGCTGTTTATAAAATGGAAGAAGAATCCGTCACCTAGCCAATGGGGCAACTAGGCAATCTGAAATGAACTTCCTTTAGATAATGTTTTTTTGCATATTACTAAATCAACAGTTTATCTGTATTTACTCTACGTGTGTAATAACTCAGAACTATAGCACTCTTTCTAGCTTTAGAAGGCCTTCTTTATGGCCTTTTTTTGTTTATTTTTCCTCCGAACTTCTAGAATACTTTAGCTACTTTGTTTTGTACTGAATGATTGTGCACAACTAGTTTAATATATACTCCATTTTTTTGAGTTTTTGTTTATATATATATATATATATATATATATATATATATATATATATATATANATTTCTTAATCATCAATTTATAAAATTAAATTTTATAATAAAATTGGTGTTATGTAAATTAATAAAATTTATTGTCACTAAATATTTATTTCTAATCTTAATTTGATTATATTAAAATAAAATATATATAAATAAATAAATAAATAACATGTTTATTACATATTTATTAATGAATTATTTATAAATTTTAACGAATTAAATTTAATTGTATATGTATGCATTTTTTAAATATAATATGGTTAATCCAAAAAAATTGTATGTACATATATTATATGTGCTAAGTTTCTCAAGATTCATATTTATATGAAAAAAATAAAATATTTTTTTGTTATTTATAATTATATTAAATATAAAATAAAATAAAATCCAAAATATTAATATAAATTATCAACATCTCAACACACAAAAATTGTAATGCACCTGAAATTAATAATTTCTTATTAGTTTTCATTGAAAATACTTTAATTATTATTTTTATTATTTTTGACATAAAGTGAAAAATAAAACATTTGTAATGAATTATTCTTTTTTAATAAAAGATACTAAAGGAGGACATAGGTGGAAATAGTTGTTGAAGAGTGTTTGCTGACCCATAAGAGGAAAAGACAAGTGGTTGAAGCTATTGAGTGAGAACTCAAGATGCAAGAGGCATCATCCCCAAAAAACAGATCACAACTTCTAGTTGAGTGCTAAGAGTAGGAGTCTCATAAATTACTAAGTCCTAGGGAAAATACTATATAATAATATGTCCATAAGCAAGCGGGAGGCTAGCATTGGACGAGGATTGAATCTCATAATGCAAGAGATATCACATTAAGATGGTTTTTCTCTTGTGGTTCAGCAAACAGGGTCGGGGGTTCTGGAGCAAGTAACTTGGTTGTTATGGGAGTTGGTTGGGAGGAATGGATTTTCCACTTCTTTTATCCCAGCAATGGTGCTAGGTTCTTATCCTATGTTTAAATTTATAGTAGACTGTTTCATTCTATATATGGAATGGTTAATGTAGCACCTAGTATGTGTAATACCCCCTCATTATATTTTGTTAGTTTATTTTATTTAAAAGAACAAGAAAACAAATGAGTAATTTTTATATTAAAAAAATTCTGAAGTTGAGAGTTTTAACAACTATACCGTTAATTGACAGAAATTTAGTTTTAAAACAGTTATCAAATCCTCGACACTCTTTATGAAGACAAGCGGCCAATACTAAAGAGAGTGAGTTGTTGCTATAAAAATTCCTAGGCAAAGAGAAAAGAATGAAGGCTGAAAGATGGAAAGAAATGAGCTGCCAAGGATCACAGAGGTGAAGGATCACATTGAGAAATCCATTATATATCCAAGAGCTACCAGTGAGCATCTATGAGATGTTAGGATCTATGTTGTAACTGTCCATGAGCATAAGAGAATTCTAGGTTCTAGAATAAATAACTCTCTTTAACTATTGGTGGCAACTTGAAGCTGTAGGGAAAACAATTTTATAAATAAGAGTCTAGGCAAAGGGGAGGAACATTTCCAGTTTTTTCCTGTGGTTGGGAGGTGTATAGTTGTTAAAGCTTTGAATCCTAGATTGTTCACATATGTTCACTTGTAACTAAACTCTTATTTTGTTTTATAGTTAATATGTAAATGTTTACAGTTTAAATTTATATGATTAAATTTAAATATGAATGTATTTCTTATTTATCCGAGGATAGGAGTGATATACTAAATCTTGTGTTTATTCTTAAACTTTTTCTTTATAAAACGAGGTGTAAATATTAGTTTAGGAAAATAGCAAAGAAACCATAAATTAGTAAGTATTTTTATTTAAACCCTAATGTGACGGTAGAGAAATAAAATGGCTATTAAACCCTTTTTGTTGGGTTGTGTTTCAACAGTTGTATTCAACAAAATGATTCCAGTATGTTGTAATTATGAGAATCAGTAACTTAATTACAAAAATAATATTGAAATAAACAAATGTTGTTTGTAAACAAAACTAATCCATAAATTAATTAAAATTACGACCAATGTTGCTAAACATGGCATCTATTAGAACCAAAAACTATGTTAAGCAGAAACCCTATATTGGCCAAATCTATTACACGTAGATAATCGAACCCGAAACTAATACAAATAAATTTTAGGGCAAATTGAAAACCCTAGATACAAAGTAGAAATTATCAGTTAAAACATAGAGACATAACGAATCGACCAGTACCAAAATATTTACAAAATAACTATTAAAAACCAGTATCATATTCTTTGGAAAACATTTAATATTGTTTTAAAAACCCTCTTTACCGTCGGCCAAACTAAATAAGTTTTAATCGTTAAAAGGATTTCAACAGAAGAGTTATCAAAAACGAGAATTACATTAAAATTATGGACAAACCAAAGTCAAAACAAATTACCAAATTTATCGTGTATTGTTCCAACAAACCCAAAAACCTTATAATTCGTTGAAAGAAGAACCCTAGTCTGCAATAGCTTAAGGAATCCTCCTTCAAAACCTCAACCATATAATTTTCTTCTACGGTCATAAAGATGGCCCATCCTTTCACTTTGAACGTAGTAGAATCGAAAGAAGTTGGAACTTTAAACCGGAACTTACCAAATAGATTGAAGCCAAGGGTACCAATCACCAACCGAACCATGTAATTTCACCTGTAATCAACAATTAAACAAATATTAAATTAGTGATAACCATTGATACGTAGAAGGAATAATGCATTAATAATTTAATAGAATAGAAATGTTAATAGCATTTACCTGGTTATGCGTCGAAGTAACCAAGAAATCGTAGACTTAAACCAAAACTTGCAACGGAGAGTTTTCTTCTGGAAACTGTGGAAGGATAATAACATTTCCTGTGTATGTGACAGAATAACCAATAGATTGTATCTTAAACTTAAATTTCCCACTAAACGTTTACTCCTGGAGCTATGAAAATATTACACACTGGTATGGTGGCTAGATTCACCATCTTCCTAAAATCATAGCACAATTTTAGTAAAGCATTGCTATGGCAGAGCTGCCAAAGCAGCTCAAACCGTGCCTACACTACCAATACATAAGTGAGCTAATTCGTAAAAAAACCCTAGCTAAAGTCAACATAAATGATTTGGGTGTGATACAGCTGTCCAGCGTTACACCGGATCCTGAAAATTTATAAAAAATATGTTAATCAGAGAACCACGAAATTGACATAGTGTGAGCTTTATTCATCATAGGCTAGTAATGATACAAGGGGGTGTCACACCATTGTGAGTTTGGCCTGTACATGACAAAATATGTGTTAGCCGGGAGGCCAAGTAAGTCTTGGTGTAAACTTCCAAGTTCTTTCCAAACTTTGGAAGTAATCTTATAGATTTTTCTTGCTAATAAAAACCGGTTTTTAATTATTAAGCTGAGGGTTCATCCTTCAACAAAAATAAGTAGGGTTTGCTTTGAACATGTAATATAAATTAAAGAATAAAAATAAAAATTATAGTATTTGGTACATTACAAAATGGTATGAGAGCGAGGTTAAAACACTTTGACCTAATGAGCATCGCTTAAAATCATGTAGTATTATATAACTAAGTATTGGGAATATAAAATGCAAATAAATAACAATGAATAAATATGGTTACATGTATACTTAACGATGGAAGAAGGACAAATTGAGGAAGAAGAAGTAGTGCATGAAGGTATTCTTGCGTTAGAGGATGCAAGTCTTTATGTAGAACTAGGAGAAAAAAGTAATGCGGATTTGCAGTCATAAATGTTAAAGATAATGAGGAGTTTGAAAGCCTTAAGATAGATAATATTAAATTAATGAATGCCAAATCAGACCAAGAGGAGATTAATGAATTAATTTTAAGGAATTTGACAGACCCACAAAAGAACAATGGTCAAAAATCCTGCAGTACTAGAAAGAAAAGGAAAAAAGCAGTACGAAGTGGCAGTAGTGAAGAAAACACAAGTAATATTTATGTACCCGTAAGAGATATGAAAAAAAACAAGGACATAAAATTGGATAAGCGTAAAGAACAACCTGTGGAATTGCAGGGGGGAATTTAAGAAGTTAAAGCCTCCAATGTTTAATGGAGAGTCTGAGGAAGTTGTTGAAGCATGGATACTAAATATTAAACGACACTTTGAGGTATATACAAATATGATGACAACTTGAGAGCACATTTAGAATTTTTTCAATTAAGTGGAAAAGCTCCCCCGTGGTGGTAGGAGGCTAACAGTGTGAATAATATACACAGTAAAGAAATAAGTTGGAAAGTTTTTAAAAGGTTGTTCAAAAAAAATACATGTCAGAACGATACTATGATGAGAAAGCTAAAGAGTTAAATGATTTATGACTGGGTATGCTAACTATGGAAGAATTTGTAACAAAATTTGTGAATTTACAATGTTATGTACCTTATTTAAAGGAGGAAAAATCTAAGGTTTATAGGTTTATCAGTTGTTTACCTACAACATATAAGGAAAAGATTGAGTTTGACATGGCTAAGACCATGGATGAATCAATTAGAAAGGCCAAGTTGTGTTACCACTTGTTTAAACAAAGGTCAGAACCGAGCAGAAATTGGCAACATAAGAAAAATTACAAGTTGGATCAACGTAAGAAAGGATTTAAACCCTCGCCTGTTAGAAAAGGGGAAAAATTCATATTGACAACAACTACAACAAGCCAAGTGTAGACAATAGTAATGGAGTAAAGAGTACTAGAACTTCCAGTGGGGGATGGAATAACAGTTCCAAGGATGTTAAATGTTGGGGATGTAATGGACCACATGTATACAAAAAATGCTGACATAATCCTAAAAGAAATATGGAACCCATAAGTATGCTACAAGAAGCTTCTACTAGCAATGACTTGTCCAAGAATATACCAAGAATTAATGTTGCTTTGGAGGATCGACAAGTGGATCATAAATCTACCATGATGGAAGTTGAAGGTAAAATTCTAAATACCTTTGTATCTATACTCATTGACTCATGAGCTAGTTTGAGTTATATTACACCAAAAATAGTTGAAAATGTAAACTTGCTAAAGAAAAACAAAAAAATGCATGGTTGGTACAATTGGCTATAGAGGTGAAAAGGAAGGTTACAGAGATAGTTAATAATTGCAGATTAAATCTTGATAACATGGATACCTTAGTGAATCTAAATATACTTCATTTGCATTCTTATGACATTCTAATAGGTATGGATTGGCTAGAATCTCATAATGTCATTATAGATTGTTTACATAAAAGTTTGGGTTGTAAGGATGAGGAAGGTAAAAATTATGAAGTAAAGGGAATTTATAGACCTATATCTACCCGACATATTTCAGCAGTACAACTTAAAAAGGGTATCAGAAAAGGATGTCAAGTTTATGCTATTAAAATTAAAGAAATAGACCTGAAAAATCAACATCAGTGTTGGAACAATTTAATATTTTGAAGGAATTTCACGATGTATTTTCTGATGAAAAACCAGGAATACCACCTAAACGATATTTAGATTTCACTATAGATCTAATGTCAGGGTCAGCACTGGTATCACGAGCTCCTTATCCTATGACTATTCCAGAATTGACAGAGTTAAGGATGCAAATACATGAATTATTGGACAAGGAATACATTCGGCCTAGTGTCTCACCATGGGGAGCACTTGTGTTATTTGTTAAAAATAAGGATGGAACCTTTAGAATATGCATAGACTATAGACAATTAAATAAGATGACCGTTACGAACAAATATCACTTACCAAGAATAGATGATCTATTTGACTAGATTGGAGGAGCAAAAATATTCTCAAAAATTGATCTCAGGTCAGGATATCATCAAGTACGGGTCAAGGAGGAAGATATTCATAAAAATGTTTTTCGAACAAGATATGGGCACTATGAATTTGTGGTAATGTCACTTTGGTTAACCAATGCTCCTGCAACATTTATGAACATGATGAACAATGTGCTAAGTAAATTTTTGGATAAATTTGTACTGGTATTTATTGATGATATTTTAGTATATTCAATAAATGAAATAGAACACGAAGAGAATTTATGACAGGTGTTACCAAATTTAAGAGAAAATCAGTTATATGAAAAAGTAAGTAAATGTTATTTTTATAAAAATGAAGTACAGTATTTGGGACATGTCATATTAGAAAAGGGAATAGAAGTTGACCCTGCTAACATTAAAGCTATCTTGGAATGGCATGTACCAAAAGATGTGCATGATATAAGATATTTCATGGGCTTAACTGGTTATTACCGCAAATTTATTGAAAATTTTTATCGAATAGTTCATCCTATAACAACTCTGCAGAAGAAAGGTGTTCAAATTATTTGGAGCCAGCAATGTCAAGATAGTTTTGATAAATTAAAACATTTATTGACCACGACACCCATATTGAAAATTGCTCATTCAAATAAGGATTTTTTGGTGTGCACATATGCGAGTAAAGAATGCTTGGGAGGATTTTTAACTCAAGAAGATCATGTGATCTGTTATGAATCCCGGATATTAAAGGAGCGTGAGAAAATTTATGTAGTACATGATTTGGAATTGACAACTATCATTCATGCCCTTAAGATTTGGCGACACTATTTAATAGGAAAGAAATTTATGTTATTAAAAGGAAACATTGGGTTAAAATATTTATTTGATCAAAAAACACTTAATGCTCGTCGAGCCAGGTGGCTTGCGTTTCTAAGTGAGTATGAATTCGAAATTAAAAATATAAAAGGGAAAGAAAACATTGTAGCAGATGCATTAAGTCGGCAATAACATAAAATGCATGCGGTACTAATTAGTGGATATGAATATGAATTCAAAATTGTGTTGAAAGAAACATTAAACAATGACGAACAATATAAAAATTTGATGGAAAAATGTAATCAAGAAAGTTTTAGAACATAAGAGATTTTGTATCAGATTGATGCAGAAGGACATCTACATTTCAAAAATCAAATTTATGTGCCCAATCAAAATAATGTTAAGCATATCATCTTTAGAGAATTACATGATAATATGTATCCTGGATATTAGAAATTCATAACAGCTTTAAAGAAATATTTGTATTGGCCAAACATGAAAAAAGGAGCAGTTGATTATGTAGCTTGATGTTTCACATGTCAACAGGTTAAATCTATTCACCAACACCCAGCCTAATTATTGAAGCCTATACCTATACCTAAGTGGAAATGGGAAACTATAACTATGGATTTTCTTACAGGGTTACCGAAAACAAAGAAGAAAAATGATTCTATTATGGTGGTAATAGATAAATTAAGTAAATTAGCCCATTTTATACCTGTAAAGTCCATGTATAAAGCTGTAAATATTCTTGATATATTTATGAAAGAGATTTTCAGATTACACGGGATTCCAAAAATAGTTATTACGGACAGTTGTAATCTCACATATCACATAGGGTTACCAATAATACATACTAAAGTATACATACATAACAGAGACAAGAGATAAGAACAAGTAGATAGAATAACAGATTATATTAACATGAGAGGGTCCATACAATGCATAGAACTGAACCGAGTTCTCATCTGGCTCAACAGCCTTAATATATATGATTTACAAACAGTTACAAAATAACTACCTGTCGGTTCACTCAACTGACATGACCTTAGGTGGCCGACCTAATCTCTAATTAGTCAGTTGACCGACTTAGTCGGCTGATCGACTAAGTCGGCTATCATTTCAAGTCGACATACCGACTTGCTCCTCCAACATCCCCCCTATGAACAAAATGTTTCTTTGTCCCGAAGAAACAGGGAGGTACCAAAATTTCCTTGTCTGTCTAAGTAGTCATTTATTTTTTCCTTCTGATCTTCATGGGTTGTGAAGTCTGATGGTTGGTCTTTTCTATATGTAGACTTCGACAATTGCTGGGGCTGTCACTGCGAGGTGATGTTGGAAATCCACCCAACTCTGCAATATTTTCTGTATGTCGATGGTTAGTGTAGTCAGACTTGATAAGATCGACATTTTCTCTTGAATAGAAATTTCAACTACTTTTCCCATGTTGGGACCCATAAATTGGTCCTTTTCCTTTGCTTTCTCTATGAGTCATTTCATCTACGAGAAGATGATGTCTACTTTTTCTAATTTGGGAATGGCTTGATGCACCCACTGATGTGCTTCCCATTTGAGCTTCTGCAGTTTAGCTATTTCAAGCACTATCTGATCTTCAATTGTGCTTCTGAGTGCTTTGTCAGTGGTTTTCCTCTTCTCGAGTGCTTGGATCTCTTGTCGGGTCTATCTGGTATGCTGATAAACTTGCCCATAGTAAGCAGGCTAGTCTCTCAGTACTTCTTCTGTAATAATAGACTCCTCCATGTGATCTTGCAACACCTTGTAGGCTTCTGAAAAGGCTGTGTGTTGCTCCATTAGTAGCCGAATGGTCTCTTCTTTCTGTTCCTCTTTTGTGTCTTGAATTTGTGTTTGGAGCGTCGATACCATGCTTTGAAACAGCTGATAAGCTCTTTCTAGAAGTTTTTTGGTGTCGACCTCTACTGGTCCTGGTATCACAGACTGGACCAGGTTCTCGCATTGGTTAAGGAACTTACCTTGTTCTTTTTCCTTGTTGTCTAGCTCCTTATGTTTGTACCGGTTCCTTGTTTTTGCTTTGACTGCTAGTGCTTCTAGTAGTTGTTCTAGCTCTGTATCCCTCAATTTGGTTGCATCAACCGTAGTGGTCGAACCAAGTAGATTGATGTGGACCATTGTTGGTTGTCCATGATGGTCCTTCTTATTTTTCTCCTTCTTTTTGTGTTTCTCTGGTTCTGCTTGTTTCGACACCTGTGTACCTGCAAGAGTCAAGTCTGGATGGTCTGTTTGATGTGCAGCAGTTGTTGATGGTATTGCTATTTGAGTCAGTTGGATGACTGCTACATTTGGTTGGGCCTCTGGTTGATTGGATGCAGAGAGTCTAGAAGTGGATGCGGTTGGTGCTGATGGTTGCGGTGGAGGTGGTTCTGGTGCAGCTGGTTGAATTAAGGGTTCTGAGTTGGGGGGTGGTGGGGTTGGTGAATGGTCGGGTGTGATTGGGTTGGCGGAAATGTGGTCGAGTGGTGGATTTTCAGTCTGAGGAGGTGAGTCCAAGTTAAAGAACAGTTGGTTGATTTCTCGATTTATGTCCTTGATATTTTCTTCTTCCTCACCTCCAGTCGGTTCAGAGGCTAGTAGGTGGGTGTCGGGTTCAGTCAGAATGATAGATGTGGTCCGATGTGCAATGACTTCAGCTTCTTTGTCAGGATTTCTCTCAAAATTCAATGTCATAGTTGCAAAGATTTTTGGCCTCTGGAGTACTTGGCCAGGTTGGGAAACTGGTAGTCAGGATCCTCCAACTTCGAAGAGAGGTGATTTGGTCGAGAGATTCTACACTTTGGTGAATATCTCAGGAAATTTTTCAATGTAAGCCTGGAGGTATCTGTCCTGGTCAAAATTTTCCTTTACAACCTCCGACATAGCACTTTTGCATAAGTTGAGTGGGATTATTGAAAGTTGTTCTGGTACTAGCACTTTTATTATTTTTGTCGGAGACGGAGGTGGGGGTGTAGACACAAGATCTACGACATTTTCAGGCATTGAAGTGTGTGTGATCTTCACCTTCTTTGGTTGACCTTGCTGTGCCCCTGCCTCGACAAATTTCTGAAATTGGATTTCGACTGGCACTTTGTTTGCTGCGGCATATTCTATTATGTCTAGGGCCATAGCTTCCAGTTCCTCATCATCATCTGAGGACTCGGGAATGATAAGCTTGTGCTTACCTTTCCCTTGTGGCTGTGTTCTTTTCCTTTTTCTTGCAGCTACTATCTCTTTCGCAATTTGGTGATAATCGCTTTGGTGACAGCATACTCTGGATTTTCAGTTTCTATCCCTTCCCTTGGTGTATGAGTCGGGATGAGATTTTCTTCACCTGGATTGGTTGCCTGTTATTCTGGATGTGTTTCTTCTGTATGTATTTCTTCCCTCTATGCCGTGGGAGGTTTGATTATAATTTTTAGTCGATTAGTGGTTTTGACCAGTGTCTCATCTGACACAAAGGCACTGATGTATAGGTTGAGCTCGTAATCCTCCTCCTTCTCTTGGTCTGTCAACGGTTCCTCTATCAAGAAGTCCGTTTCCTTTTCTTTGGATGGAATTGATATCTTTGCTCCCTCCTGTCAAGATAATTCCCAAAAGATCTGTTCGACTGACAGATAATAGTTGAGGGCCTTTGCATTTGGTTTGGTGCCCTGCATGTACCATACCGCGGTATTGTCGAGCTCTAGCTGAATGTGGGCCTTTTTAGGAAGACTTCATTAGATGTTCTGAGGCACCCTCCATCTAGTTGTACATACTTTTAGCTGCTGGAGCCAGTTTTCCAACAGCACTTTTCCATTTGCAAGTTCCTTCATTGTTCCTTTCTGGGAGAACGCTTTGAATCTCCACATATGGAATTTTGTCGGTTCCTGAAATTTTTTGTCTCCTTCAGGGAAAATAGAGTACATTACTATCCATAAGATAAGGGATGGGAACTTGATAATTCCTCCCATCTCTTGGCATCTCTCACAGATGGTTTTGATCATTTCAGCGACATACTCAGTCCATCTGTATATCTTTCCATTGGTCGTAATGGTGTCTACTGCTTCCCACATATCTAGTTTGAGGTCGCTTCCTCGACCTAGCATTGTGAGTGTAATAGCTATGATTTTGGCCACAATCTATGGCGTTCGATGCATTATGTGACCAATCATTAGTCCTTTCAAGTTTTTGCTCGATGCCGACCCTGTTAATTCTTAAACCAGTCCTTCTTTTATACCGACTGGTACTGGGTCTCATTTGTTTGATAGCCCTGTTAATTGGGAAATGAATTCCCCAAAGATGTCAACCGGATGGTCGAAGTAAAATCGACCGTTGTGGTACCGGCTTATGACAAATTTGAGTGTTTTTTCTTTTGTGCCACCGAAGCTGGCCATGAGCGGCGTGTTCACATAATTTACAATGGAACTATGTTTTATTTTCTCTGCAGCTTGGGTAGGCTTCTTTTCAACGTACGCCCATTCTTTTATATCGGCCCATAGTTTAGCCCATGAGCCTTCCTGCACCTTAGCATTCTTAATGTTTTTTAATCTTTTCACTAATGGTGTTTTTGCAGTCTGTAATTCCTTGGCCTTGGTTGAGGCTCTAGTCTATTTTGGTGCCATTTTGTCGGTCTGGGAGTCGGTTTTACTACGGTGCTCTTGGGTTTCAATCGTCTGGTTTCTATGATGCTCTCTTTGTTTGAATTTCGGTGAATGATCCTTTGGTGGTTCAGTATTTATAGGGGATGCGTTGGATGTTCTTGTCTATGGGTGTATTAATGGAATACGTGATGTTCCATCTAGAACACTTGAGTGTGCGTTAATGGTGATTTGCTTTTGGTGCTCGAAGTCATGAATGCGCGATGGGACTATCGAGGTTGTCAGTCGATGTCGGTTATGAAAATGGTCAATGGTGTTATGTCGATGGGCATGATGTCGATTGTCGAAGTGGTGATTTCCTTTCATACTTTTGTGCATATAATAGTATTATTTACTTTTTGGATTTTTAGGTTTTTATAGTTTTTGTTTAACCATTATGGTCGTTATATGCTTTTTTTTTAGATGTGTTTGTTTTAGTTTCTGTAGCATTTTAGTCGAGCTCCATTAATGAGTTTTTGAAATACTATGCCTTGCAATGTCTTTAGTCAGACTAATCCGTTGGCATGTATATTTTCGACAACATAGGGTCCCATCCATTCTGTATGTAACTTTTTAGGTTTGCCTTTTACTCAACTATTGTATAGTAAAGCAAGGTCTCCTACCGACAAGTTTTTGTTTTTGATGTTTCTGTCGTGCCATGCCTTTTGTTGTTGTTTCTGGATTTCTTGATGTTGTATTGCCATTAGTCGGTGTTCTTCGAGTTTACTTAGTTGTAATAGTAGGTCCTTTCTTCCTTGTTTGACATCGACATGTAAAATCTCTGTGATAATAGGTGTCTGTTGTCGAAAATTTAAGGGAACTAGTTCTCAAATGATATGTGACATTCCTCTGTCCAGTTGAATTCTTTATCTTCCCTTAATAGTTCTTCTAGTGCATAGGTCATATCTGAATAATATCTTATGGATTTTCTGTAATAACCTGTGTGTCCAAGTAACACCCTGACTTGTTTTGAGTTTACTAGTGGTTTGAGGTCGAGGATAATTTTGATTTTTGTGAAGTCTACCTTAATGCCTTCCTTACAAACAATGTGTCCTAACAATATCCCTATGGGGGTCACAAATATGCACTTCCTGATGTTCAAATCTAACTAGATTTGTCGTCATCTTTACAACATAAGTATTAACTATTTGCAATGGTCTTTTAACATGGACTATATTGTCCAATCATCAAAGTATACTGCCATGGTTTTGTAAATATATTCTTGGAATGTTTTAACCACAATTCTAGAGAATACTGCAGGTGCATTATTTAATCCAAAAGGCATAACCTTGTAAGCAAATGAGCCAAATTCACATACAAATGTTGTCTTTTTCTGATCTTCTTTAGCTATTGTCACTTGGTTATAACCTGAGAATCCATCTGTAAATGAGTAGCATTCATGTCCTGCAACTTCATTTAAGATTTCAACTGCATAAGAAGTTGGAAATGGGTCTGTTAGTGTCACTTTATTTAGCTCCTTGAAGTTCACACAAATTCTCAATTTGGTCGGATCATGTTTCTTAGGTTGAACAACCATTGGACTTGCCCATTCTGATTGGTCAATAGGGTAGATGATGCTTGCTGCAAGCATGTTATCAATCTCCTTTTTGACTATCTCTTTGTATTTATGAGCTAGCTTATATGGCCTTTTCTTCACAGGTCAAACATCAGGTTTAGTGTCAATTTTCATTTCACCCATTTTGTGGACTATACCTTTGAGATTTGTATAATCTTGGGCAAATACATCCTAGAACTCTTTTAAGAGGTTCACTATTTCTGTTGTCTACTCTTCACTCCAGTAGTCTCCAATCTTTGCCATTTTTGGTCGGTCATCATTTGAGATGTCGAATTCTCTAGTTTTGACCTTAGCATCTAGCCTTCTAGTGCTTTGGCTTCATTGATTGGTTTAATTCCTTCTTTAAACTGTGAGAATGTGGCAGGGAAGTCAGCTGCAGTCATTCGGTCGGTATCGTACTTGTCGGTTGTTCCAACTTTGAGTACTGTGCGAATAGGTTTGGTCGTTTCGACATGGTTTGATTTCCATATAAAACTTTTCCCTTATGTATTTTCATTTTCTAACTGTAGTCTTGTCGACTGTGGTATTGTCCCAGTTTGTATATTGTTACAGTCCTTTGTCTATCAGTTATCTTTTAAGGGTTTGTTTTCTGTCGGCTGTATAAATTCATGAATCTGCTTTGTTGTTTCGACCAAATTCTTATTTTGTGGTATAAAGTTGAAATCGTTGATAAAATTTTATTTGAGTTCATGCCATAGGAATGTTTCACCTCAGGATTCTTCCATCTTATACCATTTGTTTGGTAAGTCGGCGAGGGTTGATGGGAACAGATGTGGCCATGCGCGTTGATCTTTGTACCCAAGTCTTCTCCATTATTTTTCACATGTCTTAATATGGTCTTATGGATTCTGTCCTTGAATGAAAATAGGTATCTGATCTTGGTTGGTTAACTTCTTTCCTCCAAACCGTTCTACACAGTAAGTCGAAGTTGTTGTGCAAGTCTGCAGTCTTTTCTGATGGGTATCCCACCATCTAGCAGCGTGTCCTGTAAAAATTTATACTAAACTTTGTAGTTGACCATGTTCACCAATATTTTTGGGCACTTGTTCTATGTGCATGACTGATGATTCTCTTTCCTTATATCTTGGTATTTGTGTATTATTTACATTTGTAGGTTTTAAAGTAGGGTATTCCCTAATTTTTTTCTCAAATATTTTTGGTATAATGGACACTATGAAACACTGTTGGGTGGGATTTTTCTGTACTTTTTGGATAGTCCAGAACCCTCTTGCTTGTGTTTCATAGTTCTTGACTTCCCAATCATATAATTCTGCATCTGAATTATATCCTACTGAGTCTTGGTTTCCTAAATGAAGTTCTCCATAGATATTAGGTTATGTATAATCTGCATTATTTTGTATCTGATAAAGTTGTTGGATATCAACTTCTTCATCGATAGGTTCTGTCCAAGGTTCTCCTTGGGATGGATGAATAGGTACAATGACCTTTTGTCCATTTCCTTTTAATTTTATTCTCTCTTTATCTAGGGATATCGACGCTTTCATCTTTCTTCCCCAAGGTCGACCTAATAATGCTGGGAAGGAGCTGGATCCTTCCTGAGAGTCAATAATTTCAAAGTCGACTTTGGTTGATATTCCATTAATTGTGGTGTCAACATTTTTCCACACTCCAATAGGTTCAATTAGTCCTTGGTCGGCTAGTTTCAGGTATATACCTAACTCATATAGTTGACGTCTGCCTAACTGTTCCCATGTGTGTCGAGTCGTAATATTTACCTGTGATTCGAAATTGAGTACAACTTGTCGAACATGGTATCCTTCAATTTCCAAATCGACAAGTGGGTCAACATCACTTTTATCTTTTTGATTCAGACTGCAGATATTCTTTGTTTGTTTTTCGATGTTGTTGTGTTTTATTTCATATAATAAGTCGATGAATTGAGATAC
The DNA here is from genome assembly GCA_001517045.1 of Pseudotsuga menziesii. NCBI lineage: Eukaryota > Viridiplantae > Streptophyta > Pinopsida > Pinales > Pinaceae > Pseudotsuga > Pseudotsuga menziesii. The sequence goes on from LPNX010453139.1 coordinate 1,600,157, forward strand.
TGAGTTAGCTGTCTATACTAGTTGTATTAATTCTTTTATTGTGTTATGTCGATTGTCATTTGCTTCTTCGTGTTGTTCAAATTCTCTAAATATATTTGTTGCATCTTTATATATTTGTTTTTCTTTAACTAGGTCAGGATAAACATTTTTCTCTTTTATCTTGCTTATTTGGGGGTTATCACTCCCAGTTTTCATCCCTTATCGGGTTATGATATGTAAATTATTTGTATTGATAATATCATGTTTTTGCACACACGACAAGACATTAACATTCTTCTTTTTATTTATCTTTTAAAGAATAATAGGGCAATATTCTAATGAGTGATCTCCTAGGCCACAATTAGTACAGAATTTGAGGTCAGTCCTGTCCTTGTATGGATAGTTTGCATGCCGGTATCCCTCCTTATAACATGTAAAACATTGGATGGGTCAACGTGGTCGGTTGTCTCGATTCCCAGAGAATCGACCTCAACCTCCATATCCTCCACGTCGGTTGTCATACCGGCACTCGTAACTTCGACCTTCGTATCTTTGATTGTTCTGATCGTTTAGCACGTGGTTTTGCTCATTACTTTGTGCAACTGCGTTGGTCTGATAGACTGCATGATAATTTTGTCGGTTCTTGATATTCAGATGGCAGTCGATCGTGTTATGATTTTTAGTTTCGCAAATTGCACACCAAGATGCCTTGTCATTCTTCATGTTGAATGGGCAATCTTTTGTCTAGTGGTCTGCATGATCTTGGCAAATGTCACAAAAATATTTAGTCTGCACGAATTGAACGTCCTGTCGGCTGATGTCCTGTCGATAGTTGTCTTTTGAATGTCCAGTCGTCGAGCACTTCGTGCACCAGATATCCTGACTTTTGAGGTTTAATTCTTTTAATGACTTATGTACGCTCTTGAGCTGTTCTTCTAGTTTGTGATCAGTGGAGTATGCTGGTATGTCCTCATCCATTTATACTTGGAGGGGTTTTGTAAGTGCATTTTCATAAGTCTTGAATGTCTCCAGACTTATGTGTCGACAAATTTTCTGTGATAAACCTGCAAGAAACCACTGGATTAATAATTGTTCATCAATAACATAGTCCAATTGGCTAAGAAGGTATTTCCATCATTTATCGTAATCGCAGACATTTTCTCTTAGCTTATGCGATGTCGTTTTTAGTTTCTTTGCTGCCATATGTTTTGCATCTGGAGTTTTGAAAAATGATAGAAATTGTGCTTTGATCTCGGCTTTGGTTTCTCAGGGTGTTCTTTCAGAAAAGGTCATGTACCAAGTTAATGCCCTTTTCCTCAAGGCACCAGCGAACTGCACCATCTTCCTGTCTTCATCTATAACTTGGTTAGCCTCCCAAGTCGACTCACAGACAAACCAGTGTCATCTAGGATCCTCATCACCCTCATATAGGGGAATGTGTGCTGACTCACGACCCATGTCAGAGTCATTGTCACTGCTTTCTTCAGGAGGTGGTAGTGGTGGTGTGGGAAATGGGGTTATTTGCGTAGTCCTCTCTATGGAGTTGTCGATGGAACTCTTGTTCCCGTTGATTGTTTTTGTCATTTCCTCTTCAACCAGCAGTCGGTTAGTGTCGAATTCTTCTGTCGATGTCCAACTACAATTATTTGTCCACAATTCTGAATGTTCTATGTCTTCCAAAGCTGTATTTGGCAGGGGGGGTGCTCCTTCATGTGTCGGTAAAAGTAAGTGGATACTTTGATTGGAGGGTACTGCCTGAAGCATGACCCAATTTCTTTCTTCTGGTTTCAGATAATTAGATGTCTACAAGTGTATGTTTCATCGTCTAGTCGACTCCATATACCAAATTCACCAAATCCTAGTCTGAGGTCGTCTTCGACAAGAGCTTGTATCTGGGTACGTGGATCTGTCGGAGGTTTTACTTCCTGGGGTACTTCTAATTGGAGAGCTTCTCACTGCTCTATCCACAATTCTTCTTGCATAGGGGACACCTCTTATTCCATGCCTTCTTCTTGTTGGTCATGACCTAACTCCGGCGTATCTATTTCCTAGTCGGTCACCCTAGTACTCATTCCTCTCTACAGTGCTAACGCTCTTTCTCTTCTTTCTTCCCTACTTTGTAGCCTCCTCTCCCTCTCTATTTTCTGGAAGTCTGTCATACCTTTGTGTGACACTGTCTTCTCGATTTCCTTTTTAGGTTGACTTCTCATTACTGGTGATTGGTATCTCCTTTATTCAACTAGAAACCACTCCACTTTATTTTGACATATGACCAGCTACCCCCCCATAGCCTACCCGACGCTTTAGAAATTCTGAATAGTTCGGTCTACTTGCTTAGGAAGTATTCTCACTCCCTTTTGGCAATGAATTTTTCCCACTTATTTTGTTTTTCCACCCAGTTAGGGTTTAATGGCGGTTCGTGAAGTGATGGATGGGGTTCGACAATATGACCCACTCCCTTCTCGATCAGGAACTTAAATAGAAAGGTCGGTAAGGAACACAAAAATTTCTCAGTGAGGTCTGTGTAGAATTTATTTTTGACGATTTCCACCGAAGTTCTATCTTCTACTGCTTTCTCCTCGCAGAATTTGTCGGCGATTTTTTCGAACCACTCCGACAAGTTTGTTCTTCCCCTGCGAATCAGTTTTTATAGTAACTGTTGATCTTTAGTCCCTTTCGGCTTTTTCATCCAGGAGTTTCTTCAGAAGTTGGGGCACTGATTCTACAAACTTCTCATGTGTCTCTATGAAGAATCTTTCTTTTGATTGTGTGGTCATCAATCTATTTCTTCGTGCATAATTCTGCAAATAATTTGCTACTTTACGCTCCCACCACTCCTTAATCTCCTATTCAAATATCATCTGGTTGCATACATCTCAGACATGTACTACCGGCAATGGAACCAATGTTGTAATCTCACAGATCACATAGGGTTACCAATAATACGTACTAAAGCATACATACATAACAGACACAAGAGATAAGAACAAGTAGATAGAATAATAGATTATATTAACATGAGAGGGTCCATAGAATGCAGAGAACTGAACCGAGTTCTCATCTAGCTCAACAGCCTTAATATATACGATTTACAAACAGTTACAAAATAACTACCTATCGGTTCATTCAACCGACACGACCTTAGGTGGCCAACCTAATCTCTAATTAGTCGTCTGACTGACTTAGTCGGCTGATCGACTAAGTCGGCTATCGTTTCAAGTCAACATACCGACTTGCTCCTCCAACATGAACTGTGATGCTAAATTCACTTCAAGATTCTGGACAACGTTATTTAAGGGTATGGATACAAAATTGAATTTCAGTACCGCCTACCATCCGTAAACAGATGGGCAGACTGAGTGGGTAAATTAGGTGTTAGAGGATATGTTAAGAATGTATGTGATGAATCAACCCAACAAATGGGAAGATTATATTCATTTGGTAGAATTCACATATAACAATAATTATCAATCATCTCTCAAAATGAGTCCTTTTGAGGTGTTATATGGTAGGACATGTAAAGTACCTTTGAGTTGGGAAAATTTGGAAGATAGGATGGCCTTAGGGCCTGAAATGTTAGCACAAATGGAGGAAACGGTACGACAGATAAAACAAAACTTAAAAGCAGTAGAGGACAACCATAAAAGTTATGCAAACAAAAAATGAATAGCTAAAGAGTATAAAGTGGGAGAGCATGTATTTATGAGGGTTAAATCTAAGAAAAGAAAACTAAGAACAAGACTCTATGCAAAGCTTGCACCCAGATATGTGGGACCTTTTGAAATTTTGGCTAGAATAGGGCTTGTAGCTTATCAGATGGATTTACCTCCTCATATACGAATTCATGATGTTTTCCATATATATTTCTTTATTAAAAAAATATGTTGTTGATCAAACTTGTATTATTAATTGAGATAATGTACAAGTGGAACTAGACGGTGACTTTCACATGAAACCAATGTGCATTCTCGATAAGAGGAAAATACAACTTCAAAAACAGACTATTGTACAAGTTAAAGTACAATGGAAACATTATTCAGCTGAAGAAGCAACTTGGGAAATAGAAGAAACTATGAGATAAAATTTTCCTACTTTATTTCTAGACTATAATAATAATATTGATTAAGCACCAAGGACGATGCAAATTTTTTAGAAGGGGAGGATTGTAACACCCCCTCATTATATTTTGTTAGTTTATTTTATTTAAAAGAAAAAGAAAACAAATGAGTTATTTTTATATTAAAATAATTCTGAAGCTGAGTTTTAACAACTATATAGTTAATTGACAGAAATTTAGTTTTAAAATAGTTATCAAAACCTCAACGCTATTTACGAAGACAAGTGGCCAATACTAAAGAGAGTGAGTTATTTCTATAAAAATTCCTAGGCAAAGATAAAATGATGAAGATTGAAAGATGGAAATAAATGAGATGCCAGGGATCACAGAGGTGAAGGCTCAAATTGAGAAATCCATTATATAGCCTAGAGATGCCAATGAGCATCTACGAGATGTTAGATTATGTGCTAGAACTATCAATGAGCATAAGAGAATGCCAAGTTCCAGAATAAAGAACTCTATTTAACTAATGGTGGCAACTTTTTTTTTGTAAGTTGAGATCTAATCTATTAAAAAAGAGAAAAATAGTAGTACAGGAAAAAATACAGTCTAGCTTGGTCAAGTGGAGCAGGTATGGAGTGTCAAAGTATAGTTAGAACCTCCCTTCGGAAGGGAAAATAAATGGAAAATGACCCTCCCTCTTGGAAGGAAAACAGGCCTGCTAGAAGAACATATACAAAAAATCTTACAGTTCAAAGAGGGTGTGGCAAGACCCAACACATGCACAGTACAAGAACAAAGAAAATAAAACATAAACAGAACTAAGTGGCATGTGCCCGGAAGAACCTGAACGTGGTGCATGCAGCAGGCGGAAGGACACATGGTCGTGAAGACCGCGGGTCATGGTTTCTGCCCAGGACATGGTTCTTCTGTGATTGGGCATGTGTAATCTGGAGACTCTAGATGTGCAGGCTTGCCTGAAGATGTCACCATTTTCTTGTCACTGGAGCTAGATTCTTCCTTCCCAGAAAATGCAGGTGGATTTTTGGTGGGTAATGGAGAGGTCTTCTTTGAGATGGTTGGGTTAGATGAGAACTTGGCCACAGAGATGGAAGAGGGTCGGAGGTGCAGCAGGGGAATGGAGTTCTATGGTGGAGCCAAGGTATTAGCTGGACATGGAGATGAATGATGAAGGACCGGTTGCGGATCTGGTGGTGTCATCTCCTGGGGGGAAACGGGTGGAGGAATAGGAGGGGAAGGGCGTGGTGGAACCAGTGGATTAAAATGGAGGACCAGGTGTGTGAGAAGGTTTTTTAAAACCTAGTAGATTTGTCGTCGCTTCACTGTGGGTCCTGCTACTCCAAGCGCACCAGACAATTCATCTTCCCAGTCCGAGACAATTCTTTGGACTTCCTCCAAAATTTCCAGGTCGAAGCCATTGTTTATAGCTTGAGATGAGAGGGGAATATTGCCTTCTGACCGAGCATGGTGTCCTCATCCCCTACGTGAAGAGCCTCTCTGTCTTCTAGGCATGGCGATGAGCAGAGATCATAGAGAGTGGAGAGAGGTCATGAAATAGTAGAGAGAGAGGTGAAGGTGGCGTGAATCAGAGGGTGGTGACCATGGTGCACAGAGCGACCAAGCATAGCTTGAGGAACCGGGAGAGTGATGATGAACCAGATAATGAACCAGTGGAGCAGAAACCTTAAATTTTCCAAATCTATTACAGGTTGATAATCGAACCCGAAACTAATACAAATAGATTTTAGAGTTAAATGAAAACCCTATATACAAAGTAGAAATTATCAGTTAAAACACAGAGACATAATGAATTGACCAGTACCAAAAGATTTACAAAATAGCTGTTAAAAACCAGTATCGTATTCTTTGGAAAACATTTAATATTATTTTAAAAAACCTCTTTACTATCGGTTAAACCAAAGAAGTTTTTATCCTTAAAAGGATTTCAATGGAAGAGTTATCAAAAGTGAGAATTACAATATAATTATGGACAAACCAGATTCAAACCAAATTACCAAATTTACCGTGTATTGCTCCATCAAACCCAAAAACCTTATAATTCGTTGAAAGAAGTACCCCAGTCTGCAATAGCTTAATGCATCTGCCTTCAAAACATCAACCAAAGACTTTACTTCTACGGTTGTAAACATGGCTCATCCTTTCACTTTGAACGTAGTAGAATGGAAGAAGTTGGAACTTTAAACCAGAACTTACCAATTCCATTGAAGTCGAGGGTACCAATCACCAACTGAACCAATTGTAATCTTCACTTGCAATCAATAGCTAAACAAATATTAAATCAATGATAACCATTGCTACGCAGAAGGAATATTTCATTAATAATTTAACAGAATAGCAATGTTGATAGCATTTACCTGGGTATGTGTCGAAGTAACCAAGAAATCATAGCCTTAAACCAAAACTTGCAACGTAGTATTTTCTTCTGGAAACTGTGGAAGGATAATAATAGTGCCTTTGTATGTGATGGAATAACCAAGAGATTGTATCTTAAACTGAAATTTCCCACTGAATGTTTACTCTTGGAGCTATGAAAGTATTACACGCTGATATGGTGGCTAGATTCACCATCTTCCTAAAACTCATAGCACAATTTTAGTAAAGCATTCTTGTGGGAGAGCTGCCAAAGCAGCTCGAATGGCTACATTGCCAATACAAAAGTGATCTAATTCACAAACAAGCCCTATCGAAATTCAAGGTAAATTATTTGGGTGTGATACAGTTGTCCAACATTACACCGGATCCCAAAAATTTATAAACACTCTTTTAATCAATGAACCACAAAATTTCCATAGTGTGAGCTTTATTTATCATAAGCTATGAATGATACAAGGGGGTGTCACACCATTGTGAGTGTGACCTGTACATGAAGAAAAATGTGTTAGCCGGGAGGCCAAGTAATTCTTGGTGTAAACTTCCAAGTTCTTCCCAAAATTTGGAAGTAATCTTATAGATATTTTCTTGCTAATCAAAACCATGTGTTAATTATTAAGCTGGGGGTTCATCCTTCAACAAAAATAAGTAGGGTTTACTTTGAACATGTAATATAAAGTAAAAAAAAAAAAATTTTTAGTATTTGGTACATTATAGTTTACATCAATTAGTCTAGCATTATTTATTAGTTCTAATTTTGTTATGTTTTGATGATATTTATAAATGTTAAAGGGAATTTAGGGAAGTTCTTAGATCATGCATCCATACTCGAGTTAGGAATTTCTCTTAATGGTTTACATACTAGAAATCGAATTTTGTACCTAATAGATATTTTATTGATTTATATCTATTTATTTTCTATGTGATAGATTTAGTTTTAATGTACCTCTTTACTCTTTTCCTTTTTATTAATTCTCTAGTATGTAAGTTAAAATTGTTAGTTTGTAGAATAACCCAATATTCTAATTGTTGTTAGTACTAAATATAAATATCTCGTAGCTTGGGTAGAGTGAGGACTAATCTCTATTCCATTCCTTAAAAGATCAAGACTATACGATTATACAGTCAGATATATAATCTAGTTCTTTACATATCTAGAATCGCATTAGTATATAATTAAAGAATTTTATTAATATACGGAACAATTTTTTTATAAACAAACTTACAACACAGATATTACATGGATAATCACCTACAAAATAAACATAATTAAATTATAAATAGATCCTTTATGGATCCACATGTAAATAGTCACAATCAGATCAAGGATCCGCAAGCAAACAATCGTATCCAGATCACAAATCTACAAGTAAATAAAGCTCGAATGCAAGTTAATTAATCCAAATCAATTTACATACTTTTTATGATAGGTCATAAGAAATCAAGTCAGGATCCATTTGATCCAAGTTTATCTCTATGAACAAGATATACAATTACTTTATACAATCCAAAAAAATTAATAACTATCAGTACTCGACTAGTTCGAGGGAGCTAAGTCTACATCACATCAAAATATTAAAACAATATTGTTCCACATAAATCGCAAGACTCAACGAGTCGCTCAAGAATTAAATAAGATTATCTAAGTATGGTTTTAAGCCCATGGTCATGACTTCCATTACAAAACCAAATATTTACATTACATACACCAGCTAAAACAATGTTGTATAAAACAAACAAAAACCCTCATACAGGTAGTATTCATCATAACTAACTACTGCACAGAACACGTAAAGACCCCATGGGCCATATCTAGTTAAAGGATTATGGTTGTAATTCCATTTTTAATGGCTTCCATTATAAAAAAAACCAAACACAATGCACAGTAGAGCTAACAGAGCTTTATAAACTTTATTAAAACCCTCTCACAGGCTTCATCGAAATAATAATAATAATATCATTATTATGTACTGAGTTAAGGTTTTAAACTAAAATTTTTATCAACAAAATATAGCACGATCGTAAGACCATCAAGGATGGCATCCTATGAACCAAAGAATAAACACATATACATTTCGCAGTAAAGACCCTAAGGGTCATTTCTTAAACATATTATTCTAACAAAACATTGCGTGGATACGGAGTGGCTGTAGGTCCATATCGGATGGCTTCCACCTGTTTTTTTATTAAACCACTTATAATTTATTTTAAACAGAGCCAGCGATCTGGAGGTAATACCATCCACGATGGCACCCACAGTTTCATCGCAATCCACACATGATTGTAAAATTAGTACACCTAAACCCTCACAAAGCAACAAGGTCATAAATCCTATGTAAAACAGTGGGTAAATCCTCTGGGGTTCAAACCAAATAAACTTATCTTATGCAGAGTTGGATTCCTCTCCTCTTGGCTCCTCCACACTCAGGTTAAATTACCTACAACAACACATACAAGATGAGTATTGTAAGCCATGACTTGCTTATGTTACATGCAGCGTTTAAAAATGTAGGCCTGGGAGGAGGTGACCCTGTCGCCTCCCTCTCTAGTTCCCTCCACCTACAATTTTTTTTTAAGGTACAGTCAGAACCTTTTAAATAACCAAAAGGAAAACTTTAACAAGTTTTTTTTAACCTTTTTATCTTACGTTGGTGAGCTGCAGAGAGGGATAGGGGTCGGCTCATTCGGAGTTACCTTTATCCCTCCGCTTCCTGCAAACACGTTATGTAAAAATTAGTTTATGCCTTAAAAAAATGAATTCACCCAAGGAAGTTTACAGAATTCTAGAATTTTTACCTATTAAGCATGTTGCAGAATGTCGTAGAATCCATGGAATCCAGGAAACCCTTGGGAAACAAAAAGGGCACATTGCCATTAATAGAATGGTAGCAACAACTCTACACCAGAAAACCCTAAGACCATCACCATTTATAGAGCATAGTTTCAGCTCTTGTTCTCTATAGACCAACGACCAAATGAAACTAACAAAGGTTTTAGACAACCAAAAAGATGTAATAAAAACCACGTGAAACCCTTATCTCACCATACAGGTGTAAGGCCGAGATTCATTGTCGAGCTAGCTCAAGGACCTGGTTACATTGTCAACTCATAGCCAGAACAAACATTTAAGTCAAACAAGGTACTACTTATTTACTCATGGCCAGGGCAATCATGTCCCATAATCATTCTGTTCATGTATCGATATCAAGCATCAAACCATGTGTTAAAACTCCAACAAACAAACCATTTAGTATATCATAAAAACCATGGCATAGACCATGTCATATATTTCTCATATTATTATGCCAAGAAAACATTGTATTATAATTTATATCCTTTGCATTATAATCAACGATTGATTACATGCCCTTGTACACCTTGGGAACCTTACACCATCATGCTTTGGTACTAAGTCATTGGCATAGTACCATGAGCTTATGCTATGGTAAGGCCCATGTCCTTTAAAAAAAAATCTCCTAGTAAACCATTATTACATTAATAAATGGGATCAAGACTATAAACAGTCTCCCAAAACGTTAGGGTTGCGAAGGCCCTAGTAAGAACTATTAAAATGAAAACAAGAAAACTGAGACATCACCTACATGAGTAGTTAAATGTTACGAAGGAGCTAGTCATTGCATCATCCAACGAAACACGGCATAGTAAGAAGAACAAAGAGATTAATAACTTGCATATGCATAAATAACTTAGAACATGAGTAAACTACAGGTTAAAGTACTATTAATTAATGGATGTAAAATTTTCTTTTTAACAATTTTTTAGGTGTGTTACAAAAAAAACATAAATATATAAGATTTTAAAAATTCATTTTATTTAATAATAAATTTTAAAATATAAAGTTTGTAAGAGTGTTATGTAAATTAATTAAATTTATTTTTATTAAACATTTAGTTGCAACTTTAATAACATTATATTAAAATAGTGGAAATCAAAATATTGATGATGATGATTAACCTCCATAGATACCAACTTTGGTCTATCGGAACTTAAGAAGAATAATACTTGGTTTACTTTAAAATCTTGTTCTTGTGCTCAAAAAGCTTGCAAAGAAGCTTTCCAAAATCACTATAGTTTTGTCAAGATAAGAGGTTATTTGTATTGTAGCAAATACTATGAAACTTAGATCTATTGTAGGTGTAAGCAAGGCACTCTAAGAGAAAGTGATTTTCATCATCAACGCTCATAGACTCACACAGATGGAAAACACTTTCCGCTATGGAGTTCATGAGATTTCATTCTAATCTTGGCTATATTAATTTTTTTTCAAGTGAGGATTAATGGCCTCCTTATAGTATCTTAATTTTTTCTTAATTGATAGAGTTTCCTCACACCAAAATTTATATTTAAACTTAGAAATAATAATATTTTTGAACTTATCATGTGTAAATAATCATATACACAAACACAACCAAAACATAAATAAATAAACTTTAAGAATTCATTTTTATGCAAAAATAAAAAATTTAATCAAAAAAATTGCAAATAATTCCCTTTGGATTAACAAAAATCAAATCAAATCTTTGTTAACATTATAATTATATTAACAATTCCAATCATATTAAAAAATTTAACAAAAAATTAAAGGATTAAAAACCTCTGCTAAACATGAGAGCTAATGCGAAATTTCAAAAAAATAATGTAGCGTCTGCCCTGGTTTGCATTGGAAGGCCCTTTCGTGCTCTATCGAGGATTCTTGTCATGGCTCTGTGTTTCTTGAAGTCTCTTATTTTAGGTGTGCGAGCTGTGTCCTCTAAGGCTACATTGTCTCACCCTTCATATGCTGTAGCTTTGGCGTTTTGAAGGTCTCCTCTGCCTCTGATTTTATTTTGAACCAGAGATTTGGCCCTGGTGTGCTCTTTGGTGGAGTCCTTGTTCAGCAGGTGCCTGTTTGAAGGATTCATTTTGTTTGTATCTACTCTTGCGCTGAACACTGAAGTTTCCTTCCCTGGCTCACTGAACTGATTTTTTATTGGAACATTTTTAACAAGATTTATTTTGGTGCTCAGATTTTCCCTAATGGACGTCGGAGGGGACCCTCCTCCTCCTCTTCCACTTGATATGGATTCCTTCAAATGATTGATTTCCACCTGTGGAAAGAGGAAAGGGGGTCCATATTCATATATATTTGTGAAGAAAGTTGACATTCCCTCGGTTGAATTTCTAGTTGAACGAACTTGTCAAATGACACTAATTCTTGTTGAGCGCGGGCTCATTGGGAAATTTACAGGCCTATGGAATTCTCCTAAGGCTATTAATTGATGGGTTCAGAGAAACTGGAGGCTCTTAGTTACTGAAGGTATTTGAAATCACTTTGTAGGTAGAGGTAATTATGTCTTTGTTTTTTATTCTGCTGAGGATCATGATCTCATTTTTTGAAATGGTCCATACTTCATGGGCTCTCAGGGGCTCTATTTGAATAAATGGACTCCTGATTTTGATACTACTCAAGATGTTCTGTCTGTTGTTCATGTTTGGGTAAGGCTCCCTCACTTACCTTTACACTACTGGAACTCAGAATCCATGGAAACTATCAGGAACAACCTTGGAAAATACATCGGCAGGGCAAAAAGGAAAGATCAATATTCGTGTGCAAGAATATACATTGAATTTGATCTAGAGATAGGATTGTCAAAATCTATCAAGTTAATAGTAGTTGAATGATCTCATATCCAGGAGTTAGAATACGAACAAATTCCATTTAAGTGTTGGTTCTACCACGGATATGGTCATTTTTCCTGAAACTGCAAGAAAAAATCAGAAGAAGATCTTGAAAAAGAAAAGGTTGATCAGTGGACACGAGTTTAGAAAGCAGGTATATCCAATCAGGTCAACAGGAAGAATGGAAGAGAAGGAAAGAATAGGAATGGATCTATTGTTGATGGGAAGACCCTTCCTAAAACACAGGCTGTAGAAAATCCCAATGATTCTTCTAATCATTTTGTTGTTTTAAGTCCTTATGAAGATATCCCTATTCTTGAAGAGGGTGAACTGCAACAATTAGAATTGTAAGATGGAGAAGCTGAAGCAAACACACTACCTATAGATCGATCAGGAGAAGCTAATTCAGAACTACCTAGAGTATATGAATCCTTGTAGGAAAACCATCCTTCTCCAAATGGAGCCAAATCTTCTCCTTCTTATGCAGAAATAATTAAGAAGAAACCGGTTGATAGTTCAGGCTCTTCTGATGAATATTCTATAGAGAAATTTTCCAAAAAGGTAGGCAAGAAGTATCGAAAGGAGTCTAGAGAAGAAGAGGAAAAGAGATTAAAGATTTCTCACTTGGCAAGAGCAAGAAGACTAGACCCCTAAGCAGGGAGTAATAACTCCCTCTCTCTCTGATAAATAATGTAGATCATCTCTTGGAATTGCAGGGGATTGGGGAACCCAATCAAAGCTGAAGCAGTCAAAGATTTAATGACAATAGATCCTTCTGACATTCTCTTTCTTCAAGAGACAAATATTGAAGAGGAATATCTTCTTCTCTTAAGTAAAACTAAATGGAAATTGAATGTTGAAAAGGTTGTCAGCATGTGAGGTACTTCTGGGGGGCTTGCAACTCTATGGTGTAAGGAAAATTTCATCTAAAACGCTAGTTTTTTACCCAACACTGGATTTTTACAGAACTCTTCCATATCTCTAGTAAGATCTCCTTGGATCTATTCAACCTTTATGTTCTTGTTAATTTTAATGAAAAGAAAGATTGCTAGAAATCATTATCAGATTTTTTAGAAAGATACTCTCCTATAAATACTATAATCACGGGGAATCTAAACATAACTTTAGTTCCAAACGAGAAAAAAGGTGGAGCTCATGGCAAGGATCCTTTTCAAGTTACGGTTGAGGCTTTGATCTAACCTAGTGATCTGATTGAATTCAAACCAAAGAAAGGACAATTCACATGGTCCAACAATAGAGTTGGTGTTGCCAACATCATTTCTCGTCTTGACATGTTTCTTGTCCAAAGTTCCTTGATGGATGGGAAATTATTAATATCAACCAAAATTATGCCCAAACTAACTTCATATCATCATCCAATTTCTTTGATGTTTGAAAAAGAGGAATACCATGGCCCAATTCCGTTCTGCTTCAGTCCTCTCTGGATTGAGAGAGACGGTTTTTGGGAAATAGTGGCCCATGCATGTGCTGAATATGTAGAAGGATCCCCCAGTTTCCTTTGGGACCAGAAACTTAAGAACACTAAATATGCTTTGAAAAATTGGGCAAAAAAAAATCTCAATACTCCTACTAGCAGTAGGAAGGAGAAAGTGCTAAAGTTATCAGAGATCCGGTTAGGAATGGAAGAAAGTGAAATTACCAAATATCATCTAGTGATTAAACAGTTCGCACAAATAAAAACCTCGCAATCCTTCTGACAGGAAGAGGAATATCTCTGGTTGAAGTCTCGAAGTCTCTGGTTGCAGGCGGGAGATAAAAATACAGCCTTCTTCCATCGTCAATGCAGAGCTAGATTGTCACGAAATCATATTTCAAAAATATCCATATGTGAGGGGGGAATTATAAAAGGTCATGAACAATTAAAACAGGTTGCAAGAAGGCACTTTCAGCATTTGTTTCAGGAGGATGGAATCTATGATGGTGAAGTGTCTGCATATTTTTTGGCTAATGTTCCTTCTCTTGTCAGTCCAAAGTGTAATGATGGTCTAATGAAACCCTTCTCTGAAAAGGAAATTTTGGATGTCATCTGGGAAATGGAGCCGGATAAAGCTCTCGGTTCGAATGTTATAGATCATGTTGGAAAATAATCAAAACAGATCTGATCTACAAGGTGACAGCCTTTCAAAAAAAAGATAAAGTGGGTGGATGTACTAATTCTAAATTCCTTTCTTTAATCCTAAATGAAGTTAATCGTGCAACTTTCGATAGGTTTAGACCAATTTCGCTTTGTAATGCCTCCTACAAGATCCTTTCCAAACTGCTAGCTAATCCACTCAAGCTCTTGTTAGGAAATTTGATCTCTCCTCTTCAGGGGGGTTTGTAAAAGGTAGGAATCTAGTTGACAATGTAATTCAAGTCCAAGAATCCCTCCATTCAAGTTTTCAAAGGAAGGAGAAAGGAATTTTAATTAAGCTGGATATGAAAAATTCCTTTGACCAAGTAAAGCTCTCCTATATCTATCAAGTCCTTCTCTCTTTTGGATTCAGTTTTGAGTTTGTTAATCTAATAAAAGATTGTATAGATAGGCCCTGGATTGTGCCTCTAGTCAATGGTAGACCTTCATACTTTTTCCAAGCTTCAAGAGGACTCCGCCAAGGATGTTCGCTGTCACCTTTTCTCTATATCGTGATGGCTGAAACTCTTAGCATAAAACTTACTGTTGAAAAGGAAGCAGGTTACATTCCAGGAATTAAGATTGCAAGGGGTGTGGACCCAATAAACCATGCCCTCTTTGCAGATGATTCTCTTCTTCTAGGAGGAGCCTCATTAAAAATTGCTCGAGCCTTCAATCAAGTTCTTCAAAATTTATGCCCAATTTCAGGAGCTTTGATCAACAATAAAAAAAACTGTTGTTTATGGTTAGAATGTATATCATGCGACAATCCTTTGAATAGAAAATTCCTTGGGTTTCCCTGGTTTTGATAAGTGAGAGAAGATCAAATACTTGGGATTTCCTCTAACCCTTGGTTCAAGCCCTCCTTCTCTTTGGCTCGAAGTTATAGCTAAGATAAAATCCAAACTTGCTTCTTGGGGTGGACAGTGGTTAACCAAGGCCGGTAAATTGATTTTGATAAAGGCAGTTCTTTCAGCTCTTCCCATCTTCCAGACATCTTTGTTGCTTGCTCCTAAGTCTATCATGTCTCAAATTTCCAAAATTTTGAGAGACTTTCTTTGGAATGGCAGTAAAGGCAACCAAAATAAGATGCATCTGGTAAGTTGGGACATCCTTAAAAGACCTATTTCAAAAGGTGGATTGCAAATTTGTGACCCTGGATTGGCTAATATGGAAATGGGAGGTAAACTCATTTGACAGCTATATGCAAATAAAAAACACCTGGTTAGTAAGATCTTTCGGATGAAATATCTAAAGGGAGGCTCTTTGATAAATTTAACAACTTCAAACATTCCCTCAGGAATAGCTATTTGAAACTTATGCAGAAAAGGAATTGACAAATTAAACCAACAGCTCTATAGAATCCTTGGCAATGGGAAGAGGATCCTTTTGTGGGATGATAAAATTTCAAGAAATTCCACTCTTTCCTTTGTCACCTCTTTATAAGAGATAAAGGAATGGTTAACTAATAAAGGCCTGCTTTGGCTGGTTGATATTTGTTCTTGAGATAGCACTAGAAATTGGGTAGATTGGTTGTTTCCTGAACTACCAGACCATATCACCTCCCAGAAAATTTGACTGCTTTCTTCACTTTCAGGACTCTCTCCAGTTCACTCCTCTTATAAAGATAAATGGGGATGGGGTAAATATGGAACTTACCCAGCTGCTCTAGGCTTCACCATTATACAAACTCCTCATGCCTCTAGTCTATCCCCTGTGTTTTGGAAAATAGTCTGGTCTTCTTACTGCCTCCCCAAGGTGAACTTATTCACTTGGTTGCTTATGCATAATAAGGTGCTAACTGGAAAAAAAATGATCAAACAAGGATTCCACGGTCCTTTTAGGTGATGCTTTTGTAACTCAGCCTATGAAACGATAGAACAAATTTCCATTGACCGTGCCTTCTCTCATTCGGTGTGGGAGCTGGTTCTTAATGGCATGAACGTTCATGTTCATGTACAAACAGTAGTCGTTTCTCTTTATTTCACATGGAAAGAACAGAGTCTTGTTTCAATAGGAAAATCTGTCAAATGGTTCAAATTATGGAACTCGCTCCCTAAATTCATCTGCTGGAATTTATGGCTTGCCAAAAATAATTGGATATTTAACAATCTGCCTACGACTCCCATGATCGTGGCTCTTAAAATCAAAAAGTTTATTTCTGAGTCAGCTAGCAAACTGGCATCCTCTTCATCCTTGTCCTCTGAGATCACAACATGGATGGATTCCTGTCCTATTGGTTCAAAAAAGATGGTTTGCATCAAACCTGATAGCTTCCCATCCTGGCATGTGCGTTGCAATGTTGTTGCACTCAATGCATGGTGGATGAGATCCCCTTCAGCGACAATATTCTTTAATGGTGTATCCAAGGGGAATCCTGGGATATTTGGCGCTGGGGGTTTGGTTATATCTCTAGATAGATTGATAGAATCTAGTTTTAGTTGGGGACTTGGAATCATGTCGAATAACCAAGCTGAAATTTATAGCTACTTAAGGCATGCCAGATTGCAAAGGAGAATGGATATAAGTCAATTCAAATTTTTGGAGATTCAGAGCTGGTGATCAAAGTATTAAATTCAGAAGATCATTTTAATAATTATATTTTGAATAAATCTTTGCAAATAATTTGGAATATTTTGAAAGAGTTTGAAAGGGTTGCATCTTTTCACATTCTACATGAGTTAAATAAAACTGGGGATGCATTGGCAAATAAAGTTTTCCTGCTAATTCAAGGCAACCTCAGCATCAACGGAGAACCCATATTTTTTTATCCAATTCCTTAAGTGAGACTCATTAAGTTAAAATTTGTCTTTATGTGAGACTCACTCTCATATTGTAAGAATTTGTGCATTCTTTTATCTTTCAGATGCTTTTCAATTGCTCTTTGTAATTCAATTGGTTGATTGTCTTTGTGCCAGAAATTGTTCCTAAGGCTAGGGGAACAAGCCAACACAATCTCAAGAGTAAATTCAATTCAAACTAGGGTTTAGGGTTTTTGTTTTAAGTGTTTTGGTCATAAAATTCAAGAGCATGCAGGGAATACATTCATCAGATAAGCAACAACTAAATCAAACACAATCACTGATAAAGATGCATATATATCATAAAGATCTAACAAAAAGCCTGTATTGAAGTTTACACATAATGGACAAGCACTGCTAGAAAACACACATTAACCAGCACTGAAATTGTCAATTAAGAAGCTAAATAAACTCACAGTAAAGCCAACACAGACCAAAAGTAGGGTAAAGAGTCATATATCCATAGTTTCATCAGTAAATATACAAGAGAGTTACAGCACTTATCTTTGAATAAGCCTGAAAGTATAGTAGCCCACAAACCTCCTGATGCTCCCAGAAAAATTAGAACCTTTACAATGACTTCCTAACTTTCCTAAATAGACATCCTCCAAAATCAGTTAGGTTTCACTTTCTAACTGCTCCCATCGAATTACCAAGGAGGGTAAAGTCAAAAATAGTTTTTACAAAAATTACAAATTGCTAAAAATAGCAAACTCTTAACTAAAACAAACTATTCATCTTAAAGATCCACTAACTACAAACTGCCTCAGATCTCCTTCGCTGCCTCCACAAGAAGAGATATACCATCTAGACCTCGAGCCCTTTTCTTAGCTCTTTTATCCTTTTTCTTCATGTCAGCTAACTTTTGTTGCAATTCTTTATTTTCCTGCTGCAAGTGATCAATAGTGTTCTTCAGCGCTGTAGTGTATCTGTCAGCAACCCTTTTTCTGCTAAGGACCTCTTTAGAAACCTCTGACAGCTCCAAAAAATGCTTATGCATATCCTGCAACTTCTCCACGAGCCCTTTATTAACATTGAATAATCCATCATTCATTTCTTGCAGGTGCTTCATGTGTTCCCTGTATCCCTGAATGCTTTCCTGTACATTTTCTTCATCAAAGTCTGGGATCTCTGATGTATTGTCCTCCTGCATTAAAAACTCTGAAAAATCATCATGAACAACAGATTCTACTAAATATCCTGCTTGCCTGAGAATATCCTGATCTTCTTCATCAAATTTATGATCTCCAAAAGCATCTGCCTTTGCTGTATCTTCTTCTTGCTGTTTGGTAAGTTTAGCTTTAATTTCAGCAATTATTTCAACTAATTTAGACCTAGGCTTTGTCTCTGCAGGTTTGGAAGAGGAAGAAGGATAAACAGCAGCCTTTCTTTTGCCTTTACTGCCCTGCTGAAAACTTTCTGTTCTTTCACTGGAAGAAGAATTGATTAACACTGCTTCTTGTCTGGAATCTAGTTTAGGGTTAAGCAATTTTTTCATGTTCCACCTCAGTTTGTTTGTAGGTCTGGTTTGAGGCCTTTTGTATGATCTTCTGTATGAAGCTACCTCTTTCTTTTTCTTCTTCTTATACTTGTCTGATTTTACTTTTGAGGTAGTAAAATCTTCAAATGCTTCTGTACTTGGTTCAGTCATGATAACCTGCTGTTCATCCTCCAACAGATAACCTTCATCTTCAGATATGATGGTAAGGGGGATCCTTGATTTAGTTTGTAAT
>LPNX010453139.1:1620283-1668907 GCA_001517045.1 Pseudotsuga menziesii
AACATTATGCATCATCACCAGAGCATCGAATATGTGGGAGAATTAATTATAAACTTTCTTCCTTCCATCAATCACTAAAATCTACAGGCTGAATGCTTTAAATTCAAGGCTTCTTGGCTGCTCTGTTCCTTCAAGTTCTTTGTAACGGCTCCTGGTGACTATTTCAGTGGTGGAACTTTATCCTATAACATATCTTATCATCTTCTCCAAGAAAATTCTTTTAAATCACCACGCAACTGTAAAAACCCAAACCTTAGAGCTATAAGGGTTTTGTAGCGAGTTACCTACCAACTTCTCGAATGTAGGAGCTTAAGGCTTCTCTTTAAAGCAGCAACAGTCTCTCCTCAGGTGCACAGGTGTCTCCAGGTCATCTCTTCAACCGTAAATGCAAGAATTAAGAAGCCCTAACTTTCTGCTAGCGTTGCAAGTTCTGTCTTCCTCCACAGGGACATAATCCAGTTTTTTAGCGTTTTGATTCTTCTGCACGAACTTGCCTTCCTATAAAAACGCATGTGGAACGAGAAATTTGACAGTTTAAACCGAGATTTGATGATTTGTCCAACTAATTCCACGTTTTTAGCAATGATGAACCCATTTTGGCTGCGTGACTGAGATCGGCTGAAATGCGTGTCTAAACTGCAGTCACACGTGTTAAAATACCTTGCAAAAGACAATCAATCACTTCCAGATGATACCCATGATGAAAAACTGCAAAAATATTTGAAAAACAGAGAGGCGCGATTTTCTTGTAGCGCTTCCTTTATTAACTTTTCCACCAGCGCTACAAGAATATTTCCTGAGCCAATTTCTCGCAATTTTACAACTTTTTGTCAAATTGTTAGAGGTTTAGAGGATTTTTAGGCTTATAAAACAAGTTTACTTGCTCTCTAAACATATCATTGAATCAACCTTGGAACATAAGACTTTCTTTACCCTTTTTAAAATCTAAAAAGACCATTAAAAAGTCAAATAAAACCTAAACAAATTGTGTTCAAAAACTATTTAAAACTAATCAATCACCAATAAAATATCCAAGGAGACCAAAATTGAAAAGCAAACCAAACATTTAACTGAGGGTGATTGGAAAACAAACCAAAATTGAAGAAAACAAACCAAAAATGGAGAAAAAATTACTGACTTAACAGATTGGAAATTGCTAAACCAGACCTATAATTCTTCACAAAAAAATAAAAATTATCCATGAGCAATTGTTGGATTATTCCTTTGATTCATTGCAGGAAGAAGAAATTTGGACCCTGACAGGCGGAGTTGTCAAGGAAGAGAACTCATCACTCTCGAGGGTTGTAGGATGTGGAGAGGTGTTATCTAACACTTTTATGTTGGATCTTCAGCTGTATCCTTCTGGTCAGAAAGCGGTGGGGGTTTTTCATGAAGCGGGTTATGTGGAACTGGCTCTCTATAGGACACGGTGGATAGATGCTGAGGTTTTTTCCTCGACCCTGCCATTTTTTTGTAGTACCGGAGATCTTCAATTTGCTGGTGGTCTAGAAAAGGCAGCAGATGCAGGTTGGTCTAGTATGTCTTCTGCTTTTGGTGCAGTGGATTTTGTGAGGGGTGTAGGAGGTTTGACAGGGGTTCTAGAAACCCTTGATTCATTACATGGGGGTTTTGGATCCGGAAGGGAGGGAGGGATAAGGAAGGGAAACAGGTTGGTGGAAGATGAAAGAGATAGGAACATAGGGGGTGGTCTGAAACCTAGAAAAAACTGGATTCGTCAATCGATGGCCATAAATTATACGTTGGGTGAGGATATTAAGTGGGAGGAGGCAACACTAATGGCTGAGAGGAATTTGGTGGGTCCGCCCCTAGGGAGAACCTTCACTAAGAAGAATATGGATGAATGGGTACAAGAAAATTGGTGTTCTATCCTTGGCTTAGTCTCGACTGTGGTGATATTGGCAAGGGGTTAGTTCACATTCAATTTTGTCAAGGCTGAGCTGGCCCTTACCCAAAATTGGTCCCTTAATCATACCCCTTTGTTTCTCAAACCATGGGACCCCATGTTTGATGCTAGCAGGGAGAGGATTGATGTGATGCTAATTTGGGTCCATTTCCCAAGGCTTTCGCTACATTACTGGACTGACTTTCACTTTCGGAATATAGGGAATTTTTTGGGACATTTCTTGCAAGTTGATTACTCCTTCAGAGAGTCATTGAATCAACGAGTTTCCAAGATCTTGTTTCGTTGAATGTGAGGGAGGGTTTGTCGACTAAAGTGAACATTTGGAAGGGTATTTATTGTTATCATCAGGCCCTGGATTATGTGAATTTACCTTTTCACTGCTGGAGATGCCACGTCTATGGGCACTCGATATCAGATTGCAAGATGATGGTGCGTACTCTGAATGGTCATCGTCGACAGGTGGGAGGGAGGAATGGGGGTATTGGCATCTCTCCACTAGTGTCCATGCCCCATATGAAACATTCATCACAACCCTCGGTGGTCATGGATGCTTTTACTTGCAATGTATAGGATGCAATGGATTTTTCAATGGTGGTTGCGGGGCCTTCAATGGAACCTATTTTGGTAGAGGGTCTACCCTTCCTGGGTACTGCTTCTTTCCTCCCATCTCATTCTCTGAATCTTTTTACTAGTTATGTTAATCATAATGGTTTGGATTGGGTTGAGAGTGTCAAGCATTTGAAAATTTCCTGGCCAGAATAGTTTTTAAATTCCTTCTCTACTATGACCCTAGAGGAGTCTTCCCTATCTATCCCCCTAGTTGCTCCTTCGGAAGTGGCTGTCCCAGTTTCCCTTCCTTTAGTTTTAGCTCCTCTTACTATCTTGGAACCCTCTGCTAACTTGATGTCCTTACCCTTAGAAACCCCATCCCTATCTGAAAGGGGGAAAAACCCACCTCTCCTCTCTCAGACTCTCCAAAATCGGGCTATTTTCTTAGGTCTAGCTCCAAGACCACGAGGGGCTTAGGGTTGGATCCTAGACAAACCCCCAGGGTAGGGTACATTGGTATCACCTGGAAAAGGCTCAATCCAGAGTGAAAAAAGATATTGTGGAGGGAAAACAACAATTCATTGAACATGCGCTTAGAGTGGTGCGTGCCCAAAAGAAGGGTCGGAGATGAAACTCGCGTCTTTCAATGTGCGGGGTCTGGCTGGTCCCCATAAAAGATCGGCACCCAAATGGGTGGTGAGTTTGGAGCACCCATATATTATTATGTTGCAGGAGACTTTATATTTAGGTGATGTGGTGAAGGAAAGGTTGGAAAGTTGGTTCCCAGGCAGGGCTTTTGCGACGTTGGATGTCAGAGGTCACTCGGGTGGTCTAGCTGTGGGATAGAATGAGAGAATTTTTAAAGCTCACTCGATTTGGGGTATGGAGTCTATTTTGGGTTTGAATGTACGGGATTTGGATATACAGACCTATTTCAAGGTGGTCAATGTATATAGTCCTTACTTAAATAGGGTTCCATTCTGGGAAGCCTTGTTTAATAATCCTCTCCTCAAGGATGAGTCGGTGATTCTGGGGGAAGATATTAATTTTTATTTGGGACAAGCTGAGGTTTGGGGGCCACATGACTAGATTGACATATTGATTGATTACTTTACTAAGAAGTTGGTTGAGAGGAACTGGCTTGATATTGATCCCATTAAACTGAAGGCTACTTGGAGGAACAACAGATGTGGTGATGGGGGTGTGGCAAAGAGGTTGGATATATTTCTAGTGATTGAATAAGTGATGGACATGACACATTACCTCAGGCAATGGGTAGGATGTAGTGGGCTATCTGATCACCTCCCTATATTTCTAGAACTCAGGAATGGTCCAACACAACCTCCTATCCCTTTGAAGTTTAATTAGACATGGCTTAAGGATGATTCTTTTACAAAGCTCCTTACTTACCTATGGATCCCATTTAATCATGAAGGAGTGTGAACTGTTGCTTTCCAATTTGTAGACAATTTTAGAAGGCTAAAAGGGGCTATTAAAGATTGGGCAGCTGAAAAAAGAAGGCGTGAAGTTAGGGAATTGAAATTACTCGAGGAGGAGATTCTATATATTTCGGATAAGGATGGAGGGGGGATGATGAGTCAGGAGTCGAAGGCTCATCTTCTTAGGGTCGAAGGTAGAAGGACTTATTTATTACTGGAAAGGGAGGAGACTTAGCGGTTGAAGAGTCAAGCCATCTGGCTTGAGTGTGGAGATGATAACACAAAAATTTTCCATGCATATGCTAGGGGGAGGAAAGCCGCTAATACTATCTGAAGTTTAAAAGATGAAAATGGAGAAGCACATTCCTCTTTTGAAGATAAGGCTCATATTGGTGTGGCACATTTCAAGAATCTCTTCAAGGCTCCTCCACAGGTTTCTCTTGCTGAAGTCAATAGGGTGGCACAAAAAATCCCAAGATTTGTGAACGAGGATGACGATGTTGATCTGATGGAGGTTATTAGTGAAGAGGAGCTCAAGGCTGCTGTTGGGCCTGGGGAAAGCACGCAAGAAATAAGCTCAAGTGAAGAAACGTGCAAGAATCAGTCCACAGCGCAAGCACATGGAATGAAATTGCATGGACTGCATGGACAAAGCATTAGAGAGAATTTGAGGTAAAAAATGGACTTCCTGAGAGATGTACTACAAAAATATAAGATATATTAAAATATTATGAGTTAGGGGTTTTATGGGGTAGGTATATATGACAACTCACCTCCTACACTACTTTTTATGCACAATATAAATAACCATGGTTGAGTTACTTTTCTAAAATGACTATAAATAAAATTAATAAAATAACTCTACAATGATGTTACTAAGATTCATTGTAAGTTCTCAAAAATTTATTGTCCTTTAGCATTTATTTGTCTCGAACTTGTAAATGAAATTAAACAAAAAAAATATTTTTAAGAGTTATTTTTTTAATTTATGTTCACTTCTTATATTTAGTAAATTCCTCATCAATTTAATTTTAATGTGATTTAATTGAGATTTACTTACATGTATAATTCTAACAATATTATTATAATATTTATTACATAATTAGAATAAATTAATATCAAAATCATAATTTTTTTTATATATTCATTTTATTGTAAATGAAGGTTATAGATAAAATTTTTATAGAAAATAATATAAGACTTAATTTAATCTTAAAAATTGAGTAGTGTGTGTGTGTGTGTGTGTGTGTGTGTGTGTGTGTGTGTGTATGATGATGATGATGATGATGGTTAACGTCCCCTGAGAC
This sequence comes from Pseudotsuga menziesii, assembly GCA_001517045.1. Taxonomy (NCBI): domain Eukaryota; kingdom Viridiplantae; phylum Streptophyta; class Pinopsida; order Pinales; family Pinaceae; genus Pseudotsuga; species Pseudotsuga menziesii. The sequence goes on from LPNX010453139.1 coordinate 1,625,503, forward strand.
CAAAATTTGGTCTATCGGACCCTGAAGAAGAAAATTAATTAGTTTGTTTTAAAGTGATATTTCTATGCTCAAGGAGCTTGGAGAGAAGCGTCCCGAGCTTACTATAATTTTGACAAGCTAAAAGGCTCGGAATGTCGGTATTGCAACAAAGATTATGAAACTGGGATCTAATGTGGGTGTATGCAGGGCACTCTAAGAGGAAGTGATTTTCATCTTCAATGTTCTTACTCTTACAAAGGTGGCAGATCCTTTCTACCCAAGGAGTTTTAGGGACTGTCCAATGACCAGTTTCGCTGTGGAGCTCATGCAAGTTCATTCTTATCTTAGCTATATTTTTTTTTTTCTTAGGACTGATTAAAACAGAAAGATAGTTTTGATCTTAAAGAGTAGGGTTGATGACCTCCTTATAATATCTTAATTTTCTTTTGGCCTCTAAATCTTTCTCACACCACAATTTTTCTTTAAACTTAGAAGCAATAATATTTTTAATGTTATTAATATTTTGCAATGCAACATTTTCATCGATCTTCCAGTGATTTAACCAAGACTTGGTATCTTTATACCACCCACGCTTGAGCCTTAGGTGATTTTGGCTGGATTTTAAAGCTAACTTAGGGAGTCTATGGTCTCCCATGTTATTGATTTTGTTCTTGTACAACAGGAGTCTAGCCATGGCTAGGCTCTCGATGGGGGAAAGACCCACTTCTATAAGGAGAATACGATAGGGTGTATTGTTTTTTATTTTGAGGTTGTAAGTTATAAAACGCTTATGGATTTGCTCGATATTTCTCCAAGATTCTCTAGAGATGCTGCAACCCCAAACCTCACACCCATACAAGATAACAAGAGTGAATAGAGTTTCAAAGAGGAGCTTCTTTTTATCCCACATCACGAGGTTTGCAGCTTTACAGTTATTTTCAAGACCAAAGTAAGCTTTCCACCCTGCGTTAATCCTTTTCTCAATGCTATAGTTCCACTTGAGCTTGTGATGAATATCAATTCCTAGGTACTTGTAAGAAGACACTTCCTCCAAGTTGCTATTGTCATACACAAAATTAGCGTATGTGTCCTTCTTGGATTTGATAATCATAACTTTTGTTTTGTCAGTGTTAACAGTCATACCCATTGTAGAGAAGAAATCTTTACGAAGACGAAGTTGTTTATCAAGGTCAAAAGAACATCTTTCCAGAAGGACAATATCGTCAGCATAAAGAAGAAGGATGATGACTATTCCAGCTAAGATCGTACCAGCACAGCTTGCTTCTTCTAAACAACCCTCTAACTTATCAATGTAAATGCCGAAAAGGGTAGGGGAGAGGGGGAAACCTTGTTTAACTCTGATATTACACTTAATATCTTTCGACCACCCCTCATTGCTTTTAATCTTGGAAATTACATTCTCGTAGAGCCTTATCGCAGAAGCTCTTAGCTCGAAAGGAACCTTAAGCTCTTCTAACCTATTCCAAAGGTTATTTCTAGGAACCATATCGAAAGCCTTTCTAAAGTCCACAAAGCAGCAAAAGAGATCAGATTTGTCATTGCGGCACTCCTCCATAATGATCCTAAGAATAATAAGGTGGTCCGTTGTTGAGTGATGCCTTCTAAAACTTGCTTGACCTTTAGCCCGCTTACCTTCACTTTCAAGCCAAATGATGATGTTCTTTTCCAAAATAATACCATATAACTTGGCTAAGAGGGGGCTAATCATAATAGTCCGATAATTTGAGGGGTTATTTGTATCCCCTCTTTTAAAAATAGGGATAATGAGGCTCTGAGTCCAAGGCTTAGGGAACCCTTGCTTGAATGCTTGATTAAAAAGCTTGTGGATGTGAGGGATGAGGACAGGACCTCCAATTTTTAATATTTCTGCCTGGTAACCTTCAATGTCCTTAGCTTTTCCATTTTCTAGATGCTTAACCCCAAAATCTATGTCTTGTAAAGAGAAAACTTCTTTCGTTGTGAGAAGGGTTTCAAAGTTGTCTATGACATTCAGGGAGTCATAAAGATTTTGAAGATAGGATTTCTAGTCGTGCAAAGAAATTTTATTATTATCTTTAGTTTTTCTAGTTAGAATCTACCTCCAGAATTTCTTAGGAGCCATCTTAGAGAGGTGCAAGAGATTGTCTTTCCTTTTGTGAATATACTGCATTTTTTTTCTTTTAGTAAGGGCTTTGTATATTTTTATCTTGTTAATTTTAAGAGAATCATCAAGAGCTTCCCTAATCTCTCTTCTCGCATTTTTACAATCAATATCATACCAAGGGTTGGTTTTTTTATTCTTTTTATTACTAGAAACTTCAATTGAGAACTTGTTAATGGAATAAGAGAGGGTTTTAGTAAAATTATAATATAGGTCTTCTATGTTGTCTGTACTTGATAAAAGAAGCAAATTAATTTTTAACTCATTTATAAAAAGATCATTTTTATTTCTATCAAAGATCAAGTTCCTTTGGTTATAGTGATTATCCTCTATGGGATCACTATGGATGTCATAGTTGAGAGTTACCATTAAAGGTTTAGAACATTTTTTTTAATTTTATTGTAAATGAATGTTATAGGTAAGACTCTCATAGAAAATAATATAAGACTTAATTTATTCTTAAAAATTGACTAGTGAAAATATAAAAAAAAAAATTAACTATTAATATTATCTTTACAACATTATTATTTTGTAAAGCATTTTTTTCATTTTATTGTAAAGGAGTGTTACAGTTAAGTCTCTCATAGAAAATAATGCAAGACTTAATTTATTCTTAAAAATTAAGTAGTAAATATATCTATCTATCTATCTATCTATCTATCTATCTATCTATCTATATATATATATATATATATAGATATATATATTAATGTTATCTTTAAAACATTATTATTTTGTAAAACATATTTCTTTAAAGTTTTGAAAATTGTGACGTAATTGAATTTTTTAGAAATATTATAATACATTGCCATGTATTATTATGTGTACTAGTGAAATAAAATGGTCAATTTGTGTCTATGTGTATATATATATATAGAGAGAGAGAGAGAGAGAGAGAGATAAATAGTTATAGTTGTTTACTTTGCAAAAAATATATGTCATGTAAATGTTAAATATAAAATATTTATACAAAATATTTCAATACATTGTCTCATTTTATTGCATTCTCCTACATTTTATTGTAATCCCACAAAATGGTGTTAAAATATGTAAATTGATGCTTCCTTCCCTTACAAAATATTTTAGGGGTATTCCTCTAAAAAGGGTTGTAATCCTCTCGTTGATACCCTAAACAATATTATAGATGATTTTGAGAATGGATCCCTAAAGAGTGGGGATTCGATGGAAAGGGAGGTATATTTTTCTATTGGTCCCCATCTTCAAGGGGGATTATTATTACAATCTTAGATCTAAAAATATATGGATTTTGAACCGTTGGGAGGGATAGATCTAGATTTTATGGGGAGTCAGGAAATTTGGTGGTAGGAATGAAGTCAACTTTCAAACATTATCAAGAAAAATCTATTAAAGACATCTAATAGGGAAGTCAAAAATTGATCGCATGGTTCCTTAGAGTGGGAAAAGCCATCTAGTGGCTACCCCATGAAAAATCTATCAATTAATGTCAGGGACCTTTGGGAGAGTTCTTGGCCTTGTATCTACTATTGAAATTCACTTTTTCAAGAGTACAAGCCTTACAAGTTTTTGACGACTATGGATTATTTATAATTGCATTACTAGGTCTCTAAGGGTACTTAACATTCAACTAAATCCTCTGGTATAGCAACTACAACGACTTTAATGTTTATTCCCATGCATTCATTATTAACACATTTATAAAGAAGTCAATTAAACTGTAGATAATGTTTCCAAGGAGGGAATCCATATTCAAGAGGGCCACTTAGTTATTCAGGAATATGCTACCCGTTTCTTGAGAAGTTGAAATTTGAGTTCTTTACATGATCTATAAGAATATGGTTTCAATATTCTCACTAAGCTAAGCCTTTTCAAAAATCTTTGTCAAATTGTTATTGTATTTTTGTTTAATGATCATCTTTTAGTCACTTAAGGACTTTAGTGGGATATCATCATAGAACATTATGATCCATGTATTAAATCATCATCAATTAATGTCAGGGACCTTAGGGAGAGTTCTTGGCCTTGTATCTACTATTGAAATTCACTTTTTTAAGAGTAGCTAGGATCACAAACTGTACAGAGATTTATTTATGCATTGTTATAGAGAGGTGTCATTGGGCACATGATATGGAGAAACAATGGATATTAATAAAAAATTTAAAAAAAAATTGTTGGCTCAAGAATAGTCTTCAATTTGATGGGTGGCATGATCATGATGTAATCTCCCTTTGCCCTTCCAAACATTTGTGGTTTCCCACAACATTTGTCCTGAACACCACCAAAATACATATAAAATTTACTTGTCTTTACATCCTCTTCCCTTTAAATCCTCATCTCATATTCATAACTAAGGATTATTATGCATGCACATCCTCACCTTATAATAAGAATTGGGTCAAGGAGCAGAGACAACCATAAAATATTAAATATCTCAAGACACAAAGAGTAAGAGAAAACTATAAGTAATTCTTATATTAAATTTACCATATCTTCATTATCATGCCTTATGGTCAGACAATAAAAAGGGTCATGCATCAACATGGAAAATGTTTTCGACATAGAGGTATACACATTAATTGTTTTCATTAAATAACTTGAATTCCTACCCATGACTGTCGACTCACTGAATCAGGGACTAGTACAAAACACAATAAATTTTAGAGCCTCGATCCCTTAATTACTCACACCTAGAACTTTCTCAAATCTAGCCATTAATAAAGTCCTTTTGATATTTTGGTTGAATTTAAAAGGCGGATTGTTGAGACTCAGACATGCACTAATTTGCAAGGATTTGATTGAATTAGGCTTGATTCCATTGCCCCTCCATCCCATACATGTATGCTTTCACGACAAGTGTTGAACAAAAAAAATTGATGTCCTACCCCGGTTATGCTGGCTTTGCTAACTTGTTTCGTATGTAGGATTTTTTTTTAAATGTTTTCCGAGTTGTGTATTATTTTTTCTCTGGTGCCCAATCCTTATCATTCTTACATCTCTCAAGCTTGGATTGCACATGGATTCCCCAATATGGTTATGGCGTAGTCTAAGTAGTTTTTTGGTATAATGAAGTGTGCTCTAACTGAAAAAAAAAATACAATAGAATAGTTGTTATGTTATTGAACTATAAAATTAATGATACACATATGACAACTTAATGTGTTCAAAATAAGTTTTATTGAAAATATATCATTTTTTCATGTAAATATTAAAGATCGCTTAATTGTTAAAAATTATAAAAAATTTAAAAAACAATATTTCTTTTTTGCATTTTTTTTTGTAAAAAGGTTTCGTTAATTTGGCTCCAAGACTAAATGCCCTTCCAATTAAAATTATAACCAATCAAATTTGATCTATGTTCCTACCAATTCTATTAAAATTCTCTTATAATATTTGTATTTAATATTGTATGTATGTCAACATTCTATTTTTTTGTTGCAGGTGTGTTTTATACTTTTTTTATTATTCTTATGTGACTCGAGGGGGCTTTTACCGTTCACATGTTGTATCGTTTCGTTACTTAATACATTCATTCCTTAATACATGCATTGGTAAGTTTACATGGACACCAATCACTCTGTGCATCAACTATCAGCATCTAAGCAGCTAGGTACAAACTATGAGTATGGCCTGGAAAGTAGTGAAGTAGCTGGTGAATTCTGAATAAATCTTGGAATAAGAAACTAGCCCACCTTCTCTGTCCCTTTTCTAGAAATAATGAAGACATGAGTTAATGTGGGATCGTTGGATAACCTTCAGCTGGGGGGAATCTATGTCAGTCATTTATTGAGTTCCAGGGTGCATGAATATTCCATCCCGACGTATAACAGTAAATATATTTGCCATCTTTTCCAGATCAAAGTTTCCTGGGCGAATCGGCATACATTTTTCATATATTAAATCTGTTTTTTTGTCATTTATTGAGTTTTTGGGCGCGTTCCGTCAAATAACAGTAACTATCTTTTCCAGATTAGAAGTTTCCTGGGCGTGAATGTATGATATTCCCCTCATTCAGTCAATCAACAGTTTAATATTTGCCAGAGAAGTTTCTGGGGCTGGTGAATTTGGAATAAATGTTGGAAAAAGAAACTAGCCCACCTTCTCTGTCCTTTTTTTGGGAATATTTTATGAACCTAACTAGATCGAAGTGACCATTTTCTCTTCTTTATAAAGTGACTGGCGGGAAGGGAAATCCAGAAAAAACCAAATGGGTTTGTTGTAAAAAATGGGCAGTAGGATGTTCTTAATTTCAATACAATTAGTACGAATTCTAAAACTCTAAAAAAAATGCATAGAGAGAGCATGTTGTATGAGCAACAAAGAAGGGGAAAGAGAATTTTCAAGAAGGAGCTCAAGAAATTGTAACAGTATTTGTTATCTATGGCTGAGGTACTTTTCTTTCAATTATAGCTAAATAAGTTCCTGAATAATCTTAATAGATTAGTTTAAGGTAATGAGGATATGAGCTACAACTACTATTCACACGCTGAATTCCTACTGAGTAATAGAAACATACATCACATAAAAAATATACAGTGACAGCATCGACCATATGTTTGGGCCAAATAATTCGACGACCAATCAATCTGAAAAACCCTGTCATAATCTACCCCTCAATATTGTAAGAGTGAGTTCTATTGTGATTTGAAACAAAAGGAGTGGATTCATCTATCACCATTCAAACACTTGATTTTTTCAATTGCTAATTGAAAACCTTCAATAAATGGTTGCATAGAAGAGCCACAATAGTTGAGAGGGTGCATTGGTTAATGGTACCAACAATGCGTCACTCTTGAACATCTAAGGATGATGGGCAAGGAAAGTGAGATACCTTCGGTCAAAACTAGTATAGAATGAGGCCAAATCGTGGGTCAAAGAGTGAGCATGGGAGAGTTGTATTAAAGACAAAAGAAATCTCTCAAAACCAACAAAATGAGTAATCATGAAAATTCTATATACAATACATAAAACAAAGGCAATGGCTTGATGAAATCAACCTTTATGGGCTCAAAAAATGACTATATATGTTTTTTTTGTGAGGACAAGAACAAGAAAAACACCAGGGCCACAACAACCATGATCAAATCATGAGATGGAAATAAGGAAGCATGTAAAAACTATGTGTTAAGTCAGAATTTTGTTTCTTCATTTTTGGTTTGATTTACTTTTTCTTTCAAGGCTTTCATTTACTTGATTTTGATTTTTCCCTCCTTTTGAGAAATTTTGTTTAGTGTTCATTTGAAATTTTGAGCTTGTTTTAGAAATTTTGAATTTTAAGCTATAGGTTTGTTTTTGTTAAAGGGATTTTTAAAGTTATTTTATCAAATGGTGGGTTCACAAGGCATACTATGAGCATACCTATCACTCTAGCAACTTTAAAACTTCATACAAAGTGTCCCAAAGCTGAAAAAGAGCGAAAAAATAGCACTAAAGATATTCTTGTAGCGCTGGAGCGAAAAATTACAAAGGGCGCGCTACAAGAATATCACGGCACTTTTTTTTCCGATTTTTAAGCAAATTTTTGTCAGGTTTTCAAATGATGAATGATTAATCCCATGCTGACAGTTGTTTGCAATGCGTGAGCTACCAAATTGTCATGATTCCAAGTGTGTTCAGGTCGTGAAGCAAATCATGGCCATCATTACTCTTAAGACGGTTTGGTTTGACAGTTAGCAGCGAGATTCGGTTTAATATGGCATGATTTTTCATTACATGCACTGTCAAAGGTGAAGGAGGAGATCGTGGGTAACCATAATCGCTAAAAGACCGGATTGTGTCCCTGTAGAGCAGAAGCAAGGTTATAAAGACTAACAGGAAATTAGGGATTTTCAATTCCACTACTCGCAGTCAAATGAATCATTGAGAGACATCGGTACATTCGAGGACAAGCATTTGACACCTCAGGACGTGAGATTAAACTATTGCAGCTAATCAATTGGCAGGTATTTCATGATAAATCCCTGTAATTGAAAATTTGGGGTTTTTATCGGTGAGGGTCGTTCCAGAGAAATTGATTGATGGAGAGGTTGAATTATGCTCTTAAATGAGATTTGAAGTAGCTGTTTGAACCATTCTGAAAAGTTTTGTTGAACAGAGCACTGAAAAATAGCCCTAAGTTTGAAATTTTCAGTTATTGAAGTTCGAAACAGTCTGGTTGAAAGCTGTTTATGTTTTAGTATTCAAATTTACACCAAAAGCTCTGATACTTATACACATTGAGTTTAATGAGTTGAATGAATAGGATTGTTGGCAAACCTAATGTCATTTTCAGTGCTAAGGCTATAGGAAGCTAATGTGAATATATTGCAGAATATTTTGTTTGCTCATCTACCTTACAAGTAGTCTCCAGTTGAGAAGCCTGTGGTTGGTATTACATTTGTAAAGTCTGAAACTGTGACAAAGTTAATGGTTTTGAAGAATTATGTTGGCATTGATGCACAGGGTTCAATGAGAGTCTCTTGTCCAAAGGAATAATATATATGATACCTAAAGTTGCAGGGAAACCTAGGTTGTTAGATATAGAAGTTAATTGTTTTTAGAAGCAGATGAAGGCAACAAGGATTTGAATAGTAGATGAAAGCCTAGTATCAGTTTGATGAGTTGAAAGAGATAAGTTTGAGATGAACAATCTGCAATCAATCTAAAAGTGACAACAGAGTTCCTTCATGAAATACCTTTATTGTGCAGAGATGTTCATGAATCATGCTGACAGGTGGTAGATGCTGATATACAGTTGTGGTCTACAAATTGAAGATGGTCCTTTGTTAAAAAACAGTCTGAATGGTAATTAGATTTCAAATCTTGTGCAGTTAACCTATACACAATCCTAACTTGTATTGTTAAAACAAAAGAGCATTGAAGCCCTCGGTGATTTGAATTTTTCCACTTTTGGGAAGATTTATTTTTCCTTTTTAAAAAACATAAACAGGTCTGTCAAGAAATAAGCAGAAAATCAGTTCATAGAGCATCTTCTGAACCCTAAGGCTAGACAGCTTCTAGTTTCTGAAGGAAAAAAGATGGGCAAAAGTGGTAAAAATGGTAAAATCAACAGAGCAGAACCAACTGATATAGGGTGGATTGAAAACCTCCCTGGATGTGTGGAATTGTTTCAGCAAGCAGGTTGGATAGACTTTTTTAAGAAGATAGATGGATATATATGACTTTTACCCTTCAGATTTATGTATTGGCTTCATTTTCGTCTTTTCTAGTTGCTTAAATTGATAGATTCATTGACTGGTTTATGTTATATTCTGGTAATGCCTGTCATTTATGTTTGAACCTAAATACTGTTTCTTTTTTATCTTGTTCCATATATCATGCATCTTCATCTTTTATTGCTTATGATTCAGTAGTTTCTTTACTTGTGAATGTATTCCCTGACTGTTCTCAAAGTTCACAACCCAAAAACACATTGCAGAAACCCTAAACCTATCTGTTTTATTGAGTTTTATATTTGAGTGTGTGTTGGCTTGTTTCTCTGGCCTTAGAAACAATTTCTGGCACAAACATCTTTGGCGCCGTTGCCGGGGACGAAGCTGAAGCATATCTTCCCTGGGATACTTATCAGTTTTCCTGGTTTAAGAGGTGGACTTGAACCAGCATTTTTGAAGGCTATTTTTCACCAAAATTGTCACACTGGATTCTAGAGGAGTGGGAACTAGGAGCATACCTACTTCACCATTACATTCAGGGGTTTTAGACCCTGAACAGATCTTAAAAATAGCAAGAAATATTAGAAGGTCTCAATCTCTACCAGCCTCTTGTGACCCTGACCAGTTGGGTGTTTTACTACATTCAGATGAAACCTCACCTTGGGTGAAACCTACCATTCTTGAGAGCACTTTTCAAGTTTTTACTAATCCTCAAACCTTTTTGAAATCCAAGACTGCTTCTCCTGGTAAAATACCTCTCTTTCAGCTGAAAATAGGAAGGATCCCCTTTCAAACAAGTTCCAGTCAAGCTTCCTCATCTTCAAAACCTGTCAGTCCAAAGATGGCAGCTCAAAACCCTCCCATGGATATGATGGACCGCATGGTTACAACTAGGTATGCACCATTAGTCTTACCTCAGCCTTTACATGCTTTGCCTGGAGGTGATTACCAGAAATATATGCCTAGGTTCAATGGCCAGGGAGAGACCACTGCTGAAGAACATTGGGAGGCTTTCCTAAGTTATGTTGACAATCAAAACATTGAGATCAAATATGTATGGATGAGGGTATTTGTTCAGAGCCTTGATGGAGTTGTAAGGAAGTGGTTCAGAGAGTTTCCTGCCAACTCAATCACTATAATTGAAGAGCTCCGTGATCTTTTCATGAGGAAATGGGGAGACACAAAGGACCACACCTATTATATAACTGAGTTTGGAGCTCTCAGAAGGAAGAAGGAGGAGACTATTGCTGATTTTTCCAAAAGATTTAACAAAATGTATAGTAGGATTCTAGCAGAAATTAAGTCTACTAAAACATTAGCTAAGCTCACTTATGCCAATGCCTTTGACCATGAATTTTCTTTATTGCTGAGAGAGAGAAGGCCTATCACCCTGCTAAACATGCAAGATGCAGCGTTGGAGGTAGAGTCTAATTTGTTGGCTTCAAACAGACTTAAGAATGAAACAGCCCAACAACTTTATGAAAGAAAAGGAAAGAAGGAAGCTGTTTCAACAAGTGCTGCTCCTCAGTCTGCTGAAGCTAAGATAGATGAGATGGAAAAGCTGGTAAAGATTCTCACTGCCAAACTGAATAAACTAGAACTTGAAAAAAATCATGCCAAACCTGCTCCAGAAGCTGAAAGAAATCCAAATAACCAGAATCAGTTCAGAAGGCAATTTGCTCCCAGATTTATTCCAAGAGAGTGCAGGAACAATGATATTCAACGAGAGAGGAGAGAGAATGAAGATCAAAGAGTGCCCCCACCTCTTCAAAATAATGTAGCTGATGAAAAAAAAGTTGATGAACATCTGCTCTTTGAAGAGACTGAGACTGATCAGGACATGAACCACTTTGGAGATGGATTGTCTACAGGTTTTGTTACTGAAGAAGATTTTCTGAATTCAGAATATTATGATGTTGATATGTTTGAAGCTGATGATGAGCTGGAGTTAGAAAAGACTGCTGTAACTGCTGCTATTCATCAGAATGGACCAAAGAAGACTATAAATCTCAGATTAGGCCCAAATCAAGTGGTGCAGGCCCCAAAAAAGAAAGCTGTTGTTCCTGCTGCAAATGTTCCTGCTGCTGCTGTTCTTTCTAAACAGACAGCTGATCCCATGCCAGAAAAAAGACAATATGCAGAAAAAAAAAAAAAAAAAATCCTGAAATTGAAGAGGTAAACAAATCTGTCCAGAATTTTAGTTTGGAGAATGAACTAGGGAAGTTAAAGATCCCTGTACCTTTGAATGAGTTAATAAATAATCCTTCATATAAAGAAACAGTCTTGAAAGTGATGAATGTACCCATTAATCAACCTGTTTCAGATACGGTTAATTTGCAGGAAGAAAGCCCAAAGATTTTTATTGGATCAGCTCTTGCTAAAAAGACTGAAAATGAGGCTGGTGCTTCTCCTCCCTTTTATGTTACCTTGACTGTCCATGACCAAATGATTCACAATTTTATTTTAGATTCAGGAGCTTCCCACAATTTGATGCCAAAAGCTGTAATGGAAGCCCTGGGCCTCAGTATCACCAAACCTTACCATGACCTATATGCCTTTGACTCCCGAGCTGTGAAATGTTTAGGAGTAATTAAAGATATGGTTGTCAGCTTAGCTCAGTTGCCTATGAAAAGTGTGATAATGGATGTTGTAGTAGCTGACATTACACCAAAGTTTGGCTTACTTCTGTCTAGGTCATGGGCTAAAAAGGTTGGGGGAACCTTACAAATGGACCTTTCATATGCCACCATTCCAGTTTTTGGTGGAGAAACTAGAAGACTGTATAGAGAACTACAGTTTGCTTACATAGTGACAGATGACAAGCATCCCACTAATCACCCACTGTACTCTGTTGATAAAGATCTTGGTACATGCATGTTACATTTCAGTGATGTGGATAATTCTACTGGTCTATTACAAGTGGAAAAAGATGAGCCAATAAAACACAGCAGAGAGGAGGAAGATGTATTGTGGGAGCTGTACTTTGATGGATCCTCTTGCAAAGAGGGTGCTGGAGCTGGAGTCCTACTCATTTCTCCTGGAGGTGAGATAGTGAAACTCATGTATAAGCTGGAGTTTGTTACCACTAACAATACTGCTGAGTATGAAGCTCTGCTACTGGGAATGAAAGCTGCTAAATACTTAGGCATTCAGCAAATTGCTGCATTTGGCGACTCTGAATTGGTTGTTCAGCAGGTGAAGAAAAACTATCAAGTAAAGCAGGGTTTGCTGAAAGTGCACCGGAATGAGGTATGGGATATGCTTGATAACTATTTTGTAGCATTTAATATCACTCATATTCGAAGGAATCATAATGATACTGTAGACTCATTAGCTTTGGCTCCCACACACTTCAGAATTCCTAAAACCACTCAGCTGAGGTATCCCATAGAAGTGAGGTACAGACCATGTGTACCGGATAATGTGAAGCACTGGAGGGTATTTGAAGATGACATTCAAATCAGAATGGACCAAAGAAGACTATAAATCTCAGATCAGGCCCAAAGCAAGTGGTGCAGGCCCCAAAAAAGAAAGTTGTTGTTCCTGCTATTGTTGTTCCTGCTGCTACTGTTCCTGCTGCTGCTGTTCCTGCTAAATAGACAGCTGATCCTACGCCAGAAAAAAAGACAATCTGCAGAAAAATCAAAGAAGAATGCTGAAATTGAAGAGGTAAACAAATCTGTCCAGAATTTTAGTTTGGAGAATGAACTAGGGAAGTTAAAGATCCCTGTACCTTTGACTGAGTTAATAAAGAATCCTTCATATAAAGAAACATTCCTGAAAGTGATGAATGTACCCATTAATCAACCTATTTCAGATACGGTTGATTTGCAGGAAGAAATCCCAAAGATTTTTATTGGATCAGCTCTTGCTGAAAAGACTGAAAATGAGGCTGGTGCTTCTCCTCCCTTTTATGTTACCTTGACTGTCCATGACCAAATGATTCACAATTGTCTTTTAGATTCAGGAGCTTCCCACAATTTGATGCCAAAAGCTGTAATGGAAGCCCTGGGCCTCAGTATCACCAAACCTTACCATGACCTATATGCCTTTGACTCCCAAGCTGTGAAATGTTTAGGAGTAATTAAAGATATGGTTGTCAGCTTAGCTCAGATGCCTATGAAAAGTGTGATAATGGATGTTGTAGTAGCTGACATTACACCAAAGTTTGGCTTACTTCTGTCTAGGTCATGGGCTAAAAAGGTTGGGGGAACCTTACAAATGGACCTTTCATATGCCACCATTCCAGTGTTTGGTGGAGAAACTAGAAGACTGTATAGAGAACTGCAGTTTGCTTACATAGTGACAGATGACAAACATCCCACTAATCACCCACTGTACTCTGTTGATAAAGACCTTGGTACATGCATGTTACATTTCAGTGATGTGGATAATTCTACTAGTCTGTTACAACTGGAAAAAGATCAGCCAATAAAACACAGCAGAGAGGAGGAAGATGTATTGTGGGAGCTGTACTTTGATGGATCCTCGTGCAAAGAGGGTGCTGGAGCTGGAGTCCTACTCATTTCTCCTAGAGGTGAGACAATGAAACTCATGTATAAGCTGGAGTTTGTTACCACTAACAATACTGTTGAGTATGAAGCTCTGCTACTGGGACTGAAAGCTGCTAAAGACTTAGGCATTCATCAAATTGCTGCATTTGGCGACTCCGAATTGGTTGTTCAGTAGGTGAAGAAAAACTATCAAGTAAAGTAGGGTTTGCTGAAAGTGTACCAGAATGAGGTATGGGATATGCTTGATAACTATTTTGTAGCATTTAATATCACTCATATTCCAAGGAATCATAATGAGACTGCAGACTCATTAGCTTTGGCTGCCACACACTTCAGAATTCCTAAAACCACTCAGCTGAGGTATCCCATAGAAGTGAGGTATAGACCATGTGTACCGGATAATGTGAATCACTGGAGGGTATTTGAAGATGTCATTGAAATCAGAATGGACCAAAGAAGACTATAAATCTCAGATCAGGCCCAAAGCAAGTGGTGCAGGCCCCAAAAAAGAAAGTTGTTGTTCCTGCTACAAATGTTCCTGCTGCTGCTGTTCCTGCTAAACAGACAGCTAATCCCATGCCAGAAAAAAGACAATCTGCAGAAAAAAAGAAAAAAAAATGCTAAAATTAAAGAGGTAAACAAATCTGTCCAGAATTTTAGTTTGGAGAATGAACTAGGGAAGTTAAAGATCCCTGTACCTTTGACTAAGTTAATAAAGAATCCTTCATATAAAGAAACAGTCCTGAAAGTGATGAATGTACCCATTAATCAACCTGTTTCAGATACGGTTAACTTGTAGGAAGAAATCCCAAAGATTTTTATTGGATTAGCTCTTGCTGAAAAGACTGAAAATGAAGCTGGTGCTTCTCCTCCCTTTTATGTTACCTTGACTGTCCATGACCAAATGATTCACAATTGTCTTTTAGATTTAGGAGCTTCCCACAATTTGATGCCAAAAGCTGTAATGGAAGTCCTGGGCCTCAGTATCACCAAACCTTACCATGACCTATATGCCTTTGACTCCTGACCTGTGAAATGTTTAAGAGTAATTAAAGATATGGTTGTCAGCTTAGCTCAATTGCCTATGAAAAGTGTGATAATGGATGTTGTAGTAGCTGACATTACACCAAAGTTTGGCTTACTTCTGTCTAGGTCATGGGCTAAAAAGGTTGGGGGAACCTTACAAATGGACCTTTCATATGCCACAATTCCAGTGTTTGGTGAAGAAACTAGAAGACTGTATAGAGAATTGCAGTTTTCTTACATAGTGACAGACGACAAGCATCCCACTAATCACCCACTATACTCTGTTGATAAAGATATTGGTACATGCATGTTACATTTCAGTGATGTGGATAATTATACTGGTCTGTTACAAGTGGAAAAAGATCATCCAATAAAACACAGCAGAGAGGAGTAAGATGTATTGTTGGAGCTGTACTTTGATGGATCCTCGTGCAAAGAGGGTGCTGGAGCTGGAGTCCTACTCATTTCTCCTGGAGGTGAGACAGTGAACTCATGTATAAGCTGGAGTTTGTTACCACTAACAATACTACTGAGTATGAAGCTCTTCTACTGGGACTGAAAGCTGCTAAAGACTTAGGCATTCAGCAAATTGCTTCATTTGGCGACTCCGAATTGGTTGTTCAGCAGGTGAAGAACAACTATCAAGTAAAGTAGGGTTTGCTGAAAGTGTACCGGAATGAGGTATGAGATATGCTTGATAACTATTTTGTAGAATTTAATATCACTCATATTCCAAGGAATCATAATGAGACTGCAGACTCATTAGCTTTGGCTGCCACACACTTCAGAATTCCTAAAACCACTTAGCTGAGGTATCCCATAGAAGTGAGGTACATACCATGTGTACTGGATAATGTGAAGCACTGGAGGGTATTTGAAGATGACATTGAAATCAAAAAATTTCTTGAGCTTATAGATGATTTCACTAATTCCCAAATTGATCAAGAAGAAGATGAAGGGGATGAACAGTTAAATGAATTTGCTGAAAATGAATCTGCTGAAAATAAGTTTGTTGAACATGAGATAGCATTTCATAAAATTATTGAGTTGAAGAGTAATTTTATCCCAAAAGGTTTAGTACCTTTAGAAATAATATTTACCAAAGATGATACTCCTTCAAAGCCAGTGGTTCAATCTTCAAAAGACAATGTAGTGGACTGCAACATTGGTTCTGGTGAACATCCAAAAATGGTAAAAAATTCCAAATCTCTGTCAGCTGAACAAAGAAATAGATACCTCAAACTTCTGAAAGAGCATGTAGATGTGTTTTCCTGGTCTTATGAAGAGATGAGAACCTATGATACAGAAAATCATTCAGCATAAGTTCCCTTTAAAGCCTAATGTTAAACCTTTCTGACAGAAACTAAGAAGGATTAATCCAGCTTTATTTCCTGTGATTGAGAAAGAAGTAAAGAAGCTGCTGGATGCAAAAATAATAGTGCCTCTGAGGTACTCTTCCTGGGTTGCTAATCTGGTTCCTGTCAAAAAAAAGAATGGGGAAATGAGATTATGTGTTGACTTCAGAAATTTGAATAGATCATCATTAAAAGACAACTATCCTCTTCCTAAGATTGAATGAGTATTGCAGCAAGTAGTTGGAGCTCAGAGGATCTCTATGGTGGATGGTTTTTTAGGGTACAATCAGATTGCAATGCACCCTGATGACAAGGAGAAGAAAGCCTTTACAACTCTGTTGGGGACATTCATGTATGACAAGATGCCTTTTGGCCTGATGAATGCTGGAGAAACATTTCAGAGAGCAATGGACATTGCATTTGTTGGAGAAAAAGATAAATTTGTGGTTATCTATCTGGATGATATTACTGTATTCTCAAAATCTGATGATGAACACTTGAAGCATTTAAGACAGACCTTCCAAAAATGCAGAAAATTTGGCCTGTCCCTTAATCCCAAGAAGTCACATTTTGTTGTGCAAGAAGGTAAATTACTTGGTCACCTTGTGTCTGGTGATGGCATCTGAATAGATCCTGAAAGAGTGAAAGCCATACTGAAGATCAGTTTACCTAGGAGTCAAAAGGATGTGCAGTCATTCATTGGCAAGATAAATTTTCTGCGGTGGTTTATTCCCAACTTTGCTGAAACTATTAAACAAATCACAGCCATGTTGAAGAAGGACCAGGAAGTCAGGTGGACTGTTGAAGCAAAGGCTGCATTTGAAAAAATCAAGGTGGCTCTTACTGAAGCACCTATGTTGGTAAGCCCCGATTTCACTAAAGAGTTTCTTACTTTTTCATTTGCATCAGAAGACACAATTGCAGCAGTCTTACTTCAGAAAAATAAAGAAGGATTGGAACAGCCTATAGCCTTTTTTAGTAAGACTCTTAGAGATTCAGAGCTGAAGTATAGCATTTTGGAGAAGCAGGCTTATGCTCTGGTGAAGGCTTTAAAATTTTTCAGAATTTATGTCCTGCACTCAAGAGTTATTTCATTTGTTCCAAATGCTACTGTGAAATATGTTTTAACACACCTGATAGTGAAGGGAAGAGAGGCAGATGGATTGCAAAGATCATGGAGTATGATGTGGAGATCAGACCCACCAAGCTTGTTAAAGGACAAGTTTTAGCCAAGCTGTTGACTGATTCAAACTGTCAAGCTCTGGGACTGCATGTTATGGCTGAAGAAATATCTCAAGAGGAATACCAAGCAGCACTGAAGAAAGAGAAGATCATGGATTTCTATTCAGCATCTTCCTGGTATGCAGACATAGTCTATTTTCTGTTATTTCTGCAATGTCCTGAACATTTAGACAAGAAGGCTGCTAGATATTTGAAACTCAAAGCTACTAAATACTGTTTGGTAGAGGATCAATTGTTCTAGAAAGATCCAGGAGGTATCTTGCTCAGGTGTTTGGATCAATCTGAAATAGGAGAGGTGATTTCAGAGTCTCATGAAGGATCCTGTGGAGGGCATAAATATTGGAAAGCAACAGCTTACAAAATCTTGAGAGCTGGATACTATTGGCCCTCCTTGTTTGTAGATGTTTATCAGCAGGTAAGGGCCTGTGTTCCTTGTCAGAAGTTTGCTGGAAAACAGAAATTTTTGTCTTTGCCTTTAAAGCCTATTGCAGTCAATGCCCCTTTTTAGCAATGGGGTATGGACTTTATTAGAGAAATAAATCCAGCATCTTCAGGTCAGCATCATTGGATTCTTACTGCAACAGATTTTTTCACAAAATGGGTGGAAGCCATTCCCACAAGGGATGCTACAGATAAGGTAATCATGGATTTCATTGAAGAAAACATCCTGAGTCGGTTTGGCTGTCCACAAAGATTAATAACAGATAATGCAAAGGCATTCAAATCCAAGGCAATGGTGGCCTTCTGTGAAAAAAATTTCTTCATTCTGAAGCACTCAACTCCCTATTATCCTCAGGGAAATTGCCAGGCTGAATCCTCTAACAAGAACATCATTCAGAGCATCAAAAAACTACTGAAGCATAGCAAAAGTTCTTGGGATTCAATGCTGAAGTATGCATTGTGGGAAGATAGGATTATAGTGAAGCAAGCCATTGGCACTTCTCCTTTTTAGCTGGTTTATGGTACAGAGGCAGTATTCCCTGTTCAGCTGGGAATTCCAGTGATGAAATTCCTCAAGAATTCTCAAGAGGAACCAGATGACATGCAGAGGAGAATCTTTGAAATGATAGAGTTACAGCAAAATAGAGAGAAGGTGGATGAGAAAGCACAGCTGTACAGAGCCAAGGTTAAAAATAGGTTTGACAGAAATATTAAAGAAAATACTTTGACAGAAGGTGAGATGGTTCTAAGATGGGATGCAAGAAAGGAGCAGAAAGGAAAACATGGTAAGTTTGACAATCTTTGGTTTGGCCCTTTTCTGGTATCAAAGGTTTTAGAAAACAATACTTTTATCTTGCAGTCCCTGGAAGGTGAGGAGTTGTCCAGCCCTGTTAATGGATGATTCCTCAAACATTTTTACAGTTTATAAGGGCATTTTTCACTGATCATTGTACATACCAATGTGAGTGAGATAGAATAAAGACTCCATAGCCCAATGGAAGTTTACAGACAGGTATATAGAAGACAGAAGGCACTAGTCTACAGGTTCTTAAAGCCTCACAGGGAGGACTTCATCCTGCAGCTGGAGCCAGATGTTAAGTCAGAATTTCGTTTCTTCATTTTTGGTTTGATTTACTTTTTCTTTCAAGGATTTCATTTACTTGATTTTGATTTTTCCCTCCTTTTGGGAAATTTTGTTTAGTGTTCATTTGAAATTTTGAGCTTGCTTTAGAAATTTTGAATTTTAAGCTATAGGTTTGTTTTTGTTAAAGGGATTTTTAAAGTTATTTTATCAAATGGTGGGTTCACAAGGCATAATATAAGCATACCTATCACTCTAGCAACTTTAAAACTTCATACAAAGTGTCCAAAAGCTGAAAAAGAGCAAAAAAATAGCACTAAAGATATTCTTGTAGCGCTGGAGCGAAAAATTACAAAGGGCGCGCTACAAGAATATCGCGGCCCTTTTTTTTTCCGATTTTTAAGCAAATTTTTGTCAGGTTTTCAAATGATGAATGATTAATCCCATGCTGACAGTTGTTTGCAATGTGTGAGCTACCAAATTGTCACGATTCCAAGTGTGTTCAGGTCGTGAAGCAAATCATGGCCATCATTACTCTTAAGGCGGTTTGGTTTGACAGTTAGCAATGAGATTCGGTTTAATATGGCATGATTTGTCATTACATGCACTGTCAAAGGTGAAGGAGGAGATCGTGGGTAACCATAATCGCTAAAAGACCGGATTGTGTCCCTGTAGAGCAGAAGCAAGGTTATAAAGACTAACGGGAAATTAGGGATTTTCAATTCCACTACTCGCAGTCAAATGAATCATTGAGAGACATCGGTACATTCGAGGACAAGCATTTGACACCTCAGGACGTGAGATTAAACTATTGCAGCTGATCAATTGGCAGGTATTTCATGATAAATCCCTGTAATTGAAAATTTGGGGTTTTTATCGGTGAGGGTCATTCCAGAGAAATTGATTGATGGAGAGGTTGAATTATGCTCTTAAATGAGATTTGAAGTAGCTTTTTGAACCATTCTAAAAAGTTTTGTTGAACAGAGCACTGAAAAATAGCCCTAAGTTTGAAATTTTCAGTTATTGAAGTTCGAAACAGTCTGGTTGAAAGCTGTTTATGTTTTAGTATTCAAATTTACACCAAAATATCTGATACTTATACACATTGAGTTTAACGAGTTGAATGAATAGGATTGTTGGCAGACCTAATGTCATTTTCAGTGCTAAGGCTACAGGAAGCTAATGTGAATATATTGCAGAAGATTTTGTTTGCTCATCTACCTTACAAGTAGTCTCCAGTTGAGAAGCCTGTGGTTGGTATTACATTTGCAAAGTCTGAAACTGTGACAAAGTTAATGGTTTTGAAGAATGATGTTGGCATTGATGCACAGGGTTCGATGAGAGTCTCTTGTCCAAAGGAATAATATATATGATACCTAAAGTTGCAGGGAAACCTGGGTTGTTAGATATAGAAGTTAATTGTTTTTAGAAGCAGATGAAGGAAACAAGGATTTGAGTAGTAGATGAAAGCCTAGTATCAGTTTGATGAGTTGAAAGAGATAAGTTTGAGATGAACAATCTGCAATCAATCTAAAAGTGACAACAGAGTTCCTTCATGAAATACCTTTATTGTGCAGAGATGTTCATGAATCATGCTGACATGTGGTAGATGCTAATATACAGTTGTGCTCTACAAATTGAAGATGGTCCTTTGTTCAAAAACAGTCTGAATGGTAATTAGGTTTCAAATCTTGTGCAGTTAACCTATACACAGACCTAACTTGTATTGTTAAAACAAAAGAGCATTGAAGCCCTCGGTGATTTGAATTTTTCCACTTTTGGGAAGATTTATTTTTCCTTTTTAAAAAAAATAAATAGGTCTGTCAAGACATAAGCAGAAAATCAGTTCATAGAGCATCTTCTGAACCCTAAGGCCAGACAGCTTCTAGTTTCTGAAGGAAAAAAGATGGGCAAAAGTGGTAAAAGTGGTAAAATCAATAGAGCAGAACCAACTGATATAGGGTGGATTGAAAAACTCCCTAGATGTGTGGAATTATTTCAGCAAGCAGGTTGGATAGAATTTTTTAAGAAGATAGATGGATATATATGATTTTTACCCTTCAGATTTATGTATTGGCTTCATTTTCATCTTTTCTAGTTGCTTAAATTGATATATTCATTGACTGGTTTATGTTATGTTCTGGTAATGCCTGTCATTTATGTTTGAACCTCAATACTGTTTCTGTTTGATCTTGTTACATATATCATGCATCTTCATCTTTTATTGCTTATGATTCAGTAGTTGCTTTACTTGTGAATGTATTCCCTGACTGTTCTCAAAGTTCACAACCCAAAAACACATTGCATAAACCCTAAACCTATCTGTTTTATTGAGTTTTATATTTGAGTGTGTGTTGGCTTGTTTCTCTGGCCTTAGAAACAATTTTTGGCACAAACACTATGGGTATGGCTTGGTTTTTAGAGAGAAAATAGGGCTTCCCATAGTATGCTTTACACATACAAACAATCCATGCAACCACCATATTATCCAAAGATAAAGATGGATTTTTCCATGAAGATATCCTACTTCAATTTGTTGAGCTTATGGGTTTGCTTTGGATGCGTTATTGCTTCTTGTTGTAGGTGCCATTATGCCTTACAAAGATTATTCTAAATGCCCAAACACTACTTCCAATCAAGTTAGTGGTTTCACAATCCAAAATTGGCCATCGTTTCACCTCTTGTCTAGTGAGAAATGAATAAGATGGAGATGATTTTGAATAATGAAATAATCCTCTTCACTTCCAACACTTGAGAAAATATAAAACTTCATCAATTCAAGGGTCAAATGGAGGAGGATGCACTAGTTTTATCATTGAGATTTCATGCATAAGCATAGGGTTGAGTGCTCCTTTTTCCCTAGCTTGAATTTGCAGAAATAATCTTTGGGAAAAATCCCAAAATCCTTATCCAACCATGTAGAATATTTGAACCCTTCAACCTAAATCAATAGTGGAGATAAATTTCTCCTTTCCATGCATAAACCTTGCTCACTATTTAAGTGGAGTGCACTATCTTTAGGTAATTGCTAAAGTTTTTGTGATTACCATATAAGCGCTTGGTTGTTTAACATGACCATATTATAAAATAATACCAAGGATAACAATACATAGACCAAAGCTCCAAGTTGTTTGCACATAAATTGTTGTCTTATGTGTTTGCATTACTAACTTGTAATTCTTTTTCTTTGTTTTTAAGTTACATTCACAAATAGAATTTAAACACAATGCAACCATCCTGTCGATTCCATCAAAAAACATAACCATGCATACAAAATCATCCATGAGTACATTAATATTCAAACATATACATTAGAGAGTTAACCTTGAGGGAATTCCAGGATCATAGGCCAAGAAATTAAAACAGGTCTACTACCATCACTCATTGAAGCAAACAAAGTTAGTTGAATGTAAACCATATCCATATGTACCATGAAAAGTAATTCAACCAACTAAATTTGAAGTGGATTAAGCACATCAAGGATAATATAATCCTATGGGGATAATGTAATAAAATGGGTCAGTTAAATCATTAGGATATCAAGTGCCATTCTCATCCAATCAAATGTCTATCTCAAATTTCTATCCCATCCAATCAAATTTCTTCAAAGTGTGCCAAGTTACTTCCAAGTTCCTGAAAATATGTAGTGAAGGTGCCACATATTAAATCAAAACCCCAATGTGTAGAAGTGAACTTACTCATAGGATAGATGCTATATATGTTTATCATTCCTAATTAACTCCTTATTAAATGATTCACTTGTACTGAGGACCCGAGGTATCACAGCTTCACTGGCATAGATCTCAAGCTTCTAGGACACGAGGTTGACTCTTGTTAGACAAGCTTTCCAATATGTAAAAGTTAAGATAACCATTTCAGTCCTGAGGCATATTTTATGAAAAGCTACGATGCATGTCGGTCATAATTTGCCAAGAATCCTTTCAATCATATTGTTACATATGTTACTGCAATGTGTCATAAAATTTTGGAAATAAAAATGGTTCTTATTGTTGGTATATTATGGTCATTGAAGCCCTATCCTACCCAAAAATTTAGGTCAAACTCTACCCAAAATGTCCCCTTTTGAATGTTGGTTCTTCATATGTCATTATTGCTGCTGGAAACCATAGATTGTTGCCCTAAAAACACAAAATCGATTGCTCTTCAGACCTTTTCTCAAAATATTGGAAAGGGTCACAAGATGGAAGTGTTTTGTTGCTCTAAAGGCCATGAAAATGCTGATATGCTTCCATATGTGTTCATCCCTAGAGTTTTGTACATATTCCAAACTATGAGCAATAGAGACTAGGTCAACAATCTACCGTGTATGACTGCTGAAACATCTTGATTTATGCCCAGGTCTTATCCATTCAAATGATTCCAAACATACTACCATGTACAATATGATGGAGCTGTTACAAGACTGAATTCACTGTCAAATATTCCACATCAAGCCCTAACAGCTTCACACATAAATCTAGCTGCTACAACTCTGTTTCTACTGTAGGTTGCTATTGTTTGCTAAATCCCATTAGGTAGGGGTGTTATTTAGTGCCTTATGTTTGTCTCATACAAATGCAATACTTTAATAATGAAATAGTGATATGGAAAACAAGGTTTAATACTTTTTCAATATCTGGGAAGATCATTAGAAGCAAACACATCATCCTTTAATCGCCCATTATTGACAGAATAGAAGCTTCCAAGAGATACCCCAACAACATTGTAGATGTCAATTTGGTAGCTCAAGTATAAGGTACTTGATGCCAGCTATTATTTGTAGGCACGTTCATACATCCTTGCATTATCACTTACATCTTCCAAAATTGTTTCTTCAGGTGTGTATGCTATCCTTGGAGATAAAAATACCCAAGGATTCCATTGTATTTTGCGCCTACTATCACTCCTATTACTCTGAAAGACCACCAATATGATCATGATAATGCTTTCATACAAAGCTATAAAAATAGATTGACTACAAACATGTTGTATACTTATTCTTCAAACTTCCTGGAGATACAACAGTTAACCTCTTTACACTATATTGATCCCTCCACTTCTCTTTGTCTCTAATGATCAAAAGAATCTCTCCACCATAATGCACTTTTCATACTGCTGTAAAAGAGCCAATAGATCAGATCTCAAGTTTGTGTTTCAACGGGATTAATAGACATGAGATCAAATCAGCTATACAAAACAAAACTTAATGACTTCTTTTTCAATAGGCTTAAAGCTGCTACGGGTAAAAATATTGAAAGTTAGCAGTGTCATTGGCAGAATTCAAAAACATAACTGAAGCAAGGCATTGACCACTCCTTCCATATCACTCTTATGCAAATGCACCATGATATGACCCTTAGACAAGCTGGGTGCTCTTCTTCTTCAATGCCTTTACCTTTAGATATGCCAAAACAACTACTCAAACGCACATTGTATTGTTGATATTACTGCTCCCTCCTCCTCATTGTAGTATGGATATATAGATCCCCTTATAACTAATCACATGTGCCAAATCAAAACTTACCTTGATCAAAACTTACCTTGGGGCGCTCCAATAATAGATGCTAGCTAAGTCAATCATATGCCAAAATAGGAAGTAGGTTAAGTTAATGATGCCACAAGCAACCTCCATGTAGCACTTGTGGGTCTTCCAAAGAGGATAAAATCCAATATCCTAAAATACCGAGTAGTCTCCTCAAGATGGGATATGTTAGAGTGCATTGTCATTTTCCAAAGTGGTTGCTCCATCTGTTGCAATATGTATAAATGATATTTTAAAGAGAGTTTCAGCATGTTGATCGACCATGTTCACACTTTCTTTTGTTCTCATCATTGCACATCTTTGTCAATTTGATTATGGTACCAACATAAACTTGTCTAAGGGTTAGTCTATGAATCTTAGTTATCATGCGACTGTCACCCATATTTAATTTGCCTCTTTGTCCTCGAATCCTGGATATATGTTCCCTAATCAGATAAAGCATCTATGGGAATATATGGATTCCAATTCCTCGTCTTTTGACAGCCAAGTATCTACCTTTCCATTTTGCATACATGACACAAGTCTGGGTACCATTGGTATGTTTAGCTCCACAAAATTATGAAAAATTATCATGTAGATAACCTCTTTAGTTGCTGTATGACATTCATTTGCTTTTCATTCGGCTATCATCCACTATACCTTCATTCAATAAGAGCAATCAATACAAGTATCACCTACAGTTTAATCCATTTAACTAGAACAAGATTGAGTTGTTTAACCGGTGGAATAATCCATCTAAGAACCTCATGTTCCAGGACCATATAAAAATACCGCGCCAAACCATCGAGTCTAATAAGCACCTCACCCAGTGTAATCCCTCCCATTTCCAGATACAAAGAAAGAACCAACATATCGGTCATAAACCCTTTCTTTTCGGTAGCCATGGCTCATTTAAGATTCAATGGACTATATTGCAATAGATCATTCCTTTGCCAGGAAAAAAGAGCAATACCAGACCCTCCATTGAAGTTGAAGATGAAGATGATTTGTCTTAGCTTTTGTATATTATAGATTTTCCTATATTTATCCTATGATAATTTTAATTTTTTATTGTTTGTAGTTGTAGATCCAGTTTTGGGGCAGATGGACAATTTAAAAGTGACTTCAGATAAAAGAGAGAAATACACTATTTACATTGAAGTGGATCAAAATATGGCACCATTACACAAGAGAAATAGCCATAAAATAAGGGGTGTGGATGAGAACCAAAAAATAATAGAGGGAGAAAAAAATGTCGACCTATGAGCAAAGGGAGAGTTATTCCCAATAGATCCTACCACAAATTCTGGCCCGGACTTTAAAAGTGTAACAGGTCTAGTGAAGTTCTTATGCAATAGAAAGAATGGATTGCTAGGATATTGTGAAAATTCAAGGGGGACTTATAAATATCTTGAGGAAAAAGTGGAGAGTCTAATCAAAACAATCTATGATTTGGAATACAGAAACTACAAGTTGGTTGAAAGCATTAATCAAATTCAAAACATGAATTTGGTTGCAAATGATGAGATTACAAGTTTACGACAAACCATCTTGTTGAAAAATCAAAATATTATGAGCATCCTTGAAGAAAATAACACACTGGACAAAAATTTTAACTGTTTAAAACTTGAGGTTGTTTCTTTAACAAAGAGTTTGAAATAAATCAAGAAAACACCATTTGGTGGAAGAAATAGAATTAACAAAATTACTAGAATTTCTTCTTTGGTATCGACGGGGGTGCAATAAAAAAGGAGAGTATATGCTATAAAGTCACTCATGAGGACAAACAAGACAAAATAAATTGAAAAGAGGGAGAACTTGTCTTATATATTAAATTCCATGTTCAAGAAAGATGAGATAATGTCTATGATTGGACAACCTCGTTTTAGTTCCCTTAGAAAAACTCTTGTTGATCAAGTGATAAATCAAATAGTGGAGTCTATGAATGTAGAGAAATTCCAAAGTGTTTGTGATGATATTGGGATTAGTAGGTGAGGTTATGAAACACTCTTTAAATGATTATGAGAAGGAATGGTGCATGTAGGAATCACTAAAGTTGTCATTCCTCATCCTTATCATATAGAAAGTGCCTGTGCAAGAAGAAACATGAATATTTTTGACCTCATGGGTGACATGTATCATATAGAAGAAAAGAAGGAGATAAAACAAAAGGTTAGGAATGTGGAAATTGAACCCAGGTGTTATAACAATTACACTCACAAAAATTGCCAATTACACATGCAAATTACACACAAAGGAGACTGAATATGGAGCAGAACACTAATCTCTATTGAATAAGTGTACAATAACCAACCCTGTGAAGTCATAGGCTGCCACAATAAATAATTACATGAGATATTCGAATGCATAAGGATGCCATTCGAATTTGGTCAAAAGCAAGCTTACTAAATCTAAGCAAATCCCCCATAGGTGCATAAAGCAGTTTCCAAATTTGTCTAGGAGGTCACGAATTGGAAAAATCAATTAGGAAAGCTAATAGATGATGGAAGGACAACTCATACATGCTTTTCTTAGGAGAAAAGAGTGGAGGATGATGAGGACAAAAAGCAAGTTAACTTCACCTAGTCAAACTTTCCCAATTGCCTTAAAACTCAGCAAAAGCAAGCAATAAAGCAGAAAAAGTAGACATGCACTAGGAAGGCCAGGAATAAAGCAGATTTGATTCCAAGTGGTTTCCCAAGTGCTCCATGACTCAATTTTATCAAGTTTGACCACTTTGGACATGTGGAGGACAACTTGCATAAGGTCGAATATGGAAAATAGGCAAATAAGACAAAAATAGATTAATTAATGTCTAAGGTAGCTAACTATGGGTTGATTATTCTAACACCCCCCCTTAAGCCTGAATTATGAGTAAAATATCAGAAAATTATAGGGCCTAGAAACAAGGCTTAGTCACCCTTTACATACTACATGTCCATTTAACCAAGGAAAGAGGCAAAAACCCAATGGGAAAAATCCTCCCTTAAACATGGATAGTAAAACAAAATTTGAAAATCTTGTCATCACTCATGCTTCACAGCATGATCAACAATCCCCAGTAGTGATTTGAGATTGCTGAATGTATTCTCACAAAAAACTTTGGTGAAGATATCTGCTACTTGTTCTGAAGATGAACAGAAGAGTAGGTGAATGGTGCCATCATGCACAAGTTGTCTGATGTAGTGCTAATGGATCTCAATGTGTTTGGTTCTCTGTCTCTGAACTGGATCATTGCATATTCAAATGGTACTCTGATTATCACAATATATAGTAGTTGAGTATTCTGATTCGAAGCCACACTCACCAAGTAACCCCTGCAACCATAAACATTGAGTTGCCGCATTTACAACTCCTCTGTACTCTGCTTCTGCAGATGAGAGTGCAATGGCACTCTGTTTCTTGCTTGACCAACTGATTGGTCATTTAGCAAGAATGAACACATATCTTTATGTTTAATTTTTATCTGTGTAGTCACCTGCCCAATCACTGTCGGTAAAACCAATCAAATCAAGATCAGATTTAGCTTTGTAGAAGATCCCACGAGTCCTTGTTCCCTGAACAAAGTTAAGGATCCTTTTGGATGCTCTCCAATGGATCTCGTGAGGCTGATCCATGTATCTTGAATCCACACTTACTGCATAAGAAATATCAGGTTGAGTATGTGTGAGGTACAGCAAACACCCAATCAATTACCTATATAGTGTATTGTTTACCATAGGTGAAGAATCAGCTTCTTCAAGCTTAACTCCTGAAAGGGAGGGAGTCTTTCTTGGCTTGAAATCCTTCATGTTGAACTTGTTCAGAAAATCCAAGGCATACTTGGACTGATGTAATTTGATTCCATGTTTGGTTTGAGCAATCTCAATCCCCAGTAATTGGCTCAATAACCCCAAATCAGTCATAGAGAATGCATGGTTCATTGCATCCTTCAAGGAGGCAATTTCATCCTTTGAGCTTCCTGTAATGAGAAGGTCATAAACATACAAGAAAATAATCATTAATGAACCATGAATCAGCTTCAAATAGACATTAGGATCTGACTTGCATCGAACAAAATTCAATGATAGCAGAAAGCTATCAATCTTGGCATACCAAGCCCTGGGGGCTTGCTTAAGCCCATACAATGATTTCTTTAGCCTGCACACAAGAGATGGATTAGTAGAAAATCCTTGAGGATGCTGCATTTAAATATCTTCAGTAAGATCTCCATTCAGGAAATCACACTTCACATCCATGTGATGTACCTCCCACTGCTTCGAAGCTGCAATGGCTAAAGATAGCCTGATGGAGTCCATCTTTGCCACTGGTGCAAAGGTCTCATTGTAGTCTATGCCATGTACCTATGAGTAGCCCTTGGCTACCAATATTTCCTTATATTTCAAAGGTGAACCATCAGCAGCAAATTTGGTTTTGTAAACCCACTTACACTGAACTAGCTTCCTCCCTCGGGAAAGATCAACCAACTCCCAAGTGTCGTTCTTCTGGAGTGAGCTGAACTCTTCTTCCATGGATGTTTTCCATATTGGATCATGTGCTGCATATTCATATGTCTGTGGGTCTGATTCAACCATCAGATAGCATTTCTCTGCAAACAAAGTGTCTTTCATACACAGAGCACTCTCAAACTGAGATCTAGTCCTCCTGGGATCATTAGGATTTCCAGCTAGTTCTCCAGCTGCATGAATGGTATTTGCTGCCCATTTTGGTCTTGTAGGAATTTTAGGATATGCAATTAAATCATCATTATCAGAAATATCAGAATCATCAAACTCAACTATCTCTTCACTTACATTCAATGGTTCTGGTGGTGAAGAGGATTCTCCAACTTCCACTGTTGCTAAAGGCTCTTCTTGGAACTGAACACTCCTTTCAATGAAGGCTGTGTTTGTGCTCAAATTGATCAAATTGTACCCTTTTGAATCTTCAGAGTACCCAAAAAATAGACACTCTTGGCTTTGGGGCTGCAAAGCCTTCCTCTTTTTTGTTGGAATTCTAGCCCAAACCCTTGAGCCAAAAATCCTGAAATGGGTCACATCTATCTTGTGCCCACTCCATGCTTCGAAAGGAGTCATACCATCAAGATGTTTATGAGGCACCCTATTCTAAATATAGGCTGCACAATTTATATCTTCGGCCCAAAACTTTTGTGGCAAAGTCTTAGCCTCCATCATGCAGGTTTCCATCTCTTTCAATGATCTGTTCTTCCTCTCAGCAACACCATTTTGCTGTGGTGTGTAAGGGATAGAATGCTGCATCTGAATACCTACATCTACACAATATTGAATGAACTCAGACTTGACATACTCACCAGCATTGTCATATCTGAGGACCTTGAGTTTCCTCCTAGGCTGGTTTTCAACCAAAGCCTTAAAGACTTTGAAGAGGCCAAAAACTTCAGACTTGTGTTTCAGGAAGTAAACCCAGCAATACCTGGAAAAGTCATCTATGAATGTCAATGCATATTTGGCCTGAATCATTGACATATGAGGAAATGGGCCAGTAACATCACTATGGATCAACTCAAGAGGTGCAGAGGTTCTCTCATGACTAGCTTTCGCAAATTTATGCTCTGGGTGTTTTCCTAAGATGCAACCTTAACAGACTCCTTTGGAAAACTTAATCTTGGGTAACCCTATGACCATTTATTTTTCACTAAGATCAGAAAGATACTTATAGTTAATATGGCAAAATATTTCATGCCAAAGCTTGCTTTCCTCATTAGTATGAATCAGAAGAGCAGAGGGGTTTGAGTAGGGTAGGAAGTGTGAGAACATGTATACCTTCGAAGTGTGATTTGCAACTCCTTTTGCAATGACTTTACCACTTGAGATCTCTGTGATCTCAACTTCATCAGGGGAGAATATGACCTTATTTGGAGACCCTGTGTGGGTCATCTGATACACTGATAAGAGGTTAGAGGCAAGACCTGAAACATACAATACATTGCTGAACTTCCCATGGTCAAGATCAATCCTCCCTTTGCCCAAACTTTTAGTGAGAGAGTCATCTCCCAGTACAATTGGTGGACCTTTTGACATGTCAAGTGAGGTGAATGCCTCCTTTGTCGAAACCATATGTCTTGAAGCTCTAGAATCAATGATGAAACTAGGTGAGCTTGATGTGCCAGCAACCAATGCATGAACTCTCTCTCTGTCTTCTGAATTTGATCCTCCTTCCCTCTTCTTTGAGCTGTCAGGAAGGGAGATGCCATTCTTCTCCAGGATTTGGGTCAGCATGTCAATTTGTTTCTTCATGCAGGAGATTTTAGGATGATTTCCCTTATTGCAGTATGTGCACTTGCTCATTTCTCCTTTGTTCTTCTTCTTCTGGGGGTTCTTCTTGGAGCTTTGGGGCTCGTCTGGAGACTTGTTCTTGTCTCTCTTTTGATTAGGTGGATTCTTATATTTCTTCTTGCCTTTTGAATCCACGCTTGAATCTCCAGCAACCAGAGCTTGGTCTTTGGAAGGTTTGATGGTGCCCATCATCACCAATTTATCTTGTTCTTGTGTGAGAGATTCCATGAAATCTACAAGTGTAGGCATTTTCCAGGCTCGAGCTGTCAAATTTGTGGCATGGAAGGTAGAGAAAAACACTGAATAGTCAGGGCCAAGCTTCGAGAGTATGGCCAAAACCAGTTGCTCCTCCTTATTTTCGATCCTACACTATTTTAGCTGCAAAACTAGGGCTTTGAACTTGGAAAAATAGAGTTGCATGGATTCAAAGCTATTGGGACTCAGGGAGATCAATTCATTTTCAATTTGATGTCCCCTCATCTCATCTTTCTTACCAAAAAGCTCAAAAATCTTCTCCCATACTTCATTTGGTGATGTTAATCCATCAAGATGGAAAAGGAGATCTCTGGATATGCTCAGACACAGGAGACCATAGGCCTCATCCCTCTTGTTGTGCCATTTAATTTTCTCTGCAGCTGCATTGGGATTTGCTTCTGTTTCCATAGTCACTCTGTATAGGCCTTTCACTCTCAAAATTTTCTCCATCTTTTCTTTCCATTCAAAGAAGTTAAGTGGAGTCAAGATGATCTTCTGAGATTGATCCATAGCTCATAAATTGTCCCTTCAGTCAGCAAAATGCTCCCAGTCAATGATGTTGAACCTACAATAACAAATTGGAAGGAGATAAATCGATCCACAAAGGCTCTGATACCATGTGGAAATTGAACCCAGGTGTTAGAACAATTACACTCACAAAAATTGCCAATTACACAAGCAAATTACACACAAAGGAGACTGAATATGGAGTAGAACACTAATCTGTATTGAATAAGTGTACAATAGACAACCCTGTGAATTCATAGGCTACCACAATAAATAATTACAGGAGAGATTCAAATTCATAAGGATTCCATTCGAATTTGGTCAAAAGCAGGCTTACTAAATCTAAGCAAATCCCCCATAGGTGCATAAAGCAGTTTCCAAATCTGTCTAGGAGCTCACGAATTGGAAAAATCAATTAGGAAAGATAATAGATGATGGAAGGAGAACTCATACATTCTTTTCTTAGGAGAAAAGAGTGGAGGATGATGAGGACAAAAAACAAGTTAACTTCACCTAGTCAAACTTTCCCAATTTCCTTAAAACTCAGCAAAAGCAGGAAATAAAGTAGAAAAAGTAGACATGCAGTAGGAAGGCCAGGAATAAAGTAGGTTTGATTCCAAGTAGTTTCCCAAGCACTCCATGACTCAATTTTAGCAATTTTGACCACTTTGGACATGTGGAGGACAACTTGCATAAGGTGGAATATGGAAACTAGGCAAATACGACAAAAATGGATTAATTAATGTCTAAGGTAGTTAACTATGGGTTGATTATTCTAACAAGGAAGAAAAATAATCAAAATGAAATCCTTATATTATATTCAAAAAACAACATATGGTTAGATCTAGCCTGAAGATCTTGCAAGCTATGGTAAAATTTTATGATATTTCCATAGAGGAAGCACATGGAAAATTGGTTTTTGTCATCAAATTGGATGAGATGGAACTCATTAATAGTGAAAAATATGAAAGAGTTTCTATTAAATTAATGAATAGGTCCATGGATCCTAAGATTGTAGTAACTGATAAAAAATATTTCTCTATCCAATCCGAGAATCACATATGGTGGTTGGGATTGTTTTGCATTTCTAAGGAATCTCATGAAACATTAAAATGGGTTTTTTATCAAACTTCAATACCCATAATAATTGCTTCACATAGAATGGGAGAAAAACTATATGTTGATGGTTATGGATCATATGAAGTTGAATGGCATCTATCAACTGATTTTAAAACACTAAAATGCATGTACAATGTTGGTCATGGAGGTAATGAAAAACATAGTTGCATTTATTGTATGCACACAAGGAAGAAAGAAAAAGCGCCAAGTGGTCGTTGGTCAAATGGGGTTACGAGTTGTAGACAAGACCTCTCTCCAAATAGAGATGAGATGGATAAAAATATGGATCCCATATTGCCTATACCATTTACAAGAGTACATATATGTATGTTGCATGCATTTGTAAGAATTGTTGATAAACTAGTGTACCTTTCTATTCTATTTGCTTGGAATAAGAAACCACAAGAAATTGCTCAAAATTCAATTGAAGCAATTGAGAAGGTTCTTTCTAATGTGGGTTTGCATGGAGGTAATGTGAAACTTTGCAAAGATACAAAATTGTGAGGGGCTCAAGGTTCCTTCTAAACCATCCATGGGTGGGGTTAAAGCACGCCACTTTATTGCAGATCCCCTACCATCAGGGAAAGTTCAGTGGGGAATTTATAAGGACCTTATTGATGCAGAGGATGATCGAACTGATAATGGTAGATCTACTGTAAGAAAAAGAAAATTTTGGATGGCTATTTCTACTTTGTTCCCGTTAATGGACAAGGATAAATTTGAGAAAGGGGATGGTATGGCTTTCACTACAGCATTTACACATTTTACACAAAAAATGATGGAGGCATGGGGAGAAAATGAGATCACACATTTCATGGTAGGCATCATTTCTTCCTTCACCATGCATCATATTCAAAACTTTTTATTATGTCATTTTTTTATTAAAAAAATCAATTCATCATTTTTATTCTTGCAACACATACTCTATGCTCATGCACCATGGTTTTCTAATGAGTATGGTAGCTTAGGAATTTGGAATACCCAAGGAATGGAAAATTCTCATAAGCAAGCATGGGTAGAATACCATAAAAATACTCAACATGGAGGTGGCTCCAAACCTTCAAATCCACTTGTTCAAATGTTTGAGTGGTTCTATAGATGGATAGTATCAAAGTTTACTCAAGAAGATAGTTCTAGTGAAGAATCTGTTGACAAAGAGTACGAGATACATATATAAGACAAAAATTTGAAACATGGAAACAATCTAAAGGTAGAGATGCTTGTACAGAATGGCATTCAAAAAGAATAAGTAAGGGTAAAAAATGTGTTTTTGGAAGAAAATACATGCCAAGAATTACTTTAAATTTATATATGGAAAGTACATATTCCACTGTGCTATGTTTGATATGCATTTTTTTGTTTTAAGTGTTGAAGTTGCATCTAAATATTGTTGTTTTGTAAATGCATTATCAATTACATGGTGTTTATAATATCATGAAAATTGGATTTTAACATATCACTATCTCTTGTAGGATATTTCATTGGCTATTGTTGCTTAGAATAGTTGAGGAAGATCACAAAAATGGGCATACTTATTAAGTTCACCACCACCAACATAAAGGTTGGACCTTATGAGTTAGGAGTTCCTATGATAAATTCCAATGGGGGTATGTATAAGGGCTGTAGCAGCCTTGGTTACCTGAATGTCTCTCCCTTATGTTTTTTTCATACCAAGAATCATGCTAGACAAAATAAATGCCTTGCTGAAATAAATGCCTTCAATTCCTTTATTCTATACGCTACAGGACTACCAGTATATTCCACCTATTAAAGGCATTTCTTGAGGTATTTATTGTTGGTTTGACTATTGTGCTAGCAGTTATAAAGAAGGTGCACATTGGCTGACAAGAAGGATGCTACAAGACCCTTATATTCCTATTTTGTCTTGGTTATGAAGCTACCAGGTCCAGTCTTTAAATGCCCTTAGATCTGAAGCTTGTTTTCTTAGCATAACCATAAACACAACCCAGTAACATCTGTGCCATTAAATATGTTACAGTAGAGATGTGTTTGTTCAAAATGGGTCAATGAGTATGGTGGGGAATTACCACAATTCAACTATCATGCATCTAGGGCATTCAAAAAATCAATATAGTCAGAGACAGGTTTCTCTTTTGTCTCTTAATATTTTTAATATAAAGTATACTCAAAGTTTTTTTTTGGTAACATTATTAGAGTATACTCTTATTTGACTTATTTCTAATCCAAA
The DNA here is from genome assembly GCA_001517045.1 of Pseudotsuga menziesii. Lineage (NCBI taxonomy): Eukaryota > Viridiplantae > Streptophyta > Pinopsida > Pinales > Pinaceae > Pseudotsuga > Pseudotsuga menziesii. The sequence goes on from LPNX010453139.1 coordinate 1,660,336, forward strand.
TATATTTAAAATTCACTCTTGTTATCGCTCACAAACTTAAGGAAATGCTTCTCTAGGTTCAAATCTTCTCAGAATTTACCTATTGATATGTATATGTGTTACAATAGTTGCTTGAGGTCTCTATTTCTGATATGATTATTGTTCTAATAGGTATTAAGGGTGGCATAGACTAACATAGACTGCTACATGTTTCCTCATACTATAATATGATTGGGATAACATCATACTGTCATAGACTCTTCATATATCATGCCCATATTTTTGGAACCTCCACACTTATACTTTAGAAAGAACAACACCATGATTTTCTCCCTGAAACATGCTTTCTAATCCCTCTTATCCTTACCAAAAAACTTGTAAAATGTTGCCAACAAAATGTACCTTCAATCAGCAAACACAGACCTGGAAATGACTGTCAATTACTGCTATCATAAATTGTTGGTTTATTCTCTTCAGTGACCGTTGGAGTCACTAGGTTATGCTCAAATTTAACCATAATTATTCCCTAAAACCCATGAAGGTGTCCTTACTGCAAGATTTTTTTATACATCCAACTTAGAAGAGGTTTTAATGCATGACTTAAATTTTTGCAGTATGCTATTGACATCAATTTTGTACTTGGAGGCCCTCAAGAGACTTAAAATAACAACCCTAATGTGCAAGCAAGGGATACTTAACCACTTGGATTATATGCTATATCTGTTGGGTCATTTTGAGGACTTGTATTTGTATACTTGAGAGCTACATACTATTAACAATCCTCATCAAATAAAACCCTCAAACTATCATTGTAGACCTAGTATAGGCATCATAAATATGTTCCTGCTACATGGTTTGGAAACCCTGACGCTACTTTTTTTGTCTTTCCCCAGTCATATTCTAGCATTCATTTTCATCCCCAAAAACCTCCAGCAAAAATCAAATCATACCCCTAGTTCCTTCAAACCCCCAAAATGTTTCCCAACATTTTATGTGGTAACAGTGACAAATCCCATACCACATCAGTATTCTTTAAGGAAACCCCTACACTTGAGAAAATTGAGAGTTTCTCCTTAACCAAGGGGTGTAAGTGGGCTAAACATCTCATAACCCATCCATAAACCAATGGTAAGATAGCACATTATTAACATTACCCCAAAGTAATGCATCAAAATATGAAGAAAGATGCCATGTGTCTCACAACACCTCAATACATAAATACAAGGTTCCAATAAAATGTTATACTACATAGCTCTACTTGTCATATTCAGCAAAGCTATACTTGTCATATTATGCGAGTTAATAAATCTTGTTTAATTTTGTCTACAGATAAGAACAACAGCTGGCCATCTGTAAAGAAACTGTTGTTACTACGACTCTGGTCACTCATATTTTCTTCTTAGTGGCCATATTTTTATTGCTACTGTTGGTGTAACGTTTACCAGAATGAATGGGAAAAATTCTGAAGTATCTTAATGGAAAAACTTGGATGTGAAACTTAAGGGAATAGAATAAGTTTGTATAAATTTTCAATAAAAGGTATTGATTGTACATAACGATGGTGCATTAAACAACTTGAGTTACATAACTAGAGTGAATTAAACAGTTTGATGTTTTGTACGTAAAAGAACTAGGACAACTTGAAACCAAGCTCAAAAAGCAGCAACAACAATAGAAGAAGAAGAGCATGCAATATGGGGAAAAAATCAAATGGAAAGAACAGATGTGTTGAAATCTTCAAGAGAAGGTAATGCTTATTTTGTTTTTTTATTTAACTATCCTTGTAAGTGCTAAGGCTTGATAATTGTTTTGTTTAGTGCACTAAAGTAAAGACTTTTCCTATTATTGTTGGTCATGCAAATAAAGGATATTGAAGCACAGCTTGAGGCCAAAGTGAAAGAGCAACAATTACAGACACAAAAAGAGCTAGAAGATCAACTTGACATCAGGCTCAAAGAGTAGCAACAACATCAGAGAAGAAGAGACTGCAATATTTGGAAAAACTCAAAGAAAACGTTTAAAGAACAGATGTGTGGAAATATTCAAGAGAAGGTAATGTTGAAACTTTATATTCATTGTTTTATTTAAATTTCTTCTAACTGCTAAGGATTGTTATATGTTTCATTCAATGCACAAAAGTCTTAAGGTTTTGGCTACTCTTGCATGTCTTGTAGGTAAAGGATATCAAAGAATAGATTGAGGTTAGAGTGAAAAAGCATCAATTACTATCACAAAAGTTTTCTAAGAAACCACCACCAGTATATTAGTCGGGGGGCTTGAGATGTGTTATCACATGATAAAATTTTCAAAATTTTTGGCAAGTTTGCTTTCAGAAAAATCTCCAAGTACTTAACATCGAGAGCGCATGAGCCAAGTACCTACACACAATTTCAAATCAAGTTAAAGGTTCAAATGATGAATACCTAGTGGTTCTCTCTTTTTCATGCTGCCTGTTTCTTGGCTCTATTATTGGTTCTATAATTGTGGAAGGGCCAAATTTATAGTGTTCAAATATACTACATGTTGAATTTTCATATTCTTAGCTAAGACATCATTATATCATTTCATTTTTCATAATAAAAGCATATAAACAGGATCACTGAAAGAAACAGTATCACAAGAAAAACACAAATTTATTCTGGGAAAACCCTAAAGGGAAAAACCCAGCAAAAGCTTCCTCAATATAGATGCCCAAAAAGGTAAAAAGGTAAAACAAACAAGGAGATCAAAAACCTGATCCTCCTCCTTCTCTAGCTACTTCTCTCCTCCACAAGTGCGCTACTCAAGTGAGTGTGTGTGTCTCAAAAGAGGAGCACTACACCTCTATTTATATTCATCCGTTCACTTAAGTTAACTCATTTGACATGTAGGCTTGAGTTACACATGTAGGCTCAAGTAACCACACTGGGGTGCTAATGACCCACCTTTACAATTAGAGGGGATTACCTCATGACTCTTATTAGTTCTTCCGATTAGGAGCATCGGGGTACAATGTAATACAAGTGGTTCTCCCGGTAGGACCATCAGGAACCACAAAAATATACATATAGAATATTCTTCGAAGTTACAATATTTCAACACTCCCCCTTAACGAGAAGGGTATTCTACAGCAACATCAACAACAACAAGAGTAGAGATAGGGGACGTCATCAACATCAGCAGGGTAACACATATATAAATCATTGGAAGCTTTTCAACATCATGTAGTCTTCATCTTCAATCTTCAGTCTTCATCATTAGCAACATCTTCAGTCTTTGATCAGCAACATCTTCAGCATTTTGATCTTTCAATTAGAAATGGCATCTTTAGCACTTGGACCTTTCGATCAGCAACATCTTCAGCACTTTGACTGTTCGATCAGCAACAACATCTTCAGCATTTTGACCTTTCGATCGATGTTATAGCGGATTTCACCACACTAGGTGAATCACACATTGTATGGCCTTCCACTGTCCCGCTGTAGACTCATTAGCCCCTATGGACTACTTTTTGTCTTTTGATGTGTCCTTGATCATCCCTAAAAACATAAGAAAAGTAATATACGCGGCTTTTACCCCGATAACCGTGTACATATGCGGATATTCCCCCTATAGTCGTGTACATCGGGATGTGTGCATAATCCAAATCCTTTTGGAGCGTTCCTTGACTTGGATCCGACTCATATGACTCCTAGCCTTCCATATGCCTTGAGATTGCATGGATTCGACCATTCAGTATCCCTTTGAAAAGCTATATAAGGAACCCCTTGAGACATTTAAAGCAGAAGAGAGAATTGAGAGTAACGAAACTATAGTCCATTATTGCCAGAACTTATGCTTGAGTCTGCATCCCTTTGTTCCTTGGAGCACTGTTGTGTTCTTCCCAAGCTTTCCTTTTGCTAGTGAGCTTGCTATCTGAGTGATGGAGGATTGAGGTGGTGGAGGCCCAAGTGGGGGATTCAGTTTCTCCGGTTCGCAGATGTGCCATCAGAGGTTGCCACTTGTAATCTCTGATTCATATTAATAGAAATATCTTTTCCTGTCCAATGATTTGTATTTGATTGCATATTGTATCCATTGGAATATGTCAAATGCTTTTACATTATTGATTATATATGCTAGAATAGATCTAACACCATGATATATAGTATGCTTGTATTGTTTACTTGTTGTTGAGGAAGTATTATATCAATTCAAGCTGAATATTGGAAAGCAACGGGGATATACTTCAACCGTCTGGAATAAGGTACGAGGTCTGATCCTTTAGTGTTAGACATTTTATTTCTATTGCATATTGGGAAAGATTGATTTCTGGAGTCATAGCTATCTGTTGTGGTACCCCAAGTCATAGGAATTTCTCTCCATAACATAATTGGCCATCCCGATTAGAATTGGATGGCCAAACAGTCTGTATAGTCAAGGAACGCTCCAAAAGGATTTGGATTATGCACACATCCCGATGTACTCGACTATAGGGGGAATATCTGTGTATGTATGCGGTTATCAGGTTAAAAGCCGCGTATATCACTTTTATTATGTTTTTAGGGATGATCAAGGACACATCAAAAGATAAAAAGTAGTCCATAGGGGCTAATGAGTCTGCAGCGGGACAGGGGAAGGCCATACAATGTGTGATTCACCTAGTGTGGTGAAATCCGCTATAACAGATTACAAGTGACAACCTCTGATGGCACATCTGCGAACCAGAGAAACTGAATCCCCTACTTGTGCCTCCACCACCTCAATCCTCCATCACTTAGATAGCAAGCTCACTAGCAAAAGGCAAGCTTGGGAAGAACACAACAGTGCTCCAAGGGACAAAGGGATGCAGACACAAGCATAAGTTCTAGCAACAATGGACTATAGTTTCGTTACTCTCAATTCTCTCTTCTGCTTTCAATGTCTCAAGGGGTTCCTTATATAGCTTTTCAAAGGGATAATGAAAGGCCGAATCCGTGCGATCTCAAGGCATATGGAAGGCCAGGAGTCATATGAGTCAGATCCAAGTCAAGGAACGCTCCAAAAGGATTTGGATTATGCACACATCCCGATGTACGCAACTATAGGGGGAATATCCGTGTATGTACGCTGTTATCGGGGTAAAAGCCGTGTATATCACTTTTCTTATGTTTTTAGGGATGATCAAGGACACATCAAAAGACAAAAAGTAGTCCATAGGGGCTAATGAGTCTGCAGCGGGACAGGGGAAGGCCATACAATGTGTGATTCACCTAGTGTGGTGAAATCCGCTATAACAATCAACAACATCTTCAGCACTTTGAATTTTCGATCAGCAACAACATCTTCAGTATTTTGACCTTTCGATCAGCAACATCTTCAGCACTTTGACTTTTCGATCAGCAACAACATCTTCAGCACCTTGATCAGCAATCAATCCTCTATCCCGATTTTATTTCTATACAGACTAAATTGGCCATCCAATGATGTGTATTTGATTGAATATTGTATCCATTGGAATATGTCAAATGCTTTTACATTATTGATTATATATGCTAGAATAGATCTAACACCATGATATATAGTATGCTTGTATTGTTTACTTGTTGTTGAGGAAGTATGATATCAATTCAAGCTGAAGATTGGAAAGCAACGGGGATCTACTTCAACCATCTGGAATAAGGTACGAGGTCTGATCCTTTAGTGTTAGACATTATATTTCTATTGCATATTGGGAAAGATTGATTTCTGGAGTCTAGCTGTCTGTTGTGGTACCCCAAGCCATAGGAATTTCTCTCCGTAACAGAATTGGTGACTCCGCTAGGGAATTTCCTTGTTTTTCTTTGGGGTTGTCGGTACAATGGGCTTGATATTATTGACTTGCTCTTGGTTTCTCCCTGTTTCTGTGTCGCATTTTATAGTATGTTTGTCCATTGACACTCCCCTTTATTGGTTTGGCCTTGGCCTTCTTTTTACCACTGCCTTCTCTGTATACGCGGGTTTTTGACCAAAAGTCGTGTACATACGCGGATGTTTGGCCAAAAGTCGCGTACATATGCAGTTGTTCTTTATACAGTCACGTACATCCTCCCTTTTGGTGAGTTTGATGTTGTGGGAATTTGTTGGGTGGGTTGTGAGTGTGGTTGGGTCTTCCTTGGGTCTGATGTTGTCTGTTGGACGCTTCTTTTGTGACCAGAGACCACTCTTTCATTGATTTTTCTTTGAAAGTAGTTTTAGTCATTTTCCCTTTTTGTTTTGCCATTAGTGCATTACTCTTTTTGTCTTGGTGTCTTGCTGGGCTTGTATTTTATACTTGATGCAGAGACTAAGAGTTTTAGATGAATTTTATTGCATTTTTCATTCTTTTATATTGAAAAATACAAAGTAGTTGCACTCTTAGTTGCATCATAGATATGGATTTGAGGAGGTACTTGCATTGGATTGCTTGGATGAGAGTTGTGTTTAGGCTTTCATATAGGAAGGATTGCATTGGAATTCGGAAAAGAATATATATTTATGCATCTCATGTAGTGGCATACCCTATTTTTCATTTGACAAAGATTGCACTTAGCATTGTTTGTTATGGTGTGCACTTTTATTTCACTGCTGAGTCTTCATATCACTAGTTGCACGGCCATTTCCCTTTGAGTAATTACAGCCAACTAAAATCAATGCTAATTAAAATGAATTACACTCTTTTCTTTTCTAGGGTGCACCAACAAGCTTAGGTTTTAGGATCTTGGAATAGTTCATTGTAAGTCAATTCTCCAAGATCACTAAACAACAACATCTAGGTGTCTGTCCAGGGAGTGTGTGAAATCCTTGATATAACCATCGTTCTCAGGATCCTCCTCTCAAACGGGAGTTAAGCACGAGGCAGTGTGAGCGGTTATCGATTGGGATGACCCGTAGTCATAACTGAGTAGCACCGAAGATATTTCCAGGATTGTATTCGTATTTGGGGGCTCTTTCGAGAGTTTTGGGATTTGATACCCTGCCCATATGGTCAATCCCACCTACGACTGTCTGCCTGAGCTTTGATTATATTGAGGTGACCATAGTGACCTTACCTAGGATATTGAGGGGGTACTTGTAGAGGTTATTTTACAGGTGTCCCGGCCAGGTAGAGGTCAGACAGCATAGTTTCTTTATGCGTTGAAGCTGAGGGCCACTATAATTGGTTACGTACCTCCGCTTGTAGTGTATGGGAGTTTCGAGCCTCTCCTAGGCGAGACATACCTGCTGCATTCAGGAGCTCACATATCCTCCCCTTGGTTTTCTTGTATTTTGGCTATAGATTTCTTAGGAGTGTGCTCTTTGTGCGCTAGTTGGCATTTGGGATCATGGTTACTTGAGTATATTTATGCTCTCTTGAGTTTGGGTCCTTTTATTTTCGGCATGCCTAGTATCCTATCTCCCATCCTTGGTCCCAGTACAGACACTGGTGTTAGACTTGGGGGCATCACAACCCCTTACCGTGCTCATAGATTTGGGAATGGTCATATTCCATCCTCTACTCCATTTGTGGAGGATTTTTTCCCTTCGCTCAGTCTCTACACTAGTGGTCACCCTCACTAGGGTGGTAGTGTATGCATGAACATTGGGTCTACACCTTACTTTCCTTTTTATGTCCCATCGTTCACCGCATTGTTTCCTTTGGGTGCTATTATCATGATCATTCCTCCCTATATCCTATAGTTTGGATTCTATATTGACTATTTTGGGGTGTTTTGGACTAATATGGTTGTCATGTAGGATCCAATTTTTGTACACTCTCTCCGAGGTTTCGACCCGTTCATTCCTATCACAGGTATTATGTCTGAATTGGCATATAGGTTAGGATTTCACATCCACTTGCACTTATGCATGACGTTATGACCATGTCACTATATCCTTAGGTACGAACCTACTCTATTATGTCACGGAGCCTTCTTGCTACTCTAGAAGTGGCATGATATGAGTGGTAGAGCCACACCTTACATGGGTACCCTAGTAAGTGCCTTATTTGCATTTGGTGCCCATGCCGATGTTTCTCCCTTTAGGGTGTGGGAGTCCGTTGTATAGTATTGCCATGACATTTCGCAAGAGCCTCATACTCCTCTTGATCTTATGTTGGCCATGATCCCCCAGAATCCCTTGTATCAAGTTGTGGATGCATTATCATGAGATTTTCCTGTCTTATTGAGCTTTATGCCGTCTTCCCTGACATTGCGTTTCAGCCATATAGCCCAAGCTTGTCTCATGTCTAGCCATGCAGAGCCTTTCTTTATATCCTTCGCAGCTTGATTCCCTTTTACCGGGAGGGGATTTTCCCCCGAGTGTCGATATCCTACACATGTATCCTTGCATTGAGCATAGGTATGTTCCACTACTTGGAACTAGTTTGTTTTCCCTAATGACACTCGTCTCCTCCTAGTTTGTAACTATAAAGCTAGTTTATTCTTTTTTCAAGCTTTTCAAATAACTGAAAAAGACCAAAAAAATAAAAAAACCAAAAAGCCGGACAAGAAAAGATATTACCTTTGGCAACTGTCGAGTCGTGTCTCCTTCGAACAGAGCACTGTATATCACATCCATTGGTTGGGTTATAGTTTGACTTAGGAGCTGTACTCATTATCTGAGTTTATCTCCACCGATTGGTTAAGCTTCCAGTCCC